>NC_051165.1:222946961-223489461 GCF_013339725.1 Rhipicephalus microplus | reverse complement strand
GCGGAACACCCTACGCACTCTGGCGCATACTTTCTTCTTCTCCTGCTTTGTCACTAAGGACAAAACCTTCGCCGACAGACGCAGCGGGATACCCTACGCACTCTGGCGTTAACTTCCTTTTTCTCCTGATCTCCCATCTCGGCTGCTCGATTAAATACCTTCCGCGCGAGATTCCAGAAAGTTCTCATAATTTCATCGGCGCGATACACAGCGAAGGCTGGGGAAAGGGTGAGACGGTACGAGGGCCGTCCGCGAAAGAAGACGCAACCCTGCATCACCACGCCCCTTTCCATCGAGAACTCTCTAGGGCTTGCTCGGCCGCCGATGTGAGGAGGTTTCGTCGGCGCAGCTATGCTTCCGAGGGAGAGAGACGCGCGCCCGGGGAGTCCTTGGATGCTTGTTTTCTTTTTTTTATCGTTGACCTCGCGGCGTCTTTCCCGCGCTTTATCGCGAGAATTTGGCGGCACGCTCTTTTTGAGCGCTCGTTTTGTGACACCAGATTACCCTTCATGTTGCCCAACGCTAGTGAAGGATAACAACAACAACAACAGCAACAACAACAACAACAACAACAACGACGACGACAACAGAACAGCAACAACAATAACAATAACGATAATAATAATAATAAAATATGCGGTTTTACGCTCCAATACCACGATATGATTATGTGAGATGCCGTAGTGGAGGGCTTCGGAAAATTTGACCATCTGGTGCTCTTCAACGTTCTCTGACATCGTTCTGTGCACGGGCATCTACGATTTCGCCTCCATCGAATTTTGACCGCCGCGACCGAGATCGAACTCGTGGCCTTTGGGTCCGCAGCAGAGCACCCTAGCCAATGATCCAGCGAGGCGGCCCCAATGCAGGGTAGCGTATGACATACTACCTTCTCGTTACCCTCTCTGCAGCTGCCTTCACCTTCTCTATCTCCAGTGTTGGGACTGCGGGTCGTCTCGCGTTTAATGAAAACGTCTCTCGTTGCGACAGTGGACCAGTTTCATTTTCACCCGAAATTAAAAAAAAAGAACGCATTTCTGCTAGTTGTGCATTCGCAAAGCCTCTTTATGCCTCTCGACTTACCGTTATTTCGACGCTGTCCTTCCAAACGCGAAAGATCATAAGCGATAATTAGCGAATCGTATGCGCGAATCTGATCAAGCACAATCCTTCTTTAGTTGCAAATACATTAGCAGAAGCATTGTCATGACGTACGGTATACGTACCATTTCTCTTTGTACGGTTACCAGATCATCCGTATAAAATTGACAGCTTTTAAATACTGTATTGTAACGAAAGGCTGTAATAAATTCGGAGTTGAATTATAAATGGATCGTTATATCATTACGATAAACAAAACAAATCAGCTTACTTCGAAGCAGGCCAATTGCGTTCTCATGCGAACGTCATGCACTAATTGTGGTGCACGTTCTTTCTTGCGAGATTATCTATGGCCTGACCCAGAAGACGCCGCCATTGATATGTTTATGCATTGCAATATCGCCAGTCTTTCGAGCAGCTAAAAATTTAAATAGTAATCATTGCTCGGTTGCTATAGCACACGGCGTGGCGAAAGAGACTCTGCGAAAAAAGAGAGAATAATTCTTCAATAACAAAACCTTGATGCTGACCGAGGGTAATAACTTATTCTGTATTGAAGCGAATTCCTAATGACAGGGTGCGCACTGGAGACCCGGAAAGCGACCATGACGATGAGCAATGATAGAGAGACGAAGAATAAGACTTTTCTACGCACATATATATTTTTTGTGTCGGTGTCTTAGTCTGTTAAAGAAGGAACCAGTCGTTATTGCGAAGCGCGTGCTAATGTTCACGCCCCCGTTCTGTTTGCGCGTGAAGGCCATTGTTAGGTACAACTTTATACGGGAAAGATCCAAAGTATCGTGATATATAGAATATGTGAAAGAATTGGGTTTGTTTTGGCACTAACTAATGGTTAGCTACTGTATTACTCCCCTCCTAAAAACATTTTCTTCTCTGTCTATTCTGTTGCCATGGGAGAATCGATTCTTTTTCGTTGCATGCTTTTCGTGAGGCTCTTGAATCGAGTATTTGAAAGGCTTCGCTTGAACCTTGATTCCTGTCAGTTTCGCCTAAGAAAAGCTAATCTTAAGAATCTCTTTCTGCGTAGAGCTAAAAAAAGAAACTACAACTATACCATCCCTTAATGTCAAGGAATATAATTTAGGCCTTTCTCTTACATACAAAAATTTGCGCCTTTAGTATTTTGATGTTTCGTTGTAGATTTTTGATAGCGTTCTCTACCTCGATGGCGTTTCGTTTGCGTATATTTTCACGTGGTCGTGAAGTGAATGAAGGGAAAACTGCAGGTCGAATATTAAACTATTTGAGAGCCAAACTTGTGGCCACGTAAAAGGAAAGTCAGATTACAGCAAGGCACTGGCACCGATAGCGGCGAGAAGAGGCGTAATTTCAAGCCTGCTCGCTGTTTTTCCGCGGGCTCTGACGTCACTCCGTGTAGACCGCCGTGTTTCGCTGCACAGACGCGCCTGTGCTTGCTCTCGTCACTCGACAGGCATGGATCGCCAAGCCTGACGAACGTTTTCGTGGCGTGCAGGTGTGTTTGTTGGCAACAGGAGAAGACCTTGTTTTTCCGTGTCCGTGGAACTGCAGCGTCGATACGTGCTGCGATTTACGCACTGGATATTCAGAATGCGTACAGCTGCAAATCCGAACGATTGGTTGATGCTGCGTGGCGAATTGTGTCGGCAAATGGACCGAACTTGCGAGTGTTTTCGTTTCCTACGAACAACCGAAGAATGAAGTGGGAGCGTGTCGTTCGTCAAGCTGGCGTCGACATTCGTTTTCTTCGTGACCCTATAAGGTACGTGTGTCCGTACTACTTATTTCTAAGTATTTCCAATAGCACCATCTCCACCATGTTCTGTTCTTGCTCTAAAATACAGGTGTCGTATGTGCTTCTGACCAGTTGGCGTAAGCCCCGACATTAAAATAATAAACGCGCTTGGCAGTACATTTCCATAACAGGCGTTTTTCTTTACGCGTTGGTAAACATTTTGCTATTGGCGATCAGCACAACAGACTTCTTGCATTACTTACTTGGTTGAGAAAAGAAGAAGAAATGATGTTGCATTGCTTAGTGCTTAGGTGCTGTACGTAGTATTTTCTTGCCGGTGTTCCAACCACTTTATTGCGGTATTTTAATATTGTACCAGACTCACCAGCACCTTAGCCTAATATATACTATTAAATTTATATGCGTGTAGACACTTACGAGAAAGTGCTTTTCTAAACGGCATCCAGGTGCGTGAGCTCTACTTCAAGCTAGAATTTGTTTAGGAACCACTACCAAATATACCGATCTAAGCCCCGGCAGTGCAGTAGGAGGGCCCACGAGAGTGACGTGGTTTAATCTAAACCTGCAGTAATAACATTTTTGCCAGGCCCTAAGGTATATGAACGACTATGCACCAGTGTGAGAGGGGCCGGAGCAAAAAAAGGAAATGCCCCTCCTTATGTCAGTCACAAAAAATTTTCGCGAAACGAAAGCTTTTGTTTTATCTTGCAATGGTCACCACCCTGATATTGTGCTGAATAACGTACTCTCCTCAATAACTATGTCTATGAAGACAGACGTTCAAAAGAGTATACCAATAAATCTGCAGAAACTTTACAAATGAGTAGGAACAGTTTTTCTGCATCTTCTAGATAGTGTGCTTGCATGCGTGTCTAAATAAAAAAAGCACAAGTAAAATTTACCTTACTTATATTCCGTCACTTTGTTCGGGCATCAAATTTCGCTCTTATAGATCGACCACACGTTCGATAGCGCACAATTTTTCTTACTTTTTCGTGCAATAAATGGCTCACAGATTAATCTCCAAATGCTTTCAGTCATAATACATTACTTAAACCAGCCCCTTCTTTGACGCAAAAGGTAGAATAAAGCTGTTAAACATGCAAGACTCGCCGGGAACGCTTTAAATTCTAGCGGGAGACGATGAGGACAGTGAATCCACAGCCTCCCGTACGCGCGCTCGCTCGAGCAAGTCGAGTGACGTCATGGTGGCAGTGAGCAGACCTGAAAATATTTTTCCAGGTGGCACTGGCAGAGCGCCCGCCGTCGATCAACTGACAAGCGGTAAAATGCGTCGGCATTTGTACACGTGCCGTCGAACATTATATAGTATTATTGCTATAGCGATCACGTAGGTTCCAGAATAGTCTGTAATGTTATTGAAGTGGGCGTAATCTTAACACAACGGTCGACTAGACTCTTGAAGCTTCTCGAACACAACAGGTGCGGTAAGTGCTGAGAACTGGGTGATAACAAAACATGAGGAATTAATGTGACAATATGCAAGCTTGTTTCTCATGGCTCTGAATATGGATTGGTCTATGCGTTCTATAACTAAACGTCTATTTTTACGTGTGGTAGCCAGGCCTTCACGCTTGGCTGAGGATTAAAAAAATGGCAGCATATCCACGGGGTGAATGATGGAGAGTGGGCGAAGCATCCGTCTGTCCATTCGTTCTTGCTTTACCGTCCGTCCATGGTCAGCTGTCTGGTGGACCGGCTCAGTGCGTTTCGTAGCTGCCTATGTTGTGGTGCGTGCGTCTGGTCGGTGTGTACTGCACGGTGAGTCCGTGCTGTGCATGTCCGTCACTCGCGTTCGTCCGTGCATCCGCTCCTGCGTCCATCCGTCCGTGCAGCCATCCGTGCGTCCGTCCATGCATCTGCCTGTGTGTCCGTTCGTCCACCTATTCAACACTCCAAGTACCGCCATCTCGCATCTTTTCATCATATATTCCTCATACGGAAGCACCGCCATCCAGCGGACATTCCAAGGACTAAACAAAAGGTGGCACACGCACACTTTCTTACGGCTTGCGCTTCGTGTCTACTTCCCACCTTTAACCACCTCGAGTTCATGGTACTATACTAGTTTCACTGTATCATGGCACTGCGGCCCAACGCTCGCTAAAACTTTCTAAAACCAAGGATGTTACGCCCAGCGAGTATAACGTAGCAACCGTTCCTTGTCAGATAGTGCTCAATGTACATGCCGATGGCTGCTAATGGGGAATGAGAGACAGGAAAATTCAGCTTTTAGTTAACGCACGCGCTGCGAATTTTTCATTGTTTGAAAAACAATGAAAAATTCGCACACAAGAAATCTCCCACCACACCACCTTGCAGGTCAAACGCACAGAAGAAATCTCCCACCGGCACCACCTTGCAGGTCAAAGCGTAAGACATGTTACGTACTACAACGAGGGACGTACAGGTGCCGCTTTAAAGAGCTTCGCCCCTAATGAAAATTACCTTACTTATATTCCGTCACTTTGTTCGGCCATCAAATTTCGCTCTTATATATCGACCACACGTTCGATAGCGCACGTTCTTACTTTTTCGTGGAACAAATGGCTCACAGAATAATCTCCGAATGCTTTCAGTCATAATACATTACTTAAATCAGCGCCTTCTTTGACGCAAAAGGTAGAATAAAGCTGTTAAACATGCAAGACTCGCCGGGAACGATTTAAATTCTAGCGGGAGACGACGAGGACAGTGAATCCACAGCCTCCCGTACGCGCGCCCTCTCGAGCAAGACGAGTGACGTCATGGTGGCAGTGAGCAGACCTGAAAATATTTTTCCAGGTGGCAATGGCAGAGCGTCGGCCGTCGATCAACTGACAAGCGGTAAAGTACGTCGGCATTTATACACGTGCCGTCGAACGTTACATAGTATTATTGCTAGCGATCACGTAGGTTCCAGAATAGTCTGTAATGTTATTGAAGTGGGCGTAATCTTAACAAAACGATCGACTAGAGTCTTGAAGCTTTTCGAACACAACAGGTGCGGTAAGTGCTGAAAATTACTGGCAGTGTAACTGCGTGATCAGAAAACATGAGGAGTCGCCCCGCCGCGGTGGTCTAGTGGCTAAGGTACTCGGCTGCTGACCCGCAGGTCGCGGGATCAAATCCCGGCTGCGGCGGCTGCATTTCCGATGGAGGCGGAATTGTTATAGGCCCGTGTACTCAGATTTGGGTGCACGTTAAAGAACCCCAGGTGGTCAAAATTTCCGGAGCCTTCCACTACGGCGTCTCTCATAATCATATGATGGTTTTGGGACGTTAAACCCCACATATCAATCAATCAAGTAATCTCTCTAAGGCCCCGGCTGCGGCGGCTCCACTACGGCGTCTCTCATAATCATATGGTGGTTTTGGGACGTTAAACCCCACAAATCAATCAGAAAACATGAGGAGGCAATGTGACAATATGTAAGTTTGTTTCTCATGGCTTGGGATATGGATTGGTCTATGCGTGCTATAACTAAACGTCCCATCTTTTACGTGTGGTAGCCAGGCCTTCACGCTTGGTCGAGGATAAAAAAATCACGCGTCTTTGTGAGGTTATGTGGCGTAATCTGACCTCTGTAAAATGACGTATTGCACTCCCCTGTAAGAGCAAGGAAAAAAAGCTAACATAACACACTCCCTGAGCCTTCTCAAGCAAATGAATCTTCTTTACATCAGTATTCTAGTTACGCAACCTTCTCGTGAAAGGTTGTGTTTACTACCGCTCTAAAAAAAAATAATAGAGGAAGCGAGCTGAGTGATGTTCAGATAGGGCCTTCAGACTTCCGCGTGAGAACACTGCGTTTTTTTTCCGTGTGCGTTAGTTCATAGCACGTGAACACTTGACTTGCGTCAGCAAGGCTTCAATAGCTCTGTATAAAAAGGATCTAGCGTTTTGGGACAGTCACAAATGCCATAGGCGTTAAGTAATCGCTCTAAGGCATAGTGGGCGTTGGTAAAGTGGGGCTGGCAAACATAGGTATTTTATCTGTTTTGTTATTGTGGTTTACGATTTGGTCTTGTCGTATGTACCTACGAAATTGTTTCATGTGTCGGTAAATATTTCACAGCTTTCCGAATAAACATTCAGTTGGCAGTAAGCGCTTGTCCCTGTCTATCCTGTCCACGTCTACGTAGTGCACTCTCATTTCAAACAATCATGTATCACCAACTCACCCAATCAACCACATTAACAAGTTCATGCACTTTGGTTTAATGTTATGGAGGACGTGAAACAGCAATTACCTCTTTAAAATGTATAATAAATGTGCACGTAAACTTATTCGAGAAACATTCTCGGACGCTTTTGGTTGTTTGTTTTTTCATAACTAGCCAGTTTTTGTCTTGCTTAACACAAAAGCAACCGAAACTGATGTAATAACGGATCTAGGCTCATCACATCAGGTGCCAAATTATCAGTGTTATTTCTGAATAAACTTGTCGAAGCGTCTGCTGAAATACACGAAGCAGAGAAGGCTCCCCCGAAGAAAAAACTTTCCTCTACCGCATACGAAAACACAAAACATGGCAGCAATGTTAAGGTGAGCATTAAATGTGGACGCTGCCATATAAAGGCTTTTCGATCAAGCCCGCTCGTGTTTCCAGAAACGCTGACGAACCACTGCACATCTCGCCTAGGTCTACGTTAGCTGTCTATAGGTGCCGCAACAATTAAAAACCTATATAGCACTCTGGAGAGTACATTAAAATATGTCATAAACCAAGTGCGCACCAAGTAAGTGTGCGTCAAAAGATGGCAATACTAAGAAAAACATCCTGCTAAAATCGTGCTGTTTTCGCGAACGCCCGCGGGATTGCATAAACTCCTTATTTTTTGGTTGCTGTGACACAGTCGCGCACACATAGCGAGGTAGGTTTCATTAGATCCGGCTGTGTCAATGCATAGCTAAAATGTTTCTACTGCCTTTTAACCTGGGAAGATGTGCACACATTTAACCGGCAAACACAACAGGTCTGCAACATATATAAACAAGAAACCACGAACAAGACAAAGCCAGAGAAGCGATCAACATATACGGGCGTCGAAGTTTGATAAAACAGGACTATGCGTGAAAAATGAGTGTGTTCAATGTGTTTTTATGCGTTACATTCGTCATTATCGCGGCACACCGCTCCTCGTAAAATACACGAGTTTATAACATTTTGTCGACAAACGAATGCTACCAAAAGGAAGAACGCATGGACGGTGTGGGAAAGGCTCTACGTCACGTGGCCCGAAATAGTGTGGACGGTTAACGCAAGAGGCCACAAAAATGCAGTCCGCCTGCAAGACACGGGTCTTTCGTATAACTCTGAGCGCAACGTCACTCCGGCGTATAGTTTGACGCTGCATATATATATATATATATATATATATATATATATATATATATATATATATATATATATATATATATATATATATATATATATATAGCTTCTGCTTGACGCAAGGCGTGTAGGGGGCGTCACTCGACTAGTGTGGGTGTCTGAGATGCGACATCCACGTGAGCGGCGCCTGTGTAGTATTCATGCTTCGGACGGGCATTTTGATGTGAAACCGGCCAAGCCATGCAACCGCTGTTGCACGGCTGAAAGAAGCGGAAGACGCTTCTGACAGGCTCTAAGTATGCGGATCATGCCGATGTCGTGACGCGACTGCCTGCCTTGTGACAATGGGCTCCAACTTCCATACGCATCCGACGCCTGCCACGTCGGTTTCTCTCTTTAGGCATTTCTCACGCTTCAGTGCCCGTTAAATCTGTCAAGTGGCATTCATATCTTCAGTTCATCAGATTCATGGTGGCATTTACTTAGTTTTAACCACTTTTTACCTCCCTCTCTTTCAGGGACATATAAGTCGTGCACTGGGAATTGTACGAACGCATGTTCAGTATCGCTGATCGAAACTCCTAAACCAGACACACTTTCCTGCAGTCTGCAGAACCTGTCAACCATGAAGCTTGTAATGTGGCAGGTAACACAGGAGTAGAACCTTGCTGCACCCTCCGTAGTGGCCTATAGTAGCCGTGGCGAGGCTTCGATTCTGATTCCCTCGGTAATTTTGATAGAAAAGTAATTTAAAAGTGCTCATACACTTCGGTTGAGGTCCTGATAAGGAAATCCAGGTGGTCAATTAAATTAGAACTTTCTTTTAATAGCGTGTCTTATAATCGTAGGTTCGCCCATAACAATGCACAATTTAGGCTATAGCGAACGTTGAATTTGGCAGCTTACCATCCTTGAGCTATACAATATAATTTACCTTACCGCGTCAAATATACCGATTCAACGGAAGATCAGCGAGTTAAATAAAGAACACAGACGTGGTTGTATTCCGTCAATAAATTTCCACAGAATACGAATAACCTTCTTTCTCCTGAATAACGATGTCTAATGACGCAAAAAAATGCATGCCGCTAAAGGGAAGCCAGTGTAGCTGCGAAGCAGCGGGCGCTAACGCTTACACTGGCAGCGGCTTTGACGCTGACGCTCGTCGTGGCGTCGTGCAGCAGAGAAACTTGGGGAGCCGCAAATCACGCAGTGATGGACCGGTGTTTCCTACTGGAACATGGCAATCGTTGCAAATAACAATGAGAGGCAGAATACTCCTATTGCACACATAGACCCGCAGTCTGCTTTTGGTTAACGCGTTAGCTGCGAATTTTTATTGTCCAACAACGCACAGGTGAAATCTCCCGCAGGCACTACATTGTAGGTCAATATCCAGTGTCTAAATATACGGAGTAGCCAGTGAAGGCTCAGCAGCGCGAGCAGTCGGTTTTAAATGCGAAGCATTTCTTAGCAAACTTTTTCGACTTTGATCGCATCTATCTATTTATCTAGTCACCTACGACTTTTAGCTCTCCTGGCCGTTTCGGTAACGGTATCGACACCAAACTTCGTATGGCATAACATGACTGTAGGATGACCATATTTAACTAGTCATAACATGAAAATCATGACATGTATGTCATGAATGTCTTGATTTATATTTCATGGTGCTGCTGCTCTTTCGGTGGTTTCGTTCACATGACATGTTGCAAAACTAGTATGCTATGACATGATTGCGTGGCGAACGCAAGCTACAGGCCCTAACATGAAAGTCATGACTTGCGTGTCATGTAACAACATGACTACATGCCAAGCTCATGATGCGCTCGCGCCGTTTCGCTAGCGTCACATGTACCAAATTTAGTATTACAGTACGTGAGTAAATGATGAAGGTATGTGACAGGTGCAAACATGATAATATTGAGATGCGTGTCATGTAACAACGTGAATATATGCCACGCTTATTATGCACTGGTGGTCCTTCCGCCTGCTTCACTTATACCAAATTTGGTATTACGTAACGTCAATGGATGACGAAGGTATGTGACTGGTGCAAACATGATAATCATGAAATGCGTGTCATGTGATAACATCAGTACATGCCACACTCATGATGCGCTGGCGGCCGTTTCGCTAGCTTCCCATATGCCAAATTTGGTATTACGCGACGTCAATGGATGACAAAGGTATGTGACTGGTGCAGACATAATAATCATAAGATGCGTGTCACGTGAGAACATGACTACATGCCACAGTCAAGGTGCCAATACATTTCGATGTGACGCGGTGCGCGTGCTCGCCGACGTTGCCACGCCAGGCGCCGGTCCTGCCATATACTCGCAGGCGCGCACTGCGCTGCGTTACTTTGACGCATGCGCGTTTCAGCGCGTCCGGCGTCCCTCCGTCACGAAAACAGGGAGACGCGCTGTTGTCTTGGTAACACATCGGCGCGAAATGCAGCATGTCGCATTTCGCGCCGGTTGCCGTCGGGCCGCGCCAACGGACGCTGGTCGCTTGTGGCCTCAGACTATAAAGTGCCTGCATTTTGCAAACGTGGCGTCGCTATGCCCAGCGTGCGTGCAAGTCAACGCTACATTGGAGTACATTGGGCCTTTCATGATGCGCTCACGGCTGTTTTGCTAACTCCACATATACCAAGTTTTGTGTTACGTGACGCCAATGAATGATAAAAACATATGACTTGTGCAAACGTGGTAATCCTGACACGCGTGTCATGTTAGAACATGACAACATACCTCCCTCATAGCGTGCTCGCGGCCGTTTTGCTAGCTTCAGATATACCAAGTATGGTATCACGTGACATGAATAGATGACGAAGGTCCGCGACACATCCATCTAAACATGATAATCATGAAAGTGAAGTCGTGCACAACATCCTTTACCTCCACCTCGTAAAGTTGTGCTGATTTTAAAGTGACATATCAACATTTCTCATTCGTGCTTCGCATATCATCGATTCCCCGCTGTACGTGGGATCTGCCAATCATTTTTTTCAATCAAGGGACTTGCTAGCATACACTGCCTGCGTCGGCGTTGCGAGGTGAGAGAGAGGGGAGTAGAAAAGGGGAGGACGCGCGTGCGGAATCGGGATGTAAACGCCGCGGGGAGGGATGCTTGGAGAGTAGAGAAGGGGGAGCGAGCGTTGGCTAGCAAACTGTGTCTGCGTCCGTGTTGCGAGGCGAGGCGAGAGGGGCGGAGCGTTGGAGAAGAGAGAGATCCCTTCTGCTGCCCTGAACCTAAGAAAGGGGGACAGGAGATGAAACGTTAGAAAAGTACTGGATGGAAACGCCATCACGATTGAGAAGGAAGGGAAACTGCTGCGATTTCCTAAGAAAGCCAGACTGATCGATTCCCCGTCAGCGATGTGAAACGCGGAATCGTTGTTACGTTGGCTGCAACAGGGGATTTTTTTAAGTGTGAATACACTTTATAAGCGACCCCAAACCATCCACCGCCGTCGGCGGCGTCCGCAGTCTTCTCTCTATCTTTAAAAGAAAGAGGACTTGGCGGGCCGCAGCGCGACGCTCTACCGAATAAGCCACGGACGCGACGCTGATATCGGTGTCAGTAACGCGCCTGATACCCCCTCCCCCTTCACTCGCTCCTCCGCTCTCCTCGCTCGCTGCAGCTGCGCGTGCACCCCTCTCTCTCGCGCGCCCGCCTTCTCTCTCAGTCTCCCATTGAGAGCGGGTCGTGAGGGGGAGTAAAGTTAAAATCCGTTGGCATTCGCCAGTGAGTTAACGTAAACTCCCCCGTGTGATCAAATTGCGATTCCCAGGAACCATTACACCATAAAGGCACCATAGTGTGATTAATAAATATAATAGTGCGAATTAATAAATACCCCTCATAGCATCACCCCGTGTATTCGCACTTAACCATGTTCACCCTCGGGGAAATGCTTGGGAGTTTTATTTCTCCTCCTCTCTAATGACCCAATGGCAAGGCATGGTTAAAGAGAGGCAGCTTTCGTAAACATTTAGGTAAGTCGCTCCAGCGTCGCTCGCGAACCTTGCAGGATGCCTACCAACTGGGTGTAACTGTAGCGGCCGTGTATCGCGTGTATGAACCGCGGATGACCGAATGGAGCAACTCTTCGTCCTCGAAACAATACTGATACAAACATCCATCTCCTTCCTTCAGCTTCGCCTCACTCTCGATTCAGGCAGAAGGCTTCGAAACATTCACGAGAGCATCTGTGGTGCGTAACTCCGAAAGTCGTATTATGCCCCAGTTCTAGGAAGGAAGACACCAAGGGAAGCGCTAAGCAGCTTTCCCTTTTCGCCGAAAAATGGAATGCCATACAACTTTGATGCGGATTTCCAAGTACCGGAGTAAAAAGTGAAAAGAAAGGGGCACAAAAGTTCGACCAAAACCTGCTGTTGGTCATCGAAAAAGAAAAGCTATCGTAAATGTGTGAAAAAGGCTGAAAAAGACACAAAGAGAGATAAGCTATGGGCGCAGTAGCTTTACAACATACCATTAACAACGGTGATAAATGGGCTATTTCGCGCATTTCAAGTGTCTTCGCCAGATGCAAAGCGTCTGTATTCTTTGGCATCAGGCTGGCTTCCGTCCACGCGGTAACTCTTTTCACTCCGCCCGCAAACATTTGCATTCTGCACGGCAACGACCTTCACTGAAGATGCTTTACTCTCTGTTCTCGTGCAGCCACGGAGTTGCTTCAGTAGCCGACTTGCACACCTTTCCGTGCATGATCGAATGTTCTCACGTGCACACAAACGTGTATCTCGAATTCTGTGAGTGCAAAAGAAATAATAGAAAAGGGATTTGAGCCGTCTTTATACGTTCAAAGGTGTACAAAATGAACGAAAATCGCTGTCTCTTATGCATTTGCCTAAAACAACTGAAAAGCGATGTTCATCTTCTTTTTCTCCTCAGTTTGTATTACTGACCAAGTTCGTGGAAATTTCAGGAGCCCTTTATTATGGAGTCTCTCTTCAGTATATCGTGGTTTTGGCACGGTAAACCTTACAAATTATTATCCAAAGGTCGCGGAGATGTTGTGTACTATTGCTCTTGCCTTTCATGTATTTCTGAACGAAACATTCTCACAGGTTCATCGATTCCTATATACCTTTCACAAAAACGGCATTCGCGTCGTGTGGCATACGCAGTGTTGTATCGCGATAACTTAAAATCATACTCCAATTTATTAATGTGAGCACTTGGTATCAGACATACGTTCCAGACAAGCACATCAGACATGCGTATCAGATATATAGATATCATACGGGTCAGCTTTTTCTCATTGTAAAGCAGTAGAATCGATCGGCGTAAACAACCGTTCTTCCACACGGTGAGATAATGATTTATTTACAATCGTGGGAAAGGTTCCAGCTTTTCTCCGCACAACGTTCCTATAACACGAACGGAAGTCGAAACGTTTAATTCACGCGCGAAAATATAATTGGTTCAGAGCGTCAACAAACCAGAAGAAGAAAAAAATATGGTAATCACTATGTGGTAGAAGGAGGAGGAGGAGGGGGATTGAAGGAGGAAGGACAGGGAGGTTAGCCAGTTCTCAGACAGGTTGGCTACCCTGTGCTGGGGAAGGGGGTAAGGGAAATAAAAGATGAGCGAAAAGAGACCTTGGAGAAAAGAAAAAAAAGGACGACAGTACGATCCACGACGCTGGTTAAGGCCTGTCTCTAAGACCACTTGCCCGCAAGAAGCGCAACAACATTAACGCTCTCGGTGCCTTGCGTGCCGAGGACGGTCTCGGCCAGTGTCCTAATACCGTTTCTTCCGACAATTGGCGATTGTCTATAGTCTATCTACAATTTTCGACAGTTTTTTTTTTTGGCACACTGAAGCGAGGACACTCGCAGAGAAGCTGAGAGAATGTATCCGCGCAGCCACAGTTGTCGCAAGTTGGGCTGCTGGCCATTCCGATTCGAAACATTCGTAAGCTTTCGTAAAGCATTCGAAAAAGCATTCGTAAAGGCCACCCCAATCCACAGACGGCACAAAAGTATCTCCTCAGCTCTGGTTATTCCTGATGGAAGACGGGGTTGTAGATGTGGGTCCAATTTACGAAGGCGGACGTTGGTGAATGCCGGTGAATTCCACTGAGCGAGTGTCAGTTCTCGTGCAAGTGATCGAAGCCTTGTAGCTGCATCCGTTCTTGATGATGGTATAGCTGCACAAGGAGCATCATCATCAGAAGATCAGGCTGCTTCATCTGCACGGTCGTTTCCTAACGATGCTGCCTGCAGTGACCCGGTATCCATTGATACGTTTTGTCGTGTTGTTTCATTTCGTTGTTTCATTTCACTAGCTGTTCATTTGGTCCATGACGATATGGCGAGGCAATGTCCTGGAGGGCTGCTTTGAAGTCGGAGAAGATTGACCATGTCTGCTGCGGTTCTTCAACTAGGAACTCCAGGGCGGTTCGAATGGAATGGCGGCGAGCTCTGCAGCCGTGGATGATGTCAGATGCGATGTCCTGAACTTTATCGTGATAAATGTATTGCGGCGGATGTGGTAGAAGCAGCGCCCATTAGTATATAGTTCTATCAACCGCATTTACTTTGCCAGCTCAAGGCTAAGATGAATAAAATAAATCTACCGTGAATGAACGGATAACTAAAAAGCAGCCAATAAGAAACAAAAATGTATCTTGCCAATGCCGATTGCGTCTATCTTAATTGGCATTCTTGGAAAGCTCAGAGATAAAGAAAGAAGATAAGGACTTTAGTTGTTTTTTTTTCTCTCCAAGACTGCGTGGTAATATCCTTTCGCGAAAATTTAGGTCGCCGAGTGTCATACAACAAAACGATAGGTAAGAGGACAGTCGTCATTAAATAGAACGAAGAATGTTGACAATTGGGTGTCAGACGACTGCCCGAAAATTCGATTCCGCTTATTTAGCCGAGATTATTTAACTCCAGTCTTCGTGATGACGTTTTCTTTTTACGAGAGCTACAACGTGCACGAAAGTACGTTGCCGACTGAGCTTGGCTTAGTCGCTCCGTTTTCTACAAAAGCCATTCCCGTTCAAACGCGATTCAGCGCTAGCCGAGGTGCAAGATACGCAGGGAAGTTCCACGATGAGGGCGCCAAGCCCGAGTTTGAAGACGCCGCGCGGTCGCAGCGACTCGAGAAGACGACCGCGGTTCATTCTCGGGACCAAAGCGCTCTACGATCGGCGACCCTCGCCCGCCGGACCCGGCGAGAAGCGAACGCGTGCCATTAGGCAATCTCTGACGAATCCATTAGCGTCCTATCTGGGGTCACGATCGCCGTCGTTTGGCGACGTCGCCTCTTCGCCATCCTTTCCGCACCTAGCCGAAACCTCGGCCGGCCAGAGCCGCCGCAGAGGCGTTGCACCGAATGCACAATGGGCAGCACGGTTTTGCGAACAACGTTCCCACCCTGTGCGGCCGGCACCGGCGCGCATTCATCGTCGCTGTTCGCTTCCTGTACGTGCGACACCAGCACCGGCTCGTTTAGATAGAGCCGAAGCGCGCTGGGTGTGCTCTTCCTTCCCTTCTCGAATGACCTCCGGGAGCCCGCAGTGCCTCGTCTGTCCGCCTATTTCGAATCGACGTTCGTTTCATCTTTGTTGCGCCTTGTTTTCTGCGAGAATGCATTCCGTAGCCCGTCATTCGCTACGAGTGTTAGGGGGGAAAAAAAACGATAACGGGGACGTCGGGAAGGACCTAATTCAGAGACGGAAATTTGACCGCGGAAGCATTTGGAAAACGTTTTATCTTTCCTACGAAGCGCATATACAACGCTCCCGCAGAGGAAGACAGTGATAAAAGCGACACTTTCATTAAAACTGCAGCCGTAGGCGAAATTCCGCAAAAAAATCATTGGCAATTCACCCGTCATCTTGTTTTCTTATAATCTCTCGACAATATCGCGTGTCTTACGTGTAATGTTTCGATTTAGATCTCGCGTTGTCCTTCCTTTTATTTTTAATGCGCATTGCTTTCTGCTTTTGCCTCCTTGAAGGTTGGCGAGCGCGGAGCTTCGCTCAATACAGCATGCATGGGCGTAAACGTGTGCAGGCTCCCTCTTTAGGGGATGCGAAGGTCCGTCGCAGTGCCCCACTCTCCCTATTAATTCAGTGTATTGGGCAGATTTTGCCCCCCCCCCCCCCTTTAGTTGACTTGGGGGAGAGCAAAATCCCCCCCCCCTAGTCCTAATTGCTCAGTGTCCATAATTGTTCAGTATGCACATACATACAGGATGGGCGGAGTGTGTGATATCATGGTTCGTTTGTCTTACGCATTACACTCGCAACGACGAAAAGGTATTGCTTTAGCGCAGCTCAGTTTCAGAGTTAAAAAAAGATGCTATACGGTCAAGAAGTTGATACAACAGACAACAGTGTGAGCATTATTTTTTTTTTTCCTTTTTGACCGCATGGGATCTTCTCTTCACGCTCAAACTGAGCTGCGCTAAGGCAATACCGTTTTATCATGCACTGAATCGCCCAGTGAGCAGTACTCGCAACGACCCTTGGAGCGCCGGTTACACCTTGCTGTGCCGTAATGCATAAGTATTGGGTGAGGTGATTAAATAGTGAAACTAATTTTCTGGTCTAAATTGAAATTGGCTCGCGCAAAACAGGGTTAATGGGAGATGCTCAGTGGAGTTGGATGAGTTGGTGACAGCTCATGTTTTCGTGTGAAGAAGCGCACGTAGACAAGAAGCAAAAGGAATAAAATATCTCTTGGTTAGATCACTATTTTTTGTTCTAAAATTACTGGTTAGAACAATAACAGTGTTTGTTCGCACATTAAACGGCATCGCTTGGAATGTGATCGCTGGCCGCAGTTCCCTGAAACTTACATACTTCACACTCACAAGGATAAGCTGACCTGGGAAGTTATTGAGGCCTTTCACATCACTAAATCAAATGGTTATTGTATCAGCTATGCATTGAATGTCCTGAGCGATTGCGAAGTGTCTTTTTTTTTTTTTTTTGGGGAGGGCGGGGGGTATCACCGGGAACGGTTATAGCTTGAAAGTCATTGTCACACGTGATATGCTTGCATGTATATATTGTAACTTCATTTTTTTTAAGAAATGCAGCCTGGTTGCGAATGCAGTCGTTGTCCTGTCATTTCATTCCTTTTGGGCCTCATCTCCTTGCGCTGCTTCACACATAAACACGATTGGAGATAATTGGAAGGTGTCTTCGTTCTGCGGTAGACCGTACAAGGATGGTGGGGCTAATTATGCACAATAAAAAGAACCATTGTCAGAACCATGCTGCGTGATTGCACAAAGTACGTAATTACATACAGTTTGCTGTCGCTTAGAAAATCTTGACGACCAACGCAATCACTAGCTGCAATATTTACTCCAACGATCGGGAATAAGCTTGCCAGGAAACACTGCGTGGATTTTGTCGTCGACATAGTCGACTGATGAATTCCACGCGCCCGAAATCGCTGCATTAACCGGCTGCATCAAAATGCACAGTAACCACTTTCCGTTCATGCGTGGAACGTCTTCGATCACGCTACGCGCGAACACGCAACGGCTTTCAGTGTGTGCGCGCGCTCATAGATTTGAACCCTTATCATTTCGACAGCGAAGTAGTTGGCTGGGCCAGCCAACGACCTCACAGGAATTGTAGACATCATTAATCGATCAACGCGCCAGGTAATGCATTCGCGCGCTTAATCGGTTTCTCAATCTGCGACACCGATTTGTCAAGGCCGTGTTCACTTCACAATGAAATAATTGGAAGCGCAAACCAACGGTACACAAGAGACGTGTGTTCACGTGTTCACTTCGGCTTGATCAGGCCTAGTTTGACGTTGGTATTTTGGTGACTCTTGTCCGTATAGAAAGAAGCTTCTTCTAACTCTCAAATGCGTGGAAGCTTACGTGCAAGGTATTGCCTTCTTACTTTTTGTGCCTGCAGTCAATGTCGACAACGAGAACCCAACCACAGAAATCCCTTTGTTTTGCCGTGGTTCCTTGCCCGTGCTCAAAGCTGCCAGTCAGTATATGCCTCCGCCATCCGCAGCCAGAGACTCGCAAATATATCGAATAGAAAAGCAGCTGAAGCTCGGAATATGTGTTTTCTGACAGTGAGCGAGGAAAGAGAAAAAAAAAAGCGAGCGAGAATCTGTAAGAAAAAACACGGAACGGTTGCACCGGCCGTCAACGCTAGTCCCGGATCAAAACATGCCAGGCTGAAAGAGGAAGGGGCGCTCCTACGGTGACAGCTTACGGCGCATCTGTCAGCGCCCGCATCATGCGCCGAGAATATCGGTTTTCGTTTGTGGCTTACGCTGTTCCTCGGAGAGCGCTTGCCTTTTGGACCAGGTACCAAAGAAAGCCCGAGCGGTGTGCCCGCGGCAGTTTTGGCTTAGCCCTAATCGCATACGGCACATTAGTGCTAAAACGTCGCGGCCCGAAACGCCGGGTGTTTGCTATGCACCCACCGGCGGAACGCCCGAAGAGATGAGCGTGAGCAGACGCGGCGTGACACTCCGCCAGGCCAGCACGCCAGTAGACACGCAGCACCTATATACATATATGCTGGCTGCATGACGCACTAAGAATGAGTGTTGCATGCGGGTTGGGTACACTATAGACGCGGAGATCTTGCCATGAGTGTTGACGCCTTAGCAGATCGTTAGAGGTTTTTTTCGTAGCACCATCCCCCATAACATACCGGTGCCGCTGACAGTAAAAGCGAAATGATTTTGTTAAAATTATGCGTGACATTATGCAGCTCGATGCATTTGTTCAGTGTAATTTTGTTACAAGACACCAGTGCCCCCGTGCCTTGCTTTCTTGATGAATCCCAACGAACGAGCATATGATTTTCACTCTTTCTAAGCATGCCATTTTTTTTAATGCGAATGCATTTCGTAGTCGGGCTATGTCAGGCGTCCGTCAGGATCCGTGCACCGCCCTCTCCCATAGCAACAGCTGCGGGCGCGCGCGTCCCCTAGCAACCGAAGCTCCCACTATGTCACGCTTCGGCGTCGGCAGCGGTCAGTAACAGCTGCGCGCGCGCGTGATTATCCTCGCCCCTAGCAACCGGATCCCCCACCTCCTTGACTTATTATGAGAGACGCCAAGCGACAAACTTTGCAGGCACTACCGCGGCAGGAAACTCGTCGGTGAAAGACGGGGATCCTGATGATGTATATTTTACCACGACATGATATGCAGTCGACTCATGGAAAGTGCGTACTATGAAATCTACAAGTGGTTGTAAGGGGCTTTGGGGGGGGGGGGGGACAAACTGGAAGCTGGTAGTTTTAAAAATCTATTATATATATATAATCTTACAGGACATTCAGATAAGTTTCAGCGACGTCATGTCACAAAAATTGGGAACAATTTATACGGAGAATAATTTGCTGTTCACAAAACACCCTTTAGTGCGCCAACAAGCACCTTTAAACAAGCTTTTCCGATACACATCCACAGACGTCAAATATTAGGACATAAATATAGATCCGCAGGCATAAAACGAAACACAGATGCTATTACAAAAGAGCAGGACAGCAGGCAGACATGGAGAGAAAATGCCGTGTGGGCATATTTAAGGTTTAAATAACGTGCGAGTATCTATAGGTGCCTATAAATTCATTCGATTCCCGTTCACTGATAATCGCGTTCCTCGGCCTACAAGTCTTGTACACTGAGATAGTTGAACAGACGTAGAAAACTGTAATATTAGTGTAAGTAAAATGGTGTTGCTGATGTTTGGGAAACATCACACATTGCGTGCACGCAATAATAAATTTCGAAGCTGTGCATTGCGTCGAACTTTGGCATTGTTGCGTCAGGAAAAGAATGTCTGTCGTCGAACAAGAGACACAACTAAAAGCCGAAATATGAATAACATTTTATTCAAAACTGACCGACGCGAGCGCGATGATCGGCCCACAATAGCTTACACACCATCTGCTCATATAGAAAGGGCATCGCAAGAATTCGGGGAAAAAAGGAGGAGAGTAGAGACAGAGCACTGGGTGCAAAAACTCGGGGAAAAAAGAAGGAACTATGATTCTGAGCACCATGATCCAACTAGCCCAAACCAAAGTACTTCTTACACACCATCTCACATTCGTTCACCACCACACCCCCCCCTCAAATGATTCCTTCGTGAATCAATAAAGTTGATTACCTACCTACGAGCATCATCGGTTGTGCGCGCGAAAATGCCACGAGCGCACCCTATATGGGCGCGTTCCGGGAGGGATCGTAGGAAAGAAGCCTTCAGCGGGTGACCGCAGTCCAGCCCCGCGGAGTTGTTAGTGCCGAGGTGGTGTGGGTTGAAGGGCTGATGTGGCCGTGTTGGCACACGGCCAGCAACAGCAGCAAAGAAGTGCACATCGCCAGTTCGCAGTCCGTGTTTACACGGCGCCACGCCATGGAACGCAGCCTCGACCGAGAGCGCGGCGGCCGAAGTCGATTGTCGACGACGGCACAAAGCGTCGACGTGACCTGCCTGCCTGAGCGACGGGGGTTGCTCGGACGCTAGAGAACACCGCGTGGGCTTGCTCGCCCACCTGCGACAGCGTAGCCTGCCCTCCCCCTTTTCAACTGCTACCTTCCCTCGTCGTTCACTGCCGGCTCGTGCCACGGCTTCTGGCGCAACCGCGGAGTTGCAGGTGGTGGTGGCGGGGGTGTTTACGAGAATCACGATCGCGCCGCCGACGGCGTGTGCTTTTTTTCAAACCCGTGTTCCACAGCGTGAGTGGCTCTCTTCTCTCTCGTTTTTACGGCCCTCGCGAAGCGAGTCTATCGCCCTGCTGAGAGCCTTATTAATAGCCGGGGATTTGGGCCACAGCCGGCCCTGTGGGCTCAAGTGGCATTAGCCGTATTAATAAGGCGCACGGAGAGCCTCCGCGGACGCCTCCGGGCCACCCGTCTTGCCAGGAACGGCCAGCGGGGTGTACTCGCTTGCTCATAGTGTAATTTGGAGTATCGCTGAATTAGAAACGCGCCTGCAATAGATGAAATCCTAACGGCACACTAATCTTAAGAGCCTCCCAATCACTGATCGAGCCGTTCTCTCAGCCAGTCTACCATTGCGTTTTCTTCCTTTGATGCTGCGATAGGCATCATCACGTATGTTAGGCGAAATTATGTTTTTCGTTCAATGCTTACTCGATGTGTTTCGCAGGTACCGTATAGACTCAATCAAGCGTTTGTCAGCGTTTTTATTCGTTTCTATCGAAAAGCTATCTTTCAGAGATTACATTTTTGAAGAGTAGATATTGCCTCAACTAAGGAATGATAAAATATGATTAGCCTGATACGGCTGCTACTGTAAATGCAGTCACGACACAGGATTAACTATAACTGTTAATATTCGAGTCAAACCCATTTAAACGAATCAGCACACAGATGAAAGAATTATAAGAGTGCACACAACAGTACCCATGTCAGTTGGAAATCTGCGCAATTCTGTGTCGTTCATGTCTTCTTTGTCCTTGTTCCTTAGCGCCGGAAGTACTCCGTATATATCGTAACCAGACCCACTCCCTCTGCTGTTGCATCATAGCTCGAATATATCGAAGTTGCCCTAAAGACGTTTAGTGCTACCTATAGACTATACACCAAGCACTGCATTGGTGCAGCAGCTAGTTGGCAAAATGGAAAAAAAAATTGGCAGCATATCCACGGAGTGAATGATGGAGAGTGGGGCGAAGCATCCGTCCGTTTATTTGTTCTCGCTTCCGTCCATCCATGCGGCCGTCTGTGTGACCGTCTATGCATCCATTCGCCCGTCCGTGCGTGCGTCTGTTCGTGCGTCCGCACGTCCATCTGTGCGTTCGCCCATGCATCCGCCCCTGCGTCCATCCATGCGTCCATCCGTCGATGCAGCCATCCATGAGTCCGTCCTTGCATCTGTCTGTGTATCCGTTCGTCCACCTATAGAACACTCCAAACACTACCATCTCGCATCTTTTCATCATATATTCCTCATATAGAAGCACCGCTATCCAGCGGACATTCCAAGGACAGAACGAGAGGAGGCACACACACACTTTCTTACGGCTTGCGCTTCGTGTCTACTTCCCACCTTTAATCACCTCGAGTTCGAACCCCAGGTGGTCGAAATTTCCGGAGCCCTCCACTACGGCGTCTCTCATAATCATATGGTGGTTTTGGGACGTTAAACCTCACAAATCAGTCAATCAAATCACCTCGAGTTCATGGTATATACTAGTTCACTATATTCATGGCACTGTGACGAAGGTAAATAGCAACTTGAGTGGCAGCTCCCTGAATTCGCGCTCGTAGCTGTAGACGTGTTACTGCAGACGTCCAAACGCAGATGTCGTCCGCGTACATTGACAATCTGACAGTACTAGGCAGATGCTCATTGAGAGCTATTAGCGTCAGGTTGAATAGTACAGGGCTAAGTATGCCACCCTGGGGAACACCACGGTGGCTGTAATGTAGCGAAGTGTCACCATCCTCGGTTCTCACGAAAAAGGATCGCTCAGAGAGATAGCTGCGTAGCCACTGAAACATCCGACCACCCACTCCTACCTCCTTGAGGTCTGGAAGTTTCCTCTGAGAAATGTGCACTTGTGGCATTTACGCGCAAACCAATGCAGAACTACAGCGTTCTGATAAACAGCGAAAGGATACGTCACCTCCGATCATACAAGTTCCTAGGTGTTATAATTGACAGAGATCTTTCATGGAGCTCACATGTATCATATATGAAAAGGCGATTGACAGGCAGCTGTCATTTGTTCAAGTTCCTTGCTGGAAAGAACTGGGGAATGTCCACAACTGCTATGTTGCGACTATACAGGATTCTTTCCTTGATTCCTTCGGTACAGCCTATACCTGTGTTAACCAACGCAAGTAAAACAAGCATACGAATGCTTCAAAGTGTCCAGGCTCAAGCACTCCGGATATGTTTAGGCTTGCCCCAAAGTGTGTCAACAGCGGCAACTATCGCCATCACAAGGGACAACCTTATCAAGACCCACATTAATGTGGAATTGCTGAGGACACATAGACGACACCTTGCTCGAACCTCTCGACATCACCTAGCCTCTCTACCAGTGGTCCGACCATGCACATCTTACTGCAAAACAGTGACCGCGCATGGTGAGTCGATCCCAACTTCGTTCTCTCCTGCCGCTAGACCTGTGACTCCGCCATGGTGCCTCGCTCAACCAATGATTAATATTAACATACCTGGCGTCCAGAAAAAGGCCAATTTGTCGTCACCGGCTCTTAAACAGCTCACACTACTTCTCTTGTATGAAAAATATCAAGACTCCACACATATATACACTGACTGATCGGTTCAGCCGGACAGCTCTACAGGAGCAGTAGTGATACCAAGGTTGGCCACGACAAAAAATTCAAGACGTCTCACGCAACAACATCAACGGCAGCAGAATTGGCAGCACTTCGTGCCGCGTTGCAATTTGTAGTTGATCAACCTACACGCAAATGGACTATTTTCTGCGACTCGAAGGCGGCACTGCGGTCTCTACTATCAGCCTTACGCCGTGGATTACACGAGCAGCTGGTACTAGAGATAGCAGAGGTTATACACCATCTGACTGAGAAAGGGCACCAAATTACATTTCACTGGTTGCCCAGTCACTGCGGAATCATCGGCAATGAACAGGCCGATCAAGCTGCCCGCTCAGCCCACACAGAGGATCATAAACTGCGACTACCACTTTCTAGGACAGATGCTGCACGAAAGCTCCGCAGGCTTGCTCGCCAGCAAACCACATCGCAATGGAATCAGCCACACTTCAAGCATGCCCGACTGTACTCGCTTGACCCTACACTAAGTCTTCAAGTCCCGTCGAGGCTTTGCCGAGCAGACCAGACCCTGTTATCTAGGCTGTGGTTGGGCGTTGCGTTTACCAATGCCTACGCTTTCCGCATTGGGATGGCCGACACCGCAGCCTGTGGCCACTGTGGCAAAGAGGAAACAATTCAACATATTCTTTGTGAGTGCCTAACGTATAGTAAACAACGACTATGCCTTCGCAAGGAACTCAACAAATTAGATGATCAACCTCTGTCGGAGCAGGGAATTCTGCAGTATCGTCAGGATGCGACTTCACAGAAGAGGGCCCTCAAAGCGCTACTAAACTTTTTGCGATCGACCGGCCTTACTGAACGGTTGTAGCTAGGACGCCCTTCCTGTGTGTGTTTTCGTTTTTTTTTTATGAGTGTGCGTGCGTTTTTTTTTGTTTTTTTTTCTCTCCATCTACCTCCTCTTTCTTGCCCCTACTTCCCCGCCCTCAGTGCTGGGTAGCAAACCAGATGTTAATATCTGGTTAACCTCCCGGCCTTTCCTTTCTCTCTCTCTCTCTCTCTCTCATGGCACTGTGGCCCAACGCTCACTAAACCTTTCGAAAACCAAGGAGGTTACACCCAGCGAGTATAACGTCGCAACCCTTTCTTGTCAGATAGTACTCAATGTACATGTCAATGGCTGCTAATGGGGAATGAGAGACAGGAGAATTCGGCTTTTAGTTAACGCGCACGCTGCGATCTTTTTTTTTATTGTTCAACAACGCACAGAAGAAATCTCCCTCCGGCACCACCTTTTAGGTCAAAATCTAAGACTAGTTACACACTACGACTACGACTACGAGGGACGAACGGGTGCCGCTATAAGGAGATTCGCCCCCAAAAAGTAGTTTCGGTTGCTGTCGGTGAAGATGTTGATCTGATACAGCGCAGCAACCAGAAGAGACTGTGTAGTGGAGTGCTCCTAGTTTTTATGTCTAACTGTGCTTATACGCCATGCGAAGCGACATCAGTGCCGTTGTATGGCTCACTAATCGGAAGGGGCGTAGGCAGACATTTCTTTCTTTTTTTTCATGGGGAGGATGGGGAGGGGGTGCACCTCTTTGATCTGAAGTGAGTGCTTGGCAGGAAATAGTGCTCAAATGCGAATGTTTTTACTTGTATACCATGGCACAAAGAAAAATCGGGGGGGGGGGGGGGGGCACGAGCCTGGTGTGCTACCCCTTGGCTACACCACTGCTGTACATGGTCAAAGGTCGAAGTCACTTAGGACTTGTTCCCTGAAGCAAGACATTATAGAGATGCGTTTCAGCCACTCGTCGAAACGCTCAACTAATGAGACATATAACAGCGCCAGGTGGTGAACCGTGCGGTCACTAAATGATTTATCACCTTCTAGTCTGATCAACTATGCTTTAACGACGAAGCAGTTTACATAAATTGAGTGCGCTAGGGAAGAGTGATTAATGTGAAATGTCGAAATACACGACGTTTAAAATATGTACGACGTCTGATGACGCTGCGAAGGTTTCGCATGCAAATAATTCCCCTTTTTTTAGGCTAGTTTCTCCAAGTCGCTTACTAAAGGTGAAAGCCTTTTCGTTCTCATATTGACGTCTTATCAGTGCTTCCGCGATGGCGAGGTCGTCTACGCCATCGATTGACGCCGAGGAGGTCATTCCGGCAAGTTTCACTCATTAGGCGTCCCAGTTACGTCGACAGAGCGTCAAATCACGTCCCAGGGTAATTATCGCATCAAGGTTGGGGTGCTCCGAACGCAGCAGTCTCGACGGCGGACCTGGGTTATTACTTGGCGGTCTCCACCGAATTTCAGGCAGATTATGAGCACGGTGGCAAATCTGTGCAGGCATGATGGCCCTTCGTAACACGGCAGCTACGTGCGCTCAGCGCCGCTCATGATCAAAGCGCAAATAGCGAGCTGATAATAATAATAATAATAATAATAATAATAATAATAATAATAATAATAATAATAATAATAATAATAATATATAATAATAATAATAATATAATAATATCTGAGGTTTTACATCCTAAAACCACGATATGTATATGAGAAACTGTTTAGTGAAGCACTCCGGAAATTTTGAACATCCTGTGTTCTTTAACGCGCACTTACATGGCACAGCACAAGGGCTTCTAGCATGTCGTCCCCATCGAAGTGCGACCGCCACAGCCGGAATCGAACCCGCGACCTTCGGTTCAGCAGCCAAGCACCCTAACCGCTACACCACTGTGGTGGACAGTGAGTGAGTGAGTGACCTTCGTTAAGAAGAACGAAGATCACTGTGTAGAGGCCACCGTTCGACCCCTCCGGTTTATATGTCACTACGTTGCCATAGACTACGACAGCTAAACCGATACCTTCTCCGCATTCGTAATCTTGGGAAGTAATATCCAACATCCCGCACGTTACTACCAAGCTGTTCAACTGGAAAGCAAAATGGGTTGTTGGCAGCGTCTCTACGCTTCTGTAGTTATCTTTCAGCTTGTTCTCTTCTCCTTTATTCCCCTAATTCCTTCCCCCAGTGCAGGGTAGCAAACCGGACGTGCGTCTGGTTGACCTCCCTGCCTTTCATTTCTTCCCTTCCTCCTCCTCCTCCTCCTCCAGCTTGTTACCTCACGGCGACAGAGGCAACAGTCGGCGCGACGTCAAGTTGCAACCACTTTAATATGTTGAAGTTGCCCAAACGTCATCATATTACGTATCCCACTAGAAAGTCTCACGCCCATCTGTGTGCTGTTCTTTTTTTTTTTTCTGATGGCGAGTAGCGTTCTTTGTTTCTTTCGTCCATTCCCTTTTCCCGTCTTTCTCGACTGGGGTATCATAATGTTGTGAAATACCTATGTATGGGCCGCCTGGACTTTTTTTTAGGCTGTGCAAAAAAGACAGGCGCCGTTTGAGGATTTCTATTCTTCACGGAACAAGGTAAGGAATCGCACCGCAGATATCGTAGGGAGGACTTCCAGTAGAAATGATTTCTCAAATAACTGGGAGGCTGGAATGAACAAACCCATCGATGTTCACCGTACGTGCAGAAAAGACACCTACTACGGCTTATCTCGGCTAGGCCTCGTTATGCAAGCGAAAAGCTTCTGTTTTTTTTTTACTTGGTTATGCCTGTTTACCCTTGTAGCCGAAGTGCACTTACAGTCGCTTCGTCAGTTTACGAAGTCGCCTCCGCAGTCGAACGCTGGGCGTACTTTGCCACACCTAAAGCTTGTCGCTGTAGTCGTCCTGCATCCTTATTCTGACGTTTAGCTCACCGTAGTTCTCGCTATAGGCTTGCTTTATCCTGCCACTTTGCGCGCTTGTACTGCAGTGTCCGCTCTAACTCTTTGGCAAGCCGAACTATATCCGCTTGCCGCCGTGGCCGCTGCGACGGCGCAGACAACTTCTGCCCAGATGGGCTGTCCTCTTCTCCCCTTCTATCGCACAACCATGGCCTGGTGCTTGCCGTGAAGCCCACCGGCCTGGCGTCACAGAGGGATCGGCGATTCACCTGGTTAGTCGTGTGCACATGGTTAGCTGGCAAAGCAGTGATAGTAACCTACAGCAGCGGTTGGATCAGCGGCGGCCGCACGTAACGTGGTATCTGTTTCTCTTCAAAGCCAGGCGGATATACAAAGATAAACTAACACGACTATGCTAGTAATGTTTTTCCCTTTAATTAAAGTTACTGCGAAGCGCATAAATGCATTTGCGCATGCCAGACTTGTATGTACAGGAGCGCTCAATATGATTCGCAATACGGGAGCATGTGACCTCACGATCTCGAAGGTTGCGCGTTGCTTCAACTTGTTTAGCGATGGACATAAGGGCTAGACGAAATCACGCACAATCTTTGTGAACTCGTGAGACCATGCGTTCCCGTGCTGCAAGTTATTCGGGGCGCCACTGTGCGTATCGGGAGCTTCAGCTGAATAAATGTGGTTGTAAGTTAGGTCTCCTTCTGTTTTGCCATCCTTTCCCTTGCATCGTTGTTCATTTTACTTTGCCGCAGAGGACAGTATTTTCAAGCAATGAACCAACTAGTCTACAGCATGGCGTCTCACTGGATTGTCCCCCCCCCCCCCTCGCCCCGTGATGTCCTTAGGAAGGAGCCGCGGCATCACTAGAAATTCGACGTAGGTAATGGTTCTGTCCTTTACAGAATTACCTATTAAAACAGCAACTGATATCTAAATATGTCCTACACTACGACAAATCTCATCAAACGCATCACGAAACGCTCAGAACGCTTTTCTTGAAATAAGCTAACCCTTGAAAGGGTTGGGGGGGGGGGGGGGGTTAAGGGGGTAACTGCGAGAGCACCCAAACGTAACTGGCTGGATTCATAGATAGATAGATAGATAGATAGATAGATAGATAGATAGATAGATAGATAGATAGATAGATAGATAGATAGATAGATAGATAGATAGATAGATAGATAGATAGATAGATAGACAGACGGACGGACGGACGGACAGACGGACGGATAGACGGACAGACAGATAGATAGATAGATAGATAGATAGATAGATAGATAGATAGATAGATAGATAGATAGATAGATAGATAGATAGATAGATAGATAGATAGATAGATAGATAGATAGATAGATAGATAGATAGATAGACACGCTCAAAGTCGCCGAAGATCACTAAGAAATTCTTCGCATTTAAAAGCTGAAACACCGAGTTTCCTTCAAATAAAGAGAGCGTTGCCATTTTGGTATTCGACCTTATCACCTAAAGCGCACAGAAAAAACAAGAGCACAAAGGTACGACGTGCTTTTTTCTGCGTCCTAATAGAAATAGGCAGCTTCCGGCTCCTCTTTCAGGAACGAATGACTAATACGGCTCCAGGATAAAGGTTCATTCATCTCAATATAATCGTTGCTCTCGAGCATTCCCTCGCGCAACGATTTATTTTAACGTACTTCTTTGGTTTTTACTTCCAAGTTTCAACTAGGGTGAATAAGCATGGTGGAGTGTTCTTCGTTTTTTCATCGTGCGCCGCGCCTCAACTGCCAGACTTCCCCACAAACGCCTGCGAAAGAGTTGAGTGGAAGCTCCAAGCCACGGCATACGTCGTCGAGCAAAAAGTGATCACTCTCACAGAAGTGCTCTGTCCACAACAGAGCGCCGTCAGCGGAACGCCCAGCAATTTTCCGCAGCTTCCGCGTAGCCCAACAACATCAAGGCTTTTAAAAAATGGTAAAAAAAAAAAAGGCGGGAAGAGCACAAAATTGCCAAGCGGCAACTTATTAATAATCAAGAATTAAGGAAAGAGTGCAAGACTCACAACGAAAAAAAAAACCCTTCTTTTTTTTACATTCTTTCTCGTGCCTCACTCTATAAACCATCGACATTTTTTTCTTTATGACCCCTTTTTATAGCAGTGAAATGCTCTGGTTTCACTAGGCATTACCGAGCAAAAAGGTCGGTGTGGCAACCCTGAGGGGATGCAGGCGAGGCTTGCGCTTCGCCGTCAGGCATATTGCCTCCGAGAGTTTTTCCGCTTCCTCAGTGCAAGAAAAACACAGGCCCACGTCAAGTTGCCGGAGAGTATCCGTTATATTATGTTTTCGAAGTGCCAGCTGGGGGCTGCCAGGTGAAGTAGAGTGGAAGAAGAAAGATCTGTTTCTCAGCAGGTATTGCAAAACCACCAACACCTTACTTCCATTTCGTGTTTGTATTTTTGTACTTGCAGCCACTTCTCAGGCGCTCCATGTGCGTTGGTGAAAGTGAGAATGGCTCGGCATTGCGCCAACCCTCCATATATGCGATGCTTGAGCAATGCACTGATTTTGCGGTAAAAAAAAAAAAAGACGAAAACAAAAGTGCTCCCACGTTCGACGCAAAGCTCGAGTGACATAGCTTACCCAGAAGGGTTGGAGAGCACGTTTCATTTGTCCACTTTTTATTCATTTCTTTTTTTTTTCGTTTTGTGGACAGCAGACATGGCCACCTGAGAATGTCTATATTCAGTGTGTTTGCGTTGGTTTACAAAGCAGGCCTTGAGCGATGCGCAATACAAAAGCGCCGTAGGTGTTTAAGAAAACTACGCTGTGCTTACTGAAACTATTTGAATAACGTTTGTGTGTGCATATGTGTCAGGCACTGTACGTGTTATTCGTGAGTATATGGAATCATTGTTTATTCCACAGGCAAAACACGACACCTGGAGTATCAAGCCAGGTGATAAACCCGGCTAACATCTCCAGCGAAATTATAAAAATTTATGACTATCTATCTATCTATCTATCTATCTATCTATCTATCTATCTATCTATCTATCTATCTATCTATCTATCTATCTATCTATCTATCTATCTATCTATCTATCTATCTATCTATCTATCTATCTATCTATCTATCTATCTATCTATCTATCTATTTATGTATCTATCTGTCTGTATGTCTGTCTGTCTGTCTGTCTGTCTGTCTGTCTGTCTGTCTGTCTGTCTGTCTGTCTGTCTGTCTGTCTGTCTGTCTGTCTGTCTGTCTGTCTGTCTGTCTGTCTGTCGACTGGGTTTCGTCCGCTGTTGCTTATGTCTGCCAAAACATTTTTTTACGGATGCCGACCACATTACCGTGCAAAGTAAAGTAATGCACGTAACGGATTAATAGTAAGTTTTTGTTGTTTCTTTATCTGTTTATGATGGGGGCACTTTGTATAGATAGTTAACACAGACTTGAATGATTACACGCTTTGGCTCGCTGAACAGGTTTCCTGGGCCCTTATTAACAGAAAAAAAAGAAATAACTGCAACAAAGGAACACACCGCTATACACAAAAAAAAAAGAAATACTGAAAACGAGAAGAACAACGAGAAAGTTAGGAGCTTTCCAAAATCAAGGGAGAATGGGAAGCGTTACCCCACAACGTTTCGATGCCAAGAATGATGTGATGCCTTGCGCACTGCTTAAGATCGCGTATCCGCGCAAATTCGTCGCACGAACGTTGCTATCTATCAAAGGGGGCGAAAGAACCCCTGCAACACTGAAACAAGCATGCGACTTGTCACAGACAAAAATGATGCTGAAAGAGGGGTCGTGCCTAAAACATCTACAATCTCTCCGAAGCATGTGGCTTTCCGAGCGTGTAATACAGCGCGAAAACACGACTCGCGACGCAGCAGCAATGTCGCCGTCGGCAAAAGTCAAGCGCAGCCGCCGTGCACGATGCGTTTCTTTTCTCCGGCACACTTCTTGCGAAGTTCACTTTTGCAACTTTTGTTATTCTCGTTTACCCGTTTGATGTTCTCTAAGAAAGTTGCCTTCATGTCTGACAGCCTAGCCTTTTTCTGACATCGCCGTTACATTTTGTCGCGCAGTATAAATATACGTGCAAATATTTACTTAGCCCGATTTGTTTTTGTTTTAGGGGCGAAGCTCCTTAGGGCGTGGGCTGTGCGTCCCCTGTATGTAGCCACCTCTAGTTTAGTTCTTGCAGTGTTCACTAGATGGCGGTACCGTCCCCTGTATGTAGCCACCTCTAGTTTAGTACTTGCATGTTCTAGCGAATTCCTTTGCACTTTTTGTTCTAGTTTACAGTGTGATTTAGCATAAGAAAATAGTACGGACTGCAAGTGTTTTTATGACCTATGGCGCTGCATTGGTCAAGTATTATGATAAAGCGTACGAGAAAGATCTGTACTTTTAGGCCCATTTTTTTGTTTTTTTTTATACTTGTGGGATGGCGATGGCAAGAGAGCAATCTCAGCACATGTAGTTCGCGTCTGTCAAGTTCCAATCAATGTTAGAGCGTTTTTCTTCCGCTACCGCAATGCTAAACACAGCTCATGTTTCTTAAACCACAAGCCGGAGGTAAGCACCCTTCGAGTAGGCTCTAACGCTTGCTCCAGTATCCAGCTCAAAGCGCTCAGATCCTATCACGCTGCAAGGGCAAGAGTATGTTTGTAGGCGTAACGAGGAAAGAGCGTATGACCTTGAGGAAAGAAAAGACGCGAAAAATAACGATCTGATCCATAGCTCGACGGCTATGATGTATATATTGCTTCTTACCGACACGCCTTTATATGCGTATAGAGTTTAAAGTTATCAATCGACTATCTAACGGATTGCTTAAGGCATCGCCATCTTGGGCTGTTAACGTTGTTTGTCTGTATCTGTAACAATTAAGAGACCGGCACTGCGGTCGGCTCACATATATGAAAATTTATATATACAGATGAATTCGGTATTTCATGGTTCTGTTAGTTTGGTTCCACAACATAACAAATCGAGAAGTCATTCATACGAAAGCCTATGACGGTGACGCCTATGAAATGGAAGTAATATCGCCTTTATGTACACTAAATAAGGAATGAAATTGAAGCAAAAAAAAAAAGGCAGTACCTCAAATCTCTCAATTGCACCCTCTTTAAAAGACCTCTGCTATCTGCTTAGAAGATGGTGGTGTTTGCAACCACGCTATTGTGATGACTGCTGTTCTATTCGTTGCCTATAAAAGGTGCTTCTTCGACACGAAATAAGCATTGTCGGAAGTCTTTGCCTGTATGTCTCACGTCTATTAGTGCCCCTGTTAAGTATGCTAGAGGCTTCATTGATGTCATATCAACAAGCTCAAAATTCCACGTCACATATAAAGGTGTAAAGAAAAAAACTATATAAAAATGCGTAGTTTTCACTGGAAGTGTCAAGCCAAAGAAATAGCAGAGCTAATATGCACCTATGCAGTCTTGGTTGCTGCTGTTTCGCCAAGTCTTGCAAATTCCCCCTTTCTTCCTTCAACTCTTTTTTTTTTCTGTATTTTTGCTCGGTTTGCATCTGTTTATTTATTTTCATCTCTCTCTCTCAGTCTATTCATTTCTCTTCATTGCTCTTTCTATGCTTCATCCTCTTTTCTCTCTTTATTTCGCCCTCTGTGTTTCTTCCCTTCTTTCTTTCTTTCTCATTCTTTCTGAGCTATGCTTTACTATACGCTCTTCTCATTTCCCTCCTCAATAAAACGTTTCCTTCTCACGCCTTTCTTTTTTCGCACTCTCTTGCCATGCTATACTATACAAGGCTACGCTACGCTCTGCTATAGCGCGCCTGGATAGCCGAGTCGATGAAAATCGCAAAAACAGCAGAGCAGGAGAGGGCCGAGATGAAGAAGAGGGTGAGGAGATTGCGTCGCGATTCGTTGTGATGGTCGTTTTTTTTTTTTTTTTGATGGAAAATTAAATCAGCGTCACTAGTAAAGGTGCCTTATATAGATGGTTGCGCATACCAATAACTAAATTTTCGTCGTTTCTTTCTTTCCCACCTTTATTCCCCATTCTCCCTTCTCTTAGTGCAGGGTAGCAAGCCGGATGCTCCAATTTCTGGCTTTTTGCTCTTATCCTTGCGTTTTCTTTTGCGCAACTCTGTGAACAAAATGCTCAATAAACTGAAACTGAAACTGAAACCTCCTTGCCTTTCCGTCATTTAATTCTCTCTCTCTCTCGTCGTTTTTAGGATATGCTGTCTGGGTGATGGAGCCTTGTCAGGCACCTTTCAGGCCTTTTGTTGCATCTTCCAAGACAATTACGAATTGTCTTGAATAAAGACTAATGAATGAATGAATGAATGAATAAATGAATGAATAAATGAATGAATGTGACCTTTTGCTAAGCAACGATGCCAGATTGTTTGATGAAGTCTGCTTGGACATCGAACTTTTTTACTTAAAACCAGTGATGTAAATATGGATTTGCAAAGCAACAGCAGCCATCTGAAACGGACAAAAAGTGCTTGACGTCATGGAACGTCTATGTGAATCCTCTCGGAGTGGGACCGCGATGGTTGTGGATGGGGCTTGTATTTATTTTTAAATAGTGACCCCCTGTAGATAGAGCGCAGTTCAGAAAGGCAAAGTCATAAAACTATAATCAAAAGGCGCAGATAAGTAACAGGAAATGAAGTTCTGCTTCTATCAGCTCTGCACACGTATCATAATATCCGGATATGAACGTCAAATCATGATATCGAACTTAGTTTAGGGACAGAAAAAAAAACTAAAATATACCTAAGAAAACCAAGCGAGCCCTGATGTTGGCGTATACTATAAGCTCAGTGAAGCACCAGATAAGTCACGATGAATACATTAGCAGCAAAAGACATGCGCCGGGCTTCGTACCTAAACCCGGCATCCCGGAAGCACCAACATCGCGCCCTTCGTCAAAGTATGGCACGTCACAAGCATCGTAATCTATAGGCAGCGTTCCGCAACCGACGCTGCCAGTGATGCGTGTACATGGCGCGCCGTCCAGACATGCTCTGCCAGGCCCGCGGTTGACAGGCGAGCGGCGTGCGGGACTAGTAATTAATGATGGATTTGCAATAGAAGCCCCCGGGATTTGATGCCCAACTTCCATGTCCGGCACGCCGAAAACCATGCTGTGGCGTCAATTAGGCACACACGCATAGCAAAATAACAGCGCGGCACGCCGCTCGGAAGTGAATTGAACAGTCCCAACGGGTTTCCCGATCTAAATAGAGGGACGGAGATGCCAAATCCGGCCTGCATCCGTGGCCCATGCAAACGTGGGAGACAGAGCGTGCGCATTGTGTGTGCCTATATAGCAATGACAACCCTACTCGTCCTTCGCTTTGTTTTAAGCGTCAAGTAAAGATTCGCCGAGAAAGTCTTTTTTTACACATGGTTGGTTTCAAAATCCGCCAAAAATTTCTCTTAAAGCCACCCGGCTGAAGTGAATGCGAGACATTTGTCATGTGCAAAAACTAATGCTGTGCCCAGGCGGAAATACATTAGTGCTGCTGAAGTTACAGTAAAATAACTAATTAACGAAAGCTTATCAATTAACCTTTCCGTTACTACGTTCATAAAAGTTATATATATGAAAATCTCGGGGGGGGGGGGGGAGATGACACAATATCTGAGACACTCATTTTGTATCATGAGCCACAAGAAATTAAGAATTTTTACACTACCGTCAACGTCCGTGACAACACTTTTAAAACGCAAAAAAACGAAAAATAAATAAAGGAAAGCGAAGGTGGTTATAAGAGGCATGCCATTCTATTCTGTGGAGCTCAAGTTGAGTTAAAAACGGTAATATCTTGAAGGAGAAAATAAAACGACTAACGCGAGAGGCAGTGGCTTCCTGAGAGCAACGTTATTACGAGGCGTATCTCGCGCAATTTGCAAGATTAGCGAAGCTCTGAGAGGAGCTAACTCTATACCAAGTCGCTGTCTAGTGCGTACAAACTTGGCACCCGTTCTCCGCGAAGAGGTGGAAACAACGCAGAGGCGCAGTTTTATGTTCGCTCATAATTCTGCCACTGAGATACGCTGTTTACATAGGAAGTAACGCTTGGAAGTTGCACTGTGAGCTCAAGGGCGGGAACATCGATGGGATTAAACATAATGTATATATAGGCGCTGGCGTGAATCACGCTTCCATCCAAGAAGCTGAAGAGGACGGCAAGCTGCCTCAACAATAAAGTTATATTTGCAGCCACAACTAGAAAGAAAGTAAAGAAATGAATAAGAGCAAGAAACTTGAGAGCTTAACCAGAGTAACTGTTCATTATCACCTTATTGCTCACTGCTTAAAAGACGAATGCTTGGGATGAAGAACTAGACGGACACAAGCGCAACTGGTCCGCAGCTATATACATAGGCTAGCCCAGTAGGACGTCTGCGTCTTCCCGTTACTTAATCAGTCCTGCTGTTCTGCGGGATTTTTTATTGAGCAAAATGAAGACCAGATTGGTTTGGTGATAATGATGCCGAAGGCTTACGGTGTTGCATTCTCCGTACTATTCACTTCCCATTTGTACTCTCTGAAAGCCAGGAACCGAAAACAGGTCATTTTTAAGAGCACGAGATCGCTTCACTCTCTTATTTTCATTCGAAGCATGTTGTGTTCTGGGCTTTGCGAATGGGTAGTAAGCGGGAACTCTACTCTACCCCCCCCCCCCCCCCGCCCCCATGGAGAACCTTATAGACGCGCTATACGATACTGCGAAAAGGACACAGAAACCGAAAGGGTCGTAGTTTTGCCACTATGACTAAGCAATGAATGCGATAGCAAGAAATTAGAATAGAACATAGAGAAGAACAAGCACGTCGATACTTTCAGCACGCCGCTGACAGTAGCCGCCACTGAAAACACACCACCGAAAGTATCCTCTCCATTCTAGCTCCTCGAAAAGGTTCCTGCACCTAACGCCGTTTATGCACGGCCTCCGTGATCGGAAGTATTTCTAGCTTTGGGCATGTCACCTGATTTTGCATTGTCTCCGTGATCGCTGGGCTATTCACGGAGGCAGAACGGTACGATGATTTCGTGGCATGACGTAATTATTGGGCGTCACGTTGTGTACCGTCACGATTACGTTGTAGGGTCGTCACAATTTGGGTGATCTGTGACGTCATCTGACGTCATGGGGCGTCGTTATGACGTGACGGTTGCGCACATTACTCATGTTCACGTCGTCGAAAATCAATTTTCTCGTTTCATGCGACATTTAACGCTTTCGCCTTGATGCATCTGAACTTGCTCTAAGCGCAGTTGGGAACGCCGCGTAAAGCATTCAGAAATAGTGGTTTTCCACACCCACTCATGAGGTCAATGAGTGTTTCGCTGGGCTATTCACGGAGGCAGAACGATACGATGATTTTGTGGCATGACGTAGTTATGGGGCGTCAGGTTGTGTACCGTCACGATTACGTTGTAGCGACGTTACAATTTGGGCGATCTGTGACGTCATCTGACGTCATGGGGCGACGTTATGACGTGACGGTTGCGCACATGACTCATGTTCACTTGAACTGAATGGTCTGCTCGGCCGTTTCTTCTTCTCCGTAATGCGTTATACCAGTTCAAGTACGACAAACCAACTCGCCCAATCTTCAACACTCGTGGACTCATGTTCACGTCGCCGAAAATCAATTTTCTCGTTTCAACAAATCTGACGACAAAGCCGACGACACAAGTAAATGATAGCGTTCGGTATACTTGCAGGGCACAAGAATTCAAAATGGCACTCAACGCATTGTTCGCGACCCCTCGTTGTCTTCATCTGCGATAGCCATTGACGCGTCCACAGCTACCACGCCATTACCCGTCATTTTCTCTTTGACGCAGGCTTACTCTGTTTTGCCGGGAATTACTGTAATCACGGAAAGGGCTCGGCTCTTACAGCGCCGGCATATAAGAGTGACATCCCTCTCGACCGAGTGCCGTCAGGTGCCTTCCCTTACTGACCTTGATCTTTATTGCTTACGCTGATAATGTCAGGCCTTCACGGACGCCTCAATATTGCATGCTAATTGCGTATTATCTGGGTACGTCATCTCGCTATTTCTATGGCATTTTATAACACCATACCCTCATCGTCGTATGGATCTATTGCAATGGTAATTTTTCTTGATTCCAATAACGAATAGGTATTCCGTTTTTCTCCCCTAAGACGTACGTTGCTATGATGAATGAGCTTGTTTTACTGCTTTCGCTCTGAAACAAACTCATTTTCCGCACTATGGTCATAACACTATATCTTATATCACCTTCAATCTTGCCGGCGTTGCAAATGTAGTTATTTAGAAAGCTTTCGTCATCGGCAGATTTCTATTGCATCTACTCAGGATCTCTAAAAAGAATTAAGCATGTCGTCAGCGAAAATGTTATGTCACATCTTTCAGCAGCCATTACTATTGGGAGATGCACCGGATGACTACACAGATGGCAAGACTTGCACAGTTCCAAAACAAGGCCCGTCGTCTTCATGCCGCTTTTGCCACTCTATCTCGCAAAGTGGTGTTCTGAACAAATAAAACACGTAATACACTCACACACTTTTCACTTTTAAGTTGTTGTTATCAGTTAACCTTTTCACCACTAATCAAGATGTATTTCGTGAAGGCTTTTCTTGTGTATTAAAACTAATGTTGATATTTAACTAAATTAGTGCTAATCGATCTTTATTTTTCTATAGATACCGAAAAGGCGTTTGGCAAGGTTCCACATCAGCATGAAAATTTCTTACTTAACCACAAATCATTTTGTTCTTAACTGTATTCGTGCCTTGTTGGTTAATCGGGAGCAGTCTTTTTTTTTCATGTTAAAAGTCATCCCTCATGCAGAAGCTCTATCCGGCCTGGAATACTCCAAGACACCGTCTCGAACCCACTCCTTTTTCATATATATATATATATATATATATATATATATATATATATATATATATATATATATATATATATATATATATATATATATATGCATGTTCATTGGCATGTGCCATTTATGAAAGCATCAATGTTCTTTGCATTTCGGCACCACCGAAATGCGTACGCCGGAATCTGGAATCGAACTCGTATACCCTCGAGCTTAGCAGTAGAACACGTTACGAGTGAAACTAAATAATAATAATAATAATAATAATAATAATAATGATGATGATGATGATGATGATGATAATAATAATAATAATAATAATAATAATAATATAATAATAATAAATAAGTTCACTCTTTTGCGTCATAAAACTTCGACACGATTATGAGAGACAACGTTTTGGAGGGCTCGTAAAATTTCGACCGCTTGAAGCTCTTGAACGTGCACCTAAATCTAAGTATATATCCACGGGCTTATAGCATTTTGCTTCCCTGTAAGTGGGGTTTCCGCCGCAAGAATTCGATTTCTCGACCTTCGTATAGCAGTCGAACATTATGGCAAATGTGCTGGGTCACGTGCAAAGTTGCCACGGCGATTTATGACCTCGTTCTAACGAACGCACACGAAGACGCGCGCATTCGAAGTGCTGGTTTATGTTTGGGTGTCTCAAATGACGATGCCTCGTTACGTCGCAGAGTCACGAGACTATAGTGGCCACAAAATCATCTTCTGTTGAAGGTTTGTCGTCCAGATGGCCCTAATACTGCGCTGTGGGCAAGCATCTCATCATCGCATACAGGAAAATAAAGCGCGAGACTGCAGACACCTCTACATAGTAACACATCCTCCCTTTTTCGCCAAGTCCTTTCTCGAAGAATGGTCCTCGCAGGCTTGCCGAGTGATCACCTTAGACGGGAGAAAAGACGCCGCGGCGCGACAAGCGCGAGAGAGACGAGCACAATCTCCGTCACCGATGCTTCGGCAGGGAACGCAACAAAGAAGCTTGAGTGGAGAGCCTCTGAAGATCGCCGAGCTCTCCGGTGATCGAGAGCGCAGCGCCCAACACGGAGCACGAGAAGGGAGATCCGGGCTCTATCGCGAGGAGCTCCGGCAGTGGCGATGCCGAGCCAATCGTGCGGACAACGGGTTAGCCGCAGAGCCGGCCGATGGGACCACCTATGCCTCTCGCGCGCGGGACTCCGTATATATACGAGAGAAGCCTAATGATGCGCGCTCCTTTCAATGACCGGAACAAGACGCGGCGCCCGCAATCGGACCATCCGGTCGCACCGCCTCTCTCCCTTTCCGTTCATCTTCTCGGAGGAAGAAAAAAAAAAAAAAGACTGCCGCCGAAGAGTGGAAGAGAAACAACACTCATCTTACAAGCGAGGACGAGAAGCACTGTGCACATATCGGTGGCGCCCAGATAAAAGCCAGGAACAAACCCCGAGGATGAATGAAGGCTGTACGGGTGCTCCTCCGGCGGATCATGATTACGGCGTTCCCAGCTGTTCTTCGCTTCCTGGCGCTGCTTCGCCTCGAGGCTCCTTTGGTTGCTGGATTGGGTCGCTGCATTAACGGTTTGCCTTCTCTGCTGGCCCTAGCGACGCTTCCGCCGCGTCTTTTTATGATGCGCGTTTCCTCCAACTTGCCGACCGCCGTGAGCCGACACCATGCCGCATTTGGTATAACATTCGAAAGAAGGGCGCAGAGTTGGGCAGCGGTGATGTTTTCCACCTTCGTTGCTACATATCTTGAGGCAGAAAATGAGACACATCTTCGCAGTCTCGAAATATAAAGGTTCGTACAATGTTTCATTCGTTAATCACCGTACTTATTTGCCACTCGTCAAGTGGCCGCAGCCATTAGCCAGATTTCAGCTACAGCACCGATAAATATTACGTGCCTTGAGGGTGTACACTCTCAATTTACGTTCGGGGCAGCAAAACAGAAAAAAAAATTGTTGAAGACTTGCCGGAGGCTAGAAATCTCCGTACACATCGTGAAAACTTTTTTTGCCGGAACGCCGCGTATCTAGATAAGGGTTGTTGAAGCTGAACAAAAGATGCCAAACACGGCTTTGCTGAAATGCACTTTCGCTGCATGCCTATACCCCTGCCGCTTACGGCACGTTTTCCACGATACAAGACTCGTCGGCCCAGCGGAGCTATAATATTTTCAATTTTGTATTGTCAGTATTGTATTAAAGTGAATACCGAGGAAGAAGGCATGATGGTCCGAGCTTCTCGGGCAGACGAGCTCGCTTCGAGCTCGCTCTCGCTCTAAGGCGGCCATGGCATCAAGACGGTGCGGAGCACGTGATAGCAGCGCTGATAAAAATGGCTACAAGAACGCGCGCATTCGAAGTGCTGGTTTATGTTTGGGTGTCTCAAATGACGATGCCTCGTTACGTCGCAGAGTCACGAGACTATAGTGGCCACAAAATCATCTTCTGTTGAAGGTTTGTCGTCCAGATGGCCCTAATACTGCGCTGTGGGCAAGCATCTCATCATCGCATACAGGAAAATAAAGCGCGAGACTGCAGACACCTCTACATAGTAACACATCCTCCCTTTTTCGCCAAGTCCTTTCTCGAAGAATGGTCCTCGCAGGCTTGCCGAGTGATCACCTTAGACGGGAGAAAAGACGCCGCGGCGCGACAAGCGCGAGAGAGACGAGCACAATCTCCGTCACCGATGCTTCGGCAGGGAACGCAACAAAGAAGGTTGAGTGGAGAGCCTCTGAAGATCGCCGAGCTCTCCGGTGATCGAGAGCGCAGCGCCCAATACACGGAGCACGAGAAGGGAGATCCGGGCTCTATCGCGAGCTCCGGCAGTGGCGATGCCGAGCCAATCGTGCGGACAACGGGTTAGCCGCAGAGCCGGCCGATGGGACCACCTATGCCTCTCGCGCGCGGGACTCCGTATATATACGAGAGAAGCCTAATGATGCGCGCTCCTTTCAATGACCGGAACAAGACGCGGCGCCCGCAATCGGACCATCCGGTCGCACCGCCTCTCTCCCTTTCCGTTCATCTTCTCGGAGGAAGAAAAAAAAAAAAGACTGCCGCCGAAGAGTGGAAGAGAAACAACACTCATCTTACAAGCGAGGACGAGAAGCAACTGTGCACATATCGGTGGCGCCCAGATAAAAGCCAGGAACAAACCCCGAGGATGAATGAAGGCGGTCCGGGTGCTCCTCTGGCGGATCATGATTACAGCGTTCTCAGCTGTTCTTCGCTTCCTGGCGCTGCTTCGCCTCGAGGCTCCTTTGGTTGCTGGATTGGGCCGCTGCATTAACGGTTTGCCTTCTCCGCTGGCCCTAGCGACGCTTCCGCCGCATCCTTTTATGATGCGCGTTTCCTCCAACTTGCCGACCGCCGTGAGCCGACACCATGCCGCATTTGGTATAACATTCGAAAGAAGGGCGCAGAGTTGGGCAGCGGTGATGTTTTCCACCTTCGTTGCTACATATCTTGAGGCAGAAAATGAGACACATCTTCGCAGTCTCGAAATATAAAGGTTCGTACAATGTTTCATTCGTTAATCACCGTACTTATTTGCCACTCGTCAAGTGGCCGCAGCCATTAGCCAGATTTCAGCTACAGCACCGATAAATATTACGTGCCTTGAGGGTGTACACTCTCAATTTACGTTCGGGGCAGCAAAACAGAAAAAAAAATTGTTGAAGACTTGCCGGAGGCTAGAAATCTCCGTACACATCGTGAAAACTTTTTTTGCCGGAACGCCGCGTATCTAGATAAGGGTTGTTGAAGCTGAACAAAAGATGCCAAACACGGCTTTGCTGAAATGCACTTTCGCTGCATGCCTATACCCCTGCCGCTTACGGCACGTTTGCCACGATACAGGACTCGTCGGCCCAGCGGAGCTATAATATTTTCAATTTTGTATTGTCACTATTGTATTAAAGTGAATGCCGAGGAAGAAGGCATGATGGTCCGAGCTTCTCGGGCAGACGAGTTCGCTCCGAGCTCGCTCTCGCTCTAAGGCGGCCATGGCATCAAGACGGTGCGGAGCACGTGATAGCAGCGCTGATAAAAATGGCTACAAGAACGCGCGTGTCGACAGGAACGCAAGCTGGGCATTTGCATTGGTTATCAAAGAAACACCGCGTGTGTGCGTACACGTCAGCGTCGCCACTCAGTTAACATTTCAGCACTGCAGCTTGATTGTCGCACTATCTTTTTGCCAACTCAACACGCGCCTCCCACAGGCATGTTCGGGGTATTTGTCCTCTTTTAGACAGGTTCTGTCGTTCCTTCCACCTGCACCATAAAAATTTCCAGCTTCGAAGGAAGCAAGGGTGCACACGCATCCCACTCGTACTGCTCGCTTCGCTTCTATCAAATATTGCAGAAAACTATAACAACGGGTAGTCACCAGGGGCGCTCGCATCATGGCGGCAACGCGGCTGTGGTTGGATACGTCATGAGCGCGGTAAAATTGAATGCGAGATCGTAACCGCGTGATTATGTCACTTTTACTTCTGTATGCGTGTGTGTATAGTCTGCGTGATAAAGGTGTCAGAATAATTGTGCCGCTCGACGTGATTACTGCCTGCTCCTCGACAAGAGTAAACGTGATGGGTGTGCCCGAATTTCGCGGCGGGTGTCTGTCAATCCAACTTATTGACACGCGAACTCGGATGCAAACTCGTTGATTCTGAGAAGGCCCCAGTTCAACTCCTGACAGTCGTGGTGCCTGTGTGACTGTCAAGCGTTTCATGCGGTGAACGCTAAGCGGTAGCTTCTTTGCATATAAAAGCATTTGTGAGTATGCGCTACTTGTGCTAGGCTGTGGTCCTAAGGGAGCTTGTGATAACCTAGCTTTTTGCAGCTTTGGTTGCAAAAATTGGTTGCCTACTTATGTGCGTGGTCAGCTTCGAAGTGAAGACCACATCAGCTCTGTCCTAATTCTTCTGATTGTACTTATTGACTAAAGCTTAACGACCATTACACTGAGCTGTTTTGTCTTCATTGATAAGCAGCTTGAATTAAAAGGCAATGATCTCGTGCGCGATTAGCAAGACCATGATTAGTATAGAGCTATTTAACGTAACTTTGGTTAGCATGATACTCATTGTCATCATATTAGCAAGGGCGAATAAGCACGGTTTTACTTAGCGTGCTCATTATTAACGTCACATCAATGAGCATGGTTTAGTTAGCGCATAAACTAGCACGCTTCAGTTAGCCCGGCCATAGCTTTACATGACTTCATTGGCATGGCTTTTTTAAGATGTGGGGTTACCTCGACCTTACCATGATATGACGTAATTAGCTTGGTCATAGAATGTCCTGCATCAGCTAGCCAAGTAAACCATCCAGCCAAATAACTAATTAGCCGGCCGCACGTGCTTGGGTGCTAGCGGACGATGACAACAAAGACGACGCACACTGGCCGAGCAGCGCGCTAGAATGTACAGGCTGATCAATCATGAGGGTTGACAAGTGGCCTCGGGTTTAACTACGATCGCGATGTTGTAAGACACTTGGCCGGAATTAATTTCAGAGGCCACCACGCTGATTATTCTAAAATAGACTTGGTGCAGGCATTGAAATCTTCAAAATAAATTTCAACACGCCATGCATCTAAACATAGCATCAGGCAGAGTTTTCGACACTTTTATAGCACGGCTGCACTTCTGCACTCCGTGAAACGACAAACAAATGAATGAAGATGCCTCTGGTTTGAAAACACCGCTCAACTTAGTAGACCATCCTTGACGCGATGACTAATTCCATCGTAACCAAATGAACGCAGCGCGCTGAGGGGTGGTTTCGAATTTTTCGTACTGTTAGCTCATTCGAAAGTGGGTGTTGCCATAGCTCGGAAAGATCCAGAGTTTCGCGAAACTTGCGTGAAACTTGGCCGATCCTGCATAGTACCCCTGGCCTCATTATCTTACGAAGTAGTTCGACTTGGGACGTTAAACCCCACATATCAATCATGTAGTTCGTCGTTTTGTTGTAAGGGTCACAGTGCTCGCCCTCTGAACCGAGGTCGATATCGGTCGTGGTGGTCGCATTTTGATGGAGGTGGAAAGTTGAAGGCCTGTGTGCTGTCGGTGCACGTTAAAGAACAGCAGTGAAAATTTTCGGAGCTCTCTACTACGGCGCGCCTTATAATCATGAGGGGTTAAAACCCAGATCTTATTATGTTCTCGTGAAACAGTTCAACGGATGGCGGAGGCTTGAGATGATACCGCTGAAAAGGGAGCATGGCTGTAGGCAGTGTTTCGACAAGTGGTCATGTCTTGATCAAAGCAGCAACCTGCTTTCTTAACTTTACGTTGACGAAGACGTGTCAAATTGTCGAAACGGGACTGATTTCTCGAGGCTTGCACATGCGTAAGCTTCTCAGTGGAGCTACCCATTACGGGAACCGTGGCAGTAGGGTAGAAGACCGCACCGCCGGGGCGCGTCGTCTACCCGCAACAGCTGAACGGAGTGATGAGGTGACAGTGGTGGAAGTAAACGCCGGCGTGGTCAACAGACTATCGCCTTCACCCTTCTCGAACGCCGACAAGAATTCAAGCCACCTCTCTTCCTCCTCGGCTTGCGGCGGTCGGTGAGTTACGGCGAAGCGTTTCGCGTAGCGAAAACTGTTCCCCGCGGAGTCTCTCCGCCGCCGGCGAGCCCCGCGGTGTTCCCGCCCAAGGCGCTGACTAAGCGGCAGCGTGATGGAGTGGTCAGCTCCTCGCGCTGCTTCGCTTCCCGGGGGAAAAAGCCGTGCCAACGCACGTCTCTCCTCTCCCTATCCCCATTCAAGCACCTCTCCCCAACAACTCTGAGCGCCGCAATCCATTCCTCTTCCCATGGCCACGCGCGCGTGCCTCCCGTACGCTTCGTGTATATGTTTATTTTGCTGCGACGCCCTCCCTGTTTATAACCCCACCCGCACCTTATTTTCTCTTCCGAAGCCCCGCGAGGTAAGCGGGAGCCGCTGCTGAGCGCGCGCTTTGGTCAAACGTTCTAATCTTTCCCAGCCGAACCAGTAGACAAGACGCTGAGCTTACAAAGTGGAGTGCCGAAAACGCTCAACGTTGCGTATACACTACTTACACGTGTTAGGGGCGAAGCTCCTTATAGCGGCACCCGTTTGGCGATCGTAGTCGTAGTAGTAGTGTGTAACCAGCCTTACATTTTGACTTCCAAGGTGGTGCCGGTGGGGGGTTTCTTCTGTGCGTTGTTGAACAATAAAAAATTCGCAGCGTGCGTGTTAACTAGAAGCCGAATTCTCCTGTCTCTCATTCTCCTTTTGCAGCCGTTGGCATGTACATTGAGCACTATCTGACAAGAAAGGGTTGCTACGTTATACTCGCTGGGCGTAACATCCTTGGTTTAAGAAAGGTTTAGCGAGCGTTAGGCCGCAGTGCCATGAATACAGTGAATTAGTATATACCATGAACTCGAGGTGGTTAAAGCTGGGAAGTAGACACGAAGCGCAAGCAGTAAGGAAGTGTGCGTGTGCCACCGTGCCACCTTTTGTTCAGTCCTTGGAATGTCCGCTGGATGGCGGTGCTTCTATATGAGGAATACATGATGAAAAAATGCGAGATGGTGGTACGTGGAGTGTTGAATAGGTGGACGAACGGACACACAGACAGATGCCTGGACGGACGCACGGATAGCTGCACGGACGGACGGACGCATGGACGGACGCAGGAGCGGATGCATGGACGAACGCAGAGACGGACGCACAGATGGACGTGCGGACGCACAAACAGACGCACGCACGGGCGGGTGAATGGACGCACGGGCGGCCACACAGACGCACGCATGGACGGACGGAAGCAAGAACGAATGGACGGACGGATGCTTCGCCCCACTCTCCATCATTCACTTCATGGATATGGTGCCATTTTTTAGGCGTTCTTTTTTCTTCAAGCTTACAAGTGCAGAAACTGATACTGGGCTAAATTTCAAGAGAACGTAAAGCCCGCCTGAGTCTTTTTCAGCTTGTGAAGCTGTTCTAATCAAAATAAGACAATTTCTTGTAACTTGAACTAGAAATAGCACTTTTCAATAAAAAAATGAGCCCAATAACCCAACTGTTTCAGTTAAACTGAGACACATTCAATAAACCAGCACATCGTTATCAGTCGGGGCCAAAACAACCGGTATGGTCTCACATAAAATGTTTGCATGATGTGGCTGCTCTGTTAGGGTGTTTACGTTCCACATTCAGGTTTTCTAGGGCAAGTCGGCACTTACTGAAGGACATGATGTTTGAAGACGAAATTCGATTACAAAGAGAATGGGGCCAACTTTCCTGCCTCTTACTGATTCTTTTTCTCGAGTTTAGCGCTACGGTATCAGGTCCTCCGTTCGCTCCAACACGGAATATCTGAAATAAGATGTATATGAAATGAAAATATTGGGCATCTATCTATTACCTGAAGAATAACAAGTGACCCCAAACGCCAAAGCATAAAATGAACTGGAGCACTTTTCAAGGCCTTCGATAGATGCCAAGAACAAGAAGACACTGATGGCAGTCGAAAATAGTACGCATTTTACAGGAAGGACCGCTCGCTTATCAGGTCTGGTTATCGCCATTACGCCCATGCGACGAAGCACGGCATCGACAGAAGCGCAAGGATGATGTTAATTACATCGCGAAATATTGCTGTACCGCACATTCAAATTGCTTTACATTCATTTTACGAGCTAATTCATGCCCGCATGAAACTTTCCAATCTATATGAGCCAAATACGAGTTTTACTCCTCAATACTGACAATATTGGGCTTTAGATTTTATCCACAATACAGATTTGTAGTAATTAGGGTAGAGGAACATAATGACGATGAGTTGTTTGGGCAGACCCGACCAGGTTGTAAGTAAATGAAAAGTGCGTTTTTCTCACTATAAGTAAAGTGCACTGGCTCCTAGAAAAAAAAATTACTGCATATTCACGGGGTCAATGATGGAGAGTGGAGCGAAGCTGGGCCCGCACGCCGCTGTCGCGCCGCTTCGGCCCCCCATTTTCGTACGCCGAGATCTAGTCGACACCGCCGCGCAGCTTCACGGCACGCTTCTGCCTCGCGCGCTCGCACATCGGCGCTCCGTCTTCGAGCACGAGCCGCTGCCGCCGCCTTGCGCGCACACCACTCTGCAGCCTTGTCCATCCGCCCACAGAGTTTCCTAATATACACTAGAGGAAACTCTAGTGTCTATGGGAGCTGCAACGCTTGGCACTTCAGCAAGCATGGGAATGATGGGTAGTGCACATTTGTCCAATCTTCGTACTTCTGGCCTGCTTATGTCTCCTTGTGTGTTCGTGTGACTTGGAGCTGTTTTCTCACGAAAACAACTATTAGCAAATGTTCAGCAGTTGCGCTTCACCATCTTAGTCTTTTAAACTTACCTTTCCAGATCGGGTCACGAAGTTCAAAAGGGTTGAATCTTTCTTTCAAAACAAAACCAAAACACAGCAATAAACGAAGCCGCAAGTACGATTCGCCACCCGCAAGTACGAAGACTAGGCAAATGTGTGCATCATTCTCATGGTCGCTGAGCGATCGCAGCGACAGAGTCCCCTCTAGGTAATTTTTAGGAAACTCTATGTATCCGCCGACCTACTGAACGCGCCCGCCCGCCAAAACGGCTTTTATCTTACTACACCGCGCCCCCTAGTGTACGGCGCCGCCGGTGAACACGCGATCACCAACGCTTTCATGTGACGTCATTCCTATTTTCTCGCGCGCTCGCACATCGGGTTTCCGTTATCGAGCGCGAGCCGCCGCCGCCTTGCGCGTATCATACTTTTTATCGGCAAACCGTGAATCATCCGCTGGCGGAGTCCGTCCGTCGTCTCTCTTTCTGTCTGTTTGACGCACGCACGCACGCACGCACGCATGAACGGATGCACGAATGGACGGACGCATAGACGAACGATGGGGCGGAATCATGGACGGACGCGCAGATTGACGCATGGATGAACACACGAGAGGACAGGTCGACGGACGTATGGATGGACGGACGAACCGACGAATGGACGGATGCACGCATGGACGGACGCACGTGTGAACGGACGGATGCACGTATGAACGGATGGACGCACGGGTGGACGGATGGACGCAGGGATGGACGGAAGCAAGAACGAACGGGCAGCCGGAAGCACGAACGGCATGACGGACACTTCGCCCCACTCATCATCATTCACTCCATGAGTATGCTGTGATTTTTATTATTTGTCCATGATTAAAAACACAGCGCAAACAACGGCAGGAAGAAAGGAAGAGACAGGACATAGCGCTGACTTACAACTGATCTTTATTAGGAAATGCGAACAAATATATATCATGGCAGGCAAATAACACGTGTCCACCACAATATCAAAAAATTCGCACAAGCGTCACCATCACCATATCGCTACTGTCTCACCGCACACGTGTTCATCCTACAGATAAGAAGTCCATCTCTTTTGAGAGAGGGTTACAGATGCCCTACTTACACATTGATCTTTCAGACGTGCAATTTCAGCCGCTTCCATTATCTCCCTAGTTTTTCTTTCTTTGTGCCTGGCTAGGATTTTAGTGTCGCGAAACTGCGGTATGCACCCACAATCCCTACAATGGATGCCAAGGTGGCCGCTAATAGTATTTTTCACGTTGTACTCGTGCTCCTTCAATCTTGTGTTTACGCACCTTCCTGTTTGGCCCACGTATATCCTTCCACAGGACAGCGGGATCGAATAAACTACATTTTCCGCGCAAAGTATGTAGCTAAATTTATGATTTACTGCGCAGAGCTGCGGCACTCTTGCGGGTTTATTCACTTGCGCACATATGGACAACAGCTTTATCGGCGCAGAGAACAGCACTCTGACGTTGGCATGCTTCCCTATCTTTTCAAATTGTGTGCGATCCCATGCATATACGGCACAACGGTACACTTTTTATTTCTGTTGCACTCCGATAACGATAGCCGGCCCTGGGTATGCTTTAGCTTTTTTAAAATAGATTCTGCGACAGAAATTAACAGATGTGATGGATAAGCTGCTGCCTTAAGGCGTTCAAGTTGTTTACTGAAGCTCTCTGAAATTAAGTGGCGACAAGACTTCTTTAGGGCATTAGTAAAGCACGTAGTGGCAATAGACCTCTTTACCAATTTAGAATGGCAGGAATCAAAAGGTAGCAAAGGTTTACTGGCTCGTGGCTCATACTCCCAGCAAATGTGATCTGTTTCAAATTTAAGCTTTAGATCAAGAAACCTAATGACCTGCCCCACTGGTAATTCATGCGTCAAAACAAGTGGCTGGAAATGCTTTCGAAATTCATTTAGCACTTCTAACATTAGTGGTTGTAGGCCTGATTCGTCCGTCTGAAAAATAACTAAGAAATCATCTACGTAGCGGAAGACCTTGGTCAGCCTTAAAACATTCATGTGGTCGTGCACTTGCCTATCTAGATGCGCTAGGAAAAGATCACTTAATATCGGAGCTATGCTAGATCCAATGCAGACCCCATTTGTCTGGATGTAAACCCTGTCATTCCATGTTGTAAAAGTCGAATTAAGGTACATGGTTAAAAGCTCTAAAAAACTGCCAACCGCTAACCCTGTGTCGTTCTGAAAGGCGGTTGCACCATGCTTATCTATACACTCTTCAATACACAGCATAAGTCGACTATGAGGCAAAGAATAGTAAAGGTCCTTTACATCCAATGAGCATGCCATGTAGCTTTTGTCGTTACAAGTATCTAAAAACGCAATCACATCGTCAGATTTTCGCACAATAAAGGGGTCATTTACTTCCAATTTCCTTAACTTTTCTTGCAGAAACGAAGACAAACATTTCTGCCACGTACCATTTTCCGATACTATTACCCTTAATGGCATGTCCACTTTATGGGTTTTTGCAGTGAAAAACATATGCAAGCTCCCACCTTTGCTTTTGTCAATCGATTTCACCAAGCTCTCAAGATTTAGTTTTTTACATAGCTTCTTGGCTTTTGACTTAACCTGCTGAAGGGAAACATTTTCCTTTAAGGTGAAAGCTGAAGATATCGCTACCTCAGCTTTTGATATAAACGTGCCCTCCTTTAAAACTAAGAAGCCACCTTCTTTATCGGACGGTAACAAAGCCAAAGCGTTAGTTCTCAAGAAGGACACCGTCTGCCGAACTCGAAAGTCATTCTCCCTCTGACCGCACTTCACCAATACATCAACACCTTCAGACACGCACCTGTCAGCGTCCGCCTCTGGAGCCAGTTCAGACACTTGTCTCACCAAGGTTAGCAGTTCAGGCGCAGTCTTTACAGGTTGTATGGCGAACTTCGGTCCTTTGTTCAGAACTTTGCGAATGCCGTCCGGAAGAGACACATCCCCGAGGGTCTTGACACCGTCGACATTTGCCCTTGTAAACTTAGGTTCAGAAGCACGAAGTTCAGCTAAAGTTTGCATCCACATAAACTCAGCTGTTGAATCCGCCAGGCTACTGAATTCTCTCCATTTTCTAATTGGTCGAGGTTGTATATTTGGGCCATGAAGGCGCAGGAACAAGCAATCCTTGTAAAACCTTGCCTGCCTATTCCACTCTGCACGTATAATTTTGCACATTCTTGTTCCATGTCCTTGCGATGGAAAGAAGCCACCAAAAAGCACCAAAACTTCTGGCGGCAGCCACTTCTTCTTTAGATAAAACGACAGGGTACGTGCTCGGCAGACAGAGACGGCGAAGAGGGTGATGAGGATGTAAGGATCCACATAGGAACAGTTAAAAGAGCCCTGTGTACTAGAAATGAAACTTGCTAAGGTTAAAGCTTGGGCGAGTTGGTTCAAATACATGATTAAAAACACAGCGCAAACAACGGCAGGAAGAAAGGAAGAGACAGGACAGAGCGCTGACTTACAACTGATCTTTATTAGGAAATGCGAACAAATATATATCATGGCAGGCAAATAACACGTGTCCACCACAATATCAAAAAATTCGCACAAGCGTCACCATCACCATATCGCTACTGTCTCACCGCACACGTGTTCATCCTACAGATAAGAAGTCCATCTCTTTTTGAGAGAGGGTTACAGATGCCCTACTTACACATTGATCTTTCAGACGTGCAATTTCAGCCGCTTCCATTATCTCCCTAGTTTTTCTTTCTTTGTGCCTGGCTAGGATTTTAGTGTCGCGAAACTGCGGTGTGCACCCACAATCCCTACAATGGATGCCAAGGTGGCCGCTAATAGTATTTTTCACGTTGTACTCGTGCTCCTTCAATCTTGTGTTTACGCACCTTCCTGTTTGGCCCACGTATATCCTTCCACAGGACAGCGGGATCGAATAAACTACATTTTCCGCGCAAAGTATGTAGCTAAATTTATGATTTACTGCGCAGAGCTGCGGCACTCTTGCGGGTTTATTCACTTGCGCACATATGGACAACAGCTTTATCGGCGCAGAGAACAGCACTCTGACGTTGGCATGCTTCCCTATCTTTTTCAAATTGTGTGCGATCCCATGCATATACGGCACAACGGTACACTTTTTATTTCTGTTGCACTCCGATAACGATAGCCGGCCCTGGGTATGCTTTAGCTTTTTAAAATAGATTCTGCGACAGAAATTAACAGATGTGATGGATAAGCTGCTGCCTTAAGGCGTTCAAGTTGTTTACTGAAGCTCTCTGAAATTAAGTGGCGACAAGACTTCTTTAGGGCATTAGTAAAGCACGTAGTGGCAATAGACCTCTTTACCAATTTAGAATGGCAGGAATCAAAAGGTAGCAAAGGTTTACTGGCTCGTGGCTCATACTCCCAGCAAATGTGATCTGTTTCAAATTTAAGCTTTAGATCAAGAAACCTAATGACCTGCCCCACTGGTAATTCATGCGTCAAAACAAGTGGCTGGAAATGCTTTCGAAATTCATTTAGCACTTCTAACATTAGTGGTTGTAGGCCTGATTCGTCCGTCTGAAAAATAACTAAGAAATCATCTACGTAGCGGAAGACCTTGGTCAGCCTTAAAACATTCATGTGGTCGTGCACTTGCCTATCTAGATGCGCTAGGAAAAGATCACTTAATATCGGAGCTATGCTAGATCCAATGCAGACCCCATTCGTCTGGATGTAAACCCTGTCATTGTATATGCATGGGATCGCACACAATTTGAAAAAGATAGGGAAGCATGCCAACGTCAGAGTGCTGTTCTCTGCGCCGATAAAGCTGTTGTCCATATGTGCGCAAGTGAATAAACCCGCAAGAGTGCCGCAGCTCTGCGCAGTAAATCATAAATTTAGCTACATACTTTGCGCGGAAAATGTAGTTTATTCGATCCCGCTGTCCTGTGGAAGGATATACGTGGGCCAAACAGGAAGGTGCGTAAACACAAGATTGAAGGAGCACGAGTACAACGTGAAAAATACTATTAGCGGCCACCTTGGCATCCATTGTAGGGATTGTGGGTGCACACCGCAGTTTCGCGACACTAAATCCTAGCCAGGCACAAAGAAAGAAAAACTAGGGAGATAATGGAAGCGGCTGAAATTGCACGTCTGAAAGATCAATGTGTAAGTAGGGCATCTGTAACCCTCTCTCAAAAAGAGATGGACTTCTTATCTGTAGGATGAACACGTGTGCGGTGAGACAGTAGCGATATGGTGATGGTGACGCTTGTGCGAATTTTTTGATATTGTGGTGGACACGTGTTATTTGCCTGCCATGATATATATTTGTTCGCATTTCCTAATAAAGATCAGTTGTAAGTCAGCGCTCTGTCCTGTCTCTTCCTTTCTTCCTGCCGTTGTTTGCGCTGTGTTTTTAATCATGTATTTGAACCAACTCGCCCAAGCTTTAACCTTAGCAAGTATTATTTGTCATTCTACAAGTAGCGTCCTTTAGTATCGTACCATTTGCATTTTTCAGCGTGTACGCATATCGTTATATGTACAAGTACGGCTCTCTACGGCCGGTTCAAGAATTAACGAGAGATGGCTACATACGATTATGACGGGACGCTCAGCCCACGCCTTAAGGAGCTTCGCTCCTAAAAAAGCCGCACTCATCCTCCCACGGAGGGAACTCGAGTAGATGCATCGCAGAGTGCTGGGAGTATCACATGAATGTTGCGTAATTAGGGATGGTTTGAGAATACTTGAATGTTATCTAGTCTTTATAAATGCGAAGCATTTCTTAGCGAACTTCGGTGACCTTCAGCGTATCTATCTATCTATCTATCTATCTATCTATCTATCTATCTATCTATCTATCTATCTATTCTATCTATCTATCTATCTATCTATCTATCTATCTATCTATCTATCTATCTAGCCGCTTACGATTTTTAGCTCGCCTGACCATTTAGATAATATTGTCAATACCCAACTTGGTATGGCATAAGATGACTGTATTAAGAACATATTTGACTAGTCATAAGATGAAAATCATGACATGTATGTCATGAATCTCATGATTTACATTTCATGATTTTGCAGCTCTTGCGGTGGTTTCGTTCACTTGGCATGTTGCAAAACTGGTATGGTATGACATGATTGCATGTCGAACACAAGCGACAGACCCTAACATAAATATCATGACATGGGTGTCACGTAACAACATGACTACATGCCATGCTCATGCTGCGCTCGCGGCCGTTTCGTTAGCGTCACATATACCAAATTTGGTATAACGGGACAAGAATGGATGACGAAGGTGCGATACTGGTGCAAACATGATACACATGAGATGCATGTCATGTAATAACATGACTACATGGTACGCTCATGATGCGCTCGCGGCCGTTCCGCTAGCTTCACATGTACCAAACTCCGTATTACGCGACGCGAACGGATCGACAACATAGGTAAATGACATATCCAAACATGATAATCACATGCGTGTCATGTAAAAACATGACTACATGCCACACTGATGATGCGCTCGTGGCCGTTTCGCTAGCTTCACATATATGTGCCAAATTTGGTATGCGCGTGCTCACCGGCGTTCATTTTGTCGCGTCACGCCAGGCACCGGTCCTGCCATATACTCGCAGGCGTGCGCCACGCTGCGTTGCTTTGACTCATGCGCGTTTCAGGGCATCCGGTGTCCCTCCCATAGAGTTTCCCACAATACTTACTGGAGGGAACTCTGGCGCTAGTGTCTATGGGTGCTGCAATACACGGCGCTTCAACGAGCATGGGAATGATGGGTAGTACACACATTTGTCTAATTTTCGTACTTCTGGCCTGCTTCCGGCTCCGTGCGTGTTCGTGTGACTTGGAGCTGTTTTTCCACGAAAACATAAATTAGCAAATGTTCACCGTTTGCGCTTCACAACCTTATTCTTTTAAGCTTACCATTTTGAATCAGGTCCCTAAGTTCAAAAGGTTTCGTTTTTTCTTTCAAAACAAAACCATAACCAGTAATAAACGAGGCCGCAAGTACGATTCGCCGCCCGCAAGTACGAAGACTAGGCAAATGTGTGTACTACCCATCATTCCCATGGTCGCTGAACGATCGCAGCGCCAGGGTGCCCTCTAGATAATTTTGGGAAACTCTATGGTCCCTCCATCACGAAAAGAGGGAGACGCAGTGTTCTCTGGGTAACGCATCGGCGCGAAATGCAGCAGGTCGCATTTCGCTGCTGCTGAAAAACATTTATTTACAGATGTTATTTACAGGGAGGGTGGGAACGGTCCTTAAGGGGCCGCCCCGTACAAACACTAGGTGAGCTCCCTCTTACGGGAGCCCATTGGCGTTGGCCGCGGCCCGGGCACGCTCGACCAGGGCCCGTTGGGCCGTCAGGTCAGAGCAGCCGAGCAGGGCTGCCTCCCAGTCCTCCCGCGAAGGGTTGGGTAGTGGGGTAAGGTTTGGGGTTTTTTGGCATGCCCACACCATGTGGAAAATGTCAGAGGAATTTTCCTCACAATGCGGGCATTTCCCCGTGCACGCGGGGTCAAAGTGTTTTATGATTGCCGGGCACAATAGAGTTTTAGTATAAAGGCGAAGGAGGATTCGCTCCTCCGCCTTCGTGAGGCCCTTACAGGGTTTTGGATAGACGTTATGGCCGGATTGGTAAAATTGTGTGACCTCCTTAAAGGTGTAGGCGGGATTGGGTTCGAGTTCCGGATCGGTAGGGGACGAGGATGGTGCCCGGAGAGTGAGCGCGCGGGCGGCGGCATCGGCCGTCTCATTACCATCGAGGCCCGTGTGAGCCGGAGCCCATATGATCGTTCGGTGCGCGGGGGCACCTAGGTAGCTGCTGCTCTGCAAAATTTTATAAGCACGGTACGGAATGTATCCCTGTTCAATATTGCGACAGGCACCCCTTGAGTCGGTGATGATGACCCTCGAGTCCTGATCTGCGGCGGCTAGTGCGATGGCGATCTCCTCCGCGTGCGTAATGTTATGTGCACGGAATGTGAGTCCGTTTACAACGGTGTTTTGGTGGACGACCGCAGCCGTGTACCAACCACCGTGGTGCGGGCCGGAGGCGTCCACGTAGAATACTCCGAATCTGTGGCCGTAGTGTCGAGCCAAGGCTTCCGCCCGCGCGAGGCGTCGGCCACTGTAGTCGTCTCGGGTCATGTTAGCCGGAAGAGGGCGCACGTGCAAGGAGTATCGCCAAACTTCTGGAATCCGTACGCGCTCTTCCATGTGTATTGAATGATTGATGTGTAGCCGGGCAAGGAGGCGGCGACCCGACGGTGTTTTAGAGAGTCTAGTATATTGGTTTGTCAAGTGCGCCTCTCTCAGCTCCTTGAAGGTGTTCACCATTCCCAAGCCCAAAAGGCGCTGGTTAGAGGTGCTGACAGGAAGGTCGAGGGCGCGCTTGTAGATTTTGCGGAGAATGACTTCGAGTGCATTCTAGTCGGATTTGCGTAGGTGGAGGTATGGAGCCGAGTACAGGACTCGGCTGGTTACGAATGCATGCGCCAGCCGCAAGGCATCTTTGCATCGTAACCCCCGCGCTTGTTGGAAACCCGGCGGACCATCCGGCCCACCTGGTCCCCCACCTTACGCAATTTGGCCAATGTTGTGTCTGCTCTGCGATTTTTGTGTATAAAAAGCCCCAGTACTCTAATCTCATCGCGTTCGGGTATTGGTCCGCTGTGAAGGGAGAGGTCGATTTTTGTGGTGCACTTTGGTGAGGGGCACGAATTCCGATTTGGACGGGGAGCACTGAAGGCCACAGCGACGGGCATAGTCATCCACGATGTCCGCCGCTTGCTGCAGGCTTGCCTCCATGTCTCCTGCCGAGCCGTGTGACGCCCATATGGTGATGTCGTCGGCGTACAGCGCATGCTGTATGCCTTCGACTTTCGCCAGCTGAGCGGGGAGTCTCATCATTGCCACATTGAATAGAAGGGGCGAGAGGACCGCTCCCTGCGGAGTCCCTCTCGTGCCTAATCGGTAAGGGCCGTGTTCAATGTCCTGAATCCGTATGTATGATTGTCGGTCAGTGAGGAATTGTTTAATATAGTTGAAAGTGTTTTGGCCGCAATCCACCTGTGAGAGATGTGTTAGAATAATTTCGTGGGTCACGTTATCAAAGGCCCCCTTCAGATCCAAAGCGAGCACAACTTTGTCATTCAGGGGATACTCGGCTGGATCGAGGATCTCATGGTCGAGCTGAAGCAAGACATCTTGCGCGGACCGGTGTGGGCGGAACCCGAACATGGTGTCTGCAAATGCATTTTTGGTCTCCAGGAACGCGGACAACCTGTCGCGCACCATCGTCTCCATTAATTTTCCCACACAAGAAGTAAGGGAGATGGGGCGGAGGTTGTCCGTGTTAATGGCTTTGCCCGCTTTGGGTATGAAGGTGACCATAGCGGTCTTCCACTCAATTGGTAGGCTTGTTTTCCCGATCCAAATGGAATTGATGTAGGCAAGGAGCATGGTGTAGGCCGAGTTAGGAAGATTGGCAAGTAATTTCACGGTAATTTTATCCCTTCCCGGCGCCGTTCCTCGCCTCATTTTTGCTAGGGCTGCCTTCAGGTCGTGTAACTGGAACAGTTGATCCAGCTCCGCGTTCTCGGTACCTGCATACGAGTACGCCGGCCCTCGGGAGTCCTGCTGTGTGCATAGATATTGGTCTCGGAGTTTACATGCCAATTTTGCTGTGTCTCCGTCGAAGCTGTGAAATGCTCGTTGCAGATGCTTTTGTGTCTCTGTTCGAGTTTGGGTCGGATCAATCAAGGCGAGGAAGAGGCGCCAGGTACTCCGGCTGGACATTTGTCGAGCGGTCGCATTTCGCGCCGGTTGCCGTCGGGCCGCACCTACGGACGTTGGTCGGCACCGGTCGCGTCTGCCGTCAGACTAAGAGATTGCTGGCGTTTTGCCAACATAGCGTCGCTGTGCCCAGCGTGCTCGCGCGTCAACGCTACATTGGAGTATCGTGGGCCCTTCATGATGCGCTCGCGGCCGTTTTGCTAGCTCCACTTATACCGAATTTGTTGTCACGTGACGTCAATGGATGACGAAGTTATATGACTGATGCAAACATGATAATCCTGACACGCGTGTAATGTAAGAACATGACAACATACCACGCTCATAGCGTGCTCGCGGCTGTTTCGCTACTTCCACATATGTTAAATTTGGTATCACGTGACGTGAATAGATGAAGAAGGTAATCGACATGTCCAAACATGGTAATCATGACACGGAAGTCATTTATGGCGTCATTTACCTTCACCTCGTAACATTGTGCTGATTTTAAAGTGGCATATCAACATTTCTCATTCGTTCTTCGCATATCATCAATTCCAACTGTACGTGGGATCTGCCAATTTTTTAATGTCATTTGGTACCCTTCAGTATTACTGTTCCTATTTTTTCCCTCTGTAGTACCTATTGATATGGAGTAACAGAGTTAATATGGTCCTTAACTTTTCCACAGCGAAACAATTATAACTGTTTCGCTAGAACAGAACAGAACAGATTCCATACCATTTTGCGTGATATAAATCTTGTTAAATGTTTTATAGTATGTGGGGCTTTTACAGCCAAAACCACGATACTATTATAAGGGACGTCGTATAGTGGAAGCCTCCGCAAATTTCGTCCATTCAGCGTTCTTTAATCTTCGCCGACAATGCACAGCACACTAGCATTTCGCTTCCATCGAAATGCGACCGCCGCGGCAGGGATCGAACCCGTGACCTTCTGGTCAGCGCCGTAACAATGCACCAGCGTGGCGAGCAAAGAAGTTATTTAACCCGTCCGCCTCAGTGGAACGGTGGCTGCTAGCCCGGAGGTAGCAGGTTTGTTCCTCCATGACCGCGGCGGTCGATCTCGATGGAGGATGAATCCTAGAAGCCCGTGTCCTGTTTGATGTCGGTGCATGTTAAAGAATGCCAGGCGGGCGAAATTTACAGACCCCCCCCCCCCCCCCACTATACCGCATTTCTCATATTCATATTTTTTTTTGGTTTCGAAGCGCAAAACCACACATATTATTATGCTTCTTTTAATTGTAGTGAGTAGATCAGTTTGAGATTTAGGAACAAGAAAGTCCCGAATGGGTGGAAAAAGTTGAGTGGGTGTTTTTATTCTGGAATGACTCGCTCTCGCTTATCCTGTGGAACTTGGCATGTTGTTGTTTTGAACGTTACCCCCCCCCCCCCTTATTTCTTTTTTTTTTAACAAGACTAACTTTTTGGAGTGTACGGCCGATATTCACAAGCCAGCCTAATCCTTATCTTTTGTGTTGCTCAACGCTTTTGTTTCTTTAACGCCCTTCGTAAGAAAGCACCGAGCGAATATTTACTAATTGTTCTTGTGCACTTAACGCATGCTAAGGACGCAAAAAGCGTTAAAAAGGACGAGGGATAACGATATAGACGATTTTCGAGTGCGGGCCTTACAAAAACTGGAAGAAATATGCGCAAGCACACATGTTGCGTGTGAGTTGCTTCCAATTAGCTGGCGAGTAAACCATGAACCTCTATCTGTCAGTATTTGCATGGTGTACTGTGGCGCTTAGTACGAGCAACAGCGTTGAAGCACGTGGCCAAGCGCACTGTATACAGTTGTACAGCGGTGCCGATCGTGACACGATTTCGAGTTATCGGGGGAGAGTTTGACTGTTCCTTCGAGCGCGCATCGCCTCTACTCGCTTTCACGCTCACCCCGGTGATACCATGTAGTGAATTCATCTTCGTAAATTATAAGTTCGAAGGTGAAAGCAAGCAAGCGGCGACGCTGTGCGCTTGAAGCAACAGGCAAACTCTCTCTCTCTCGATTACTCGAAAATATGCCACAATCGGAGCCACCGAACAACCTTGCAGTGCGCTCTGACACACGATCAAGTGTATCTCACACTGAGAGGGGTAGTACAGCTGTCTCAGTAACTGTAGAAGACTGTCTACGCTTCTTTTTCGACTGCCACGACTTTTTTTTTTTGGTTTTGCACCACGCATATGTTCTACTTTTTTTTCTCTTGTCCTTACATCAATGATATCAGCTCAACAGTGGTGGTAGAATTATTGCGCTGCTATCATAATCAATCACCAGGGCCGCTATCTCTACCCCCTGTATTGATGCACCCATTTCGATGTTTTGCTTGAAAAGATTGGCACTTTTCGCGGACTCATTGTCAATAGAAACGTACCTCAAATGCGCTCCATTTGCAAAAAAAAAAAAAAATGGTGTTACGCAAATGTGTCGCGTGCAGCTTGATGTGATGCATTTATACATGCATGCTGATCACTTACTGGCACACGCTTGTAGAAAGGAAGCGGGCGAACCTCGTCGTCATCGCCATCGCTCAGCGCTCCGAGAACGCGCGCGTGAATGAATCATGAATTCGCATTTGCGGGGGGGAAAGGGGGGGGGGGGCGAGGCGCACGCAACACGAGTCAACCGATGAAACTCCCTGTAATCTAGTCACGCCACAATCACCTTCACACAACTTAGCAAGAATGCCGTTTTGTGCGCGCATTGCGTATACATTAAATGAATTACACTCGTTAATTAAGTGAGGAACAACACGCTTGGTCGATGTAGCAAGGTGCGTTTGGCGTAAGCCGTTCAAGGACTTACTTAAAGCGGACGCCATTTCAGACCACCCACAGAGCATTCTTTTTTGGAACTCTGTTCAAAAGCATACAACATGAAATGCAGTTTAGGAAACGCAACGGGAACCGATTTCACGCCCGCATTCACTCACGAAATATATGCGGTAGAGGTAAATTTCGCTGAAAATGGGCTAAATCGCATTTTTCCTAGAACATTACTTTTATAAGGTATATAGGCCGCATTAATGGGTTAGGCTAAGTAACTTCAAGTGAGCTGTTTTAAAATACTTCTAAACTACTCACATTTCCGATGGAGGTGGAAATGTTGTATATAGGCCCGTGTGCTCATATTTGGGGGCACGTTAAAGAACCCCAGGTGGTCGAAATTTCTGGAGCCCTCCACTACGGCGTCTCTCATACTCATATGTTGGTTTTTGGACGTTAATCAAATCAATCATCAATCTAAACTACTCGAAAAAATTCACTTATTCAAATACAATGGGAATGACAAAACACACGTACAAAACGTTAAATCGTCTTCTGTAGTCCGTCCAGCTTATTCCAAGAACTTGTCCTACAAATCTCGTTTACAAAGCTACACGTTCGTTTTCGTGGTATTTGTTCAATGGTCCCTAAACCATCCGGAGGTCGAAATTCAGCTGTGACGTGGCAGTTCTGCATGAGTCTACTGTGAACACATAGCCATGAAAATGTTTCAGAATGCCGCCGTAATAGCGGAGTTGTACGCGTTTCATGATGTAAACGAGGTCCAGTTTGTTTCTGCTTGGGATGTAAAAACAGCGCAACCATAGGAGACAAGGACTGCGGAAGAGACGACAGCACCCTGTCGTCTCTTCTTCAGTCCTTGTCTCTCTTTTTTTTATCGCTGCAGTTTTTTCATCCCAAGCATGAACCACCGACTAGCCCAACTTTCGCAGAAAAGAGTGCAGAACACTCTTTCTCTGCTTGCTGGCGTCACTTAGGATGCCATCATGGCTGCTTGCTAACTAACACCCCCACGTTTACACGTTTAAATACACCTATATACCCCATAGAGTGGAAGTCAGAATATCCGTCGATGTAGCTCAGTTGGTATACAGCACAGGACGTGTTATTCAAAAATATACGTAGGTTCACTTCGTAGGTTCGTTCCTGCCAGCGGGGAGTCATCTTTTCATCCACATTTCTTTCTTCACATTTGCATTACGGTAACTACTAATGACAACCCCTATACTTTCCTTGATATTATTGCGTGTCGATTCTCATTAAAATAAGGAAGGTGCTTTAGGGGTCCTTTAAATGCTCATAAAAACGGCACACAAGAAGCAATACTGCATTTCATACAAAACCATTTCGCTGGTGCTTTCTTTTACCTCCCTTTAAAAGCTTTGAAAAGTGCATGGAGTGGAGCGATCTCCCTTCGACAGGCGTGTCGCCCCCATGACGGATGGAGGCAGCAAAAGTTCCTGCGAGTGCGCCCCTGCGGCCTCTTGAAAGATCGCTGGTTCGGAAGCGGCCCTTAACGCAGCCGCCCGTACCCGATCGCTGGTCTCTGGCCGATGCATTCACACAACCTGCGGCTCAATCTTTATAGCTCGACTCGAAGTGACCCATAGCACCGGTATAGTGAAGTTTCCGTTGTACGACAATCACTTCTTCCCGAGCCAATTGATGCCCCAAGTGTGGCAGCGAACTGAACATTTTAGCTGTTTAGTGCCTTTAGAAGTAATATCTCACGATTACACAATTCGCGATGAGCCACGTTCTTGGTGTCCTATGCGAGTCAAACTGGAAGGATTCGTCTTCGCTCATCATAGGAAAGCTATTCGATATGTTGCCAACTGTTCGATTTTCACAAACTGCAAGACTCGTCGTAATAACTTGTGACAAAGGTGTTAACCACACGTGAGCAAGTCGATAGTTCAGCTTACGCTCACATTTTTAGATGTTTTCTAAGTTCTAAATTAACTGAGGGGTAATCTATCTTAGATAAAAGGAACTTCATACGCAACGCTACGGGTCGGTTGACCAATTTTTGAGAAATGCTTTCCAGAAATCTTTTCGACAACTGGGAGTAGCGTGGCGTGTGCTCTGCCAAGGACACAGCATTGAAGGTGATCAGGACTTTGTGCCTTCTAATAAATAAATGCATTTCTGCTGAGCTGAAAGGTTTGATAGTTTTCTTAGCGCACCTTCTACATTGTAATCGAGCTGCTACCAGCAGCCACTAGGCGAAAACTTTAGATGCCTTTTGAAACTATTAAATTGGTTGTGCGCAGTCAGAATTGGTGTCGTCAACTCTAGCAGTGAAAAAAAAAACGAAAATTATTGCGTGAAGAGTCACCATGTGACGTCACAGTTTTGCCAAATTTGTGACGTCACCTTGTTGCGTCATAGCTTGATCACAGGTGGGCCATCTTGGAGCCACTGCCAAATTGAAGTGATGAGCTTTCAAAAAAAAAGGCGGGGGGGGCATCAAGTTATCTACTGCGAAACGAACGAAGATAGTTTTCATTTTCCGTTCGTCTTAGAATATCGCATAAAGGACTGCCTTTGTTTGTTTGTTTGCATATACCACAAAGTCAGTAAAGCATCGCTACACTGCTATTTGTTAACATTGCTATATTGCACGTTTAGTACGGGCTTATATTCAGAAAAAGAATGTGTTTTGGTGAGTTCTTGCTTGTTATTATTCAGGTGCGGCGTGTAAAATCTCATAAAAGCATAAACGTACGCAAGGTACCCCTTCAGGAGGGGCAATATTTTTTCGCAGCGCCTCCCCTCCCGGCCTTACACAGCATGCAGTCAGTCCTTCGACGAGGTTGCTATGAACAGTTAACTTACGAAGTTGTCAAGCTTCTTCACCAAGTCACAGAAACAGGCCACGAGGTAAAGGTTCAGTGGCTTCCTGGCCATTGTGGGATCAGTGGCAATGATTCTGCAGAACGCGGCTCGCACATCGCACCAAGAAGAGCACATCCTTCCAATTCCTTTGTCAAGGACTGACGCTGCGAAGCAACTTCGCCACCTGGCACGTAGTCTGTGTCTGCAGGAGTGGAACACCCCAAGCATAAGACATACGAGACTCTACCAAATAAACCCTCGACTGGAACTTCGACCTCCATCCGCACTTCGTCGACGTGAAGCTTCGCTTCTTTGTCGCCTTTGGTTGGGGGTTGCCTTCACAAAAGCATATAGAACGCTCATCGGATTGACCGACAATGCGGAATGCGACGTCTGCTGCGCCAAAGAAAACATCGACCATCTGATATGCCATTGCCCTCGATTTGCCTCCGAAAGACAGAAGTTTTTCGGACGCATTGCGACAATTGGACGAACGGCCACTCTCTATGCAGATGCTACTGGAACACCGTACTCGCCTTTCATCGGCTCAAAAAGTAGTTAAAGCTGTCTTGTGCTTTTTGAAGACTACAGGCCTACGTGACAGTCTTTCACTTTTGTGTAGTGCCTTTCAGTGGTTACCTGGGCATTGTGGTATAGGTGGCAATGATTCTGCAGATCATGCTGCTCGCACGTCACATAAACAAGCGAACAGCGTTCCGATTCCGCTTTTAAGAGCGGATGCGGCGAGGCAGATTCGTCAACTGGCCCGCAGTCTCACACTGACTTAGTGGAACACACCAAGCATACGACGTACAAGACTGCACGAGCTCGACCCTTCACTACAACTCCGGCCTGAACCCGACCTACATCAACGTGCAGCTTCGCTTCTCTATCGCCTTTAGCTGGGAGTTGCTTTAATGAAAGCTTATACCACGTTAATTGGAATTACTGACAGTGCGGCGTGCGATGTTTGCGGCACCGACGCAAATATCGAACACCTGCTGTGCCATTGTCCTCGATTCGCCTCAGATAGACAAGTAGCTTGCCAACGCAATGCGGCGACTGGATGATCGGCCTCTTTCTGTGCAGGTGCTATTACAGCAACGTCCACATGCCTCGACAGCCCACAAGGCAGTGAAAGCCCTGCTGTGTTTCCCGAGAAAGACAGGCTTGTGTGAACGCCTCTGACATGTGGTAGAGTTCTACACGCTGCAGTGAAATTACCGTCAGTCTCTCCCCCACCTTTTTTTTCTTTTCCCTCTCTTCCCTCTTTCTCGTCTTTCTTGTCCCCTTCCCTAATCCCCCAGTGTAGGGTAGCCAACCGGATGTCTTTCTGGTTAACCTCCCTGCCTTCTCCCTTTTGTTGCTTCCTCTTCCTCAACGTTGCATACGCGCCAGCCGATTGACTGACAATCCTAATTTTTTCTCTCTCTCTTTCTCTTCTCTTTCCACTCTCTCTCATCTTTATGCCCCCTTCCCATGCCCCCTGCATAGGGTAGCAAAGCGGGCATGTGCCTGGTTAACCTCCCTGCCTTCTCTCTTGTTGTTCATCCCCCCCTCCCCTCCCTCTCATATCAGCGTGTGGGGCTGACTTGGCGCCCACTCCACCTCCTCTCACCTACCCTCCCTACGATGTTAATGTATGAGGCTGGCTAAGAAGTCGAGTCTCGGTGTGGCCATGCTAAGGACAGAACGGTCACCCTTGCGAATACTCTGGTGCATTGCCATGGGGCTAGGTTAAAATATCCAATGCCTTACAAGTCACTGAATAAGCACCAGTTGGAAACACGGCCTTTATCACAGACACGCACATTCTTCACATCCCCGCTGTATAGTTGCGTCTGACGTTAATACATCAACGCCAAAAGTTTGTCGGGCAGCTTGCGCCAACCTCGACCCCATTATCTGGACATGCCCTGCTATGCCTGTCAGCGCGTGCCCGGAGGACCAATTCTGTGCAGTTTGGCTGTCCGAAAACGCCGACAAGGCTCAATGGTCTGGCCGCCTCCTGATTGGGACTCCGGTAGGCCTAGACTCCCGGTCGTCACCTCAGTTACCTCAGCAAGGACAAAAATAAAGTTTCATCTCTCTCTCTTGCTCTGCTCACAGCGCTGCCAAACGCCAGGTGATCGTCCGACAAAAGTATAACTGGCATTATTTGTGGTGATGTGAAAAATGTGGGTGGATTAAGTGTAACAAACGTGCGAATCGCTTTATAATATTAGTAAATGAGATGGCTCCGTTCCGTGAGGGTGGCTCAATGCAACTCATTTTTCCTGGTCATCCTCACTAGCTTGTTTCAGTGGAAACCCAATTCAATTCAAAAATGTGAAGTAGCCAATACTTAGCGCGCGCGCATTGAACAGTACGTGCATACTACGCAACCCACATTGATGCTTTCTTGTAAAAATTTGGGAGCAGTGTTGGTTACGTGTGCATCTGTGGGTGGCGCTTAGCAAAATCTGTTGAATAAATATTCAAGACCTTGCTGAATAAAACAAAAGCATCGAGGATACAGGACGACATATGACTGTTCCTTGATATAACATTGTTCTTCCAGAACGTTTGGGATTACGAACGTATCTTTTGTTTTTCTTGACTGAATGTTGGCATCTGTGGTGGATGTGTCATTATTACCTGAAAGAGGAAAAAATATTTTTGGAGGCTTCCCAAATAGGGTAAACGGCGTGAGAAAAGCGTGGAGTTCGTATGGCTTACCTAATTCTTTCTTTCTTTCTTTCTTTCCTACTTTCTTTCTTTTTTTCCTTCTTTCTTTCTTTCTTGTGTTTCTTTTCCTTCCCTCCTTCATTTCTATCGCATTGCGCGGTACTCCCATCCTAACTTTGTTTAGCCCTCCGCGCCGAGAATTGGAATTCAATCAACGTGCTGTGCAGTGCTGACCTTTATATGCTACAAGCAACAACGATCATCATGATTACATGGCCAAGCAACAATAAAAGGTGATAACGTGAAATAACTAGCCACTTCCACGAAAGATCGGATAGCTATACCGGAAGCGGCCGATCATCGACAAGCCCACGGTCGAGTGGACATCAGTTACTGTATAACGGCTAATTACAATTATATACGCATGTGAACGGCTTGCCGTCGACGGCCGTGTTCCTGTAAGCTCGCCGGTCACGTTTCTCGCAAACTATGCCACCACCACCAAAATTTGTAAATCGTAGAAGCTTGGCGTGAAAAAGAAAAGTAAGAGGTCCCATCTGCATTCACCTAAGACGACTCGACGATCCAACTCATCTTTTTTATTCTCGGTCAAGGATACTACAACGAGATCATGTGGCGTTGTGCCACGTGATGTCATGACAGAGAGAGAGAGAGAGATAAATAGAGAGGAAAGGCAGGGAGGTTAACCAAGCTTGGCTCGGTTGGCTACCCTACACCAGAATTTGCGATATCGGGATGACATGACAAATTCCTTTAATTTGTGTCGTCATATGCTGAAGTCACCACGTGGTGACTTTTTGTCGACGTCACCGCGTGACATATGTCGACATCACCACGTGATGACTCGTCCCTGACTCCGCGGGATGATTGCCGCCGATGATCGAATGTCCCGTTTGTTGATGCAACTAAGGCTTTCGGCTTAAAAAGAAGGGTTTTTGCGGCTTCGTCGTCTGAAGTTGCTTGAACGCCGGCTGGTGATAGGAATCCCAGTGCTTGCCACTACACCAATACGCGTGTTGTTCGTAATAAAAACTGCATTCCTGCATATCCGATGCGAAGCAGCTCTTTGACTAGCCTGTATAACGCTGTCCCTCCGTTCGTCCGTGATTATTTTTCTCGCGTTACCCCCCTGCAATAAATGCCCTCGTGGCGCTGCAGTTACGTGTATAAAAATAATCAAAAATACGAACACGCCGGAACGCGCTCCCTTCGCCTCAGGTCGGCTGCTGACCCGCAGGTCGCGGGTTCGTATCCCGGCTGCGGCGACTGCATTTCCGATGGAGGCGGAAATGTTGTAGGCCCGTGTGCTCAGATTTGGGTGCACGTTAAAGAACCCCAGGTGGTCTAAATTTCCGGAGCCCTCCACTACGGCGTCTCTCATAATCATAAGGTGGTTTTGGGACGCTAAACCCCACAAATCAATCAATCAATCCCTTCGCCTCAGGTGTTGGAGCGGTGATAGGTATGTTACGATGCAGCTGCGCGCTGACGTCACTCTCTCTCTCCCTCTCTCGCCTGCCGCGTGCTTGCCGCAGCGTCCGCAGCTGCCGTCAAATCCGTTCGCTCGCCGCACTTGCCGCTACCGCGACTTCCGCTCGCTACACCCCTGACTTGTCGGTTAACGCGCAATAAACCTGACACATGCCTAACGTACGCGTTGAAAAATCTCTGTACGTTCACCTCTTTCCCGCTTTACCCTCTCCACCGCTCGCAACACTCGAGCGCACATCGAGTGATAACACTCTTTTGGGCTCGTTTATTTGCGATGGAGAAGAACATCGCTTCAAAAAAATCTTCCAGTGCTCACTCCAGCATCCGATTTAGCACCGCTCAACCCCCCTAATGCTCTCCCGGCTGCGACGGCTGCATTTCCGACGGAGGCGGAAATGCTGTAGGGCCGTGTGCTCAGATTTGGGTGCACGTTAAAGAACCCCAGGTGGTCTAAATTTCCGGAACCCTCCACTGCAGCGTCTTTCATGGTCATATGGTGGTTTTGGGATGTTAAACCCCACATATCTATCTATCTACCCCTAACTCCCGCCGTGCGCAACAATGCTACTTCGTATTCCATCAGAGTTCCCCTATAGAAGACGGTTGAATATTCTTCTTTGCTTTTATTCTCTCTTCTTGACTGCTTGTGCCCCACCGTGGGGGCCTAGTGGCTAAGGTACCCGACTGCTGACCCGCAGGTCGCGAGATCAAATCCTGGCTGCAGCGGCTGCATTTTTGATGGAGGCAAAAATGCAGCAGGCCCGTGAGCTTTGATTTCGGTGCATGTTAAAGGAATCCAGGTTTTCGAAATTCCCATGCCCTCCACTACGGCGTCTCTCATAATAATGGTGGTTTTGGGACGTTAAACCCCACATATAATTCAATTGACTGCTTGTGGATCAGTTTGTAGATCTGTTTATTCAGTTCACTGGTTGACACATTTGCTCGACTAATTTTTAGTCATTATGTTCTCTTGCTATCTGTTTTTTTTCGCTCGCCAAGGCTCCCTGCGAACAATATCCTGGTGCACGCTAAAAAGCACTCACACTCAATTAACTTCTGGAAACTATCAGGCACTCAGACTTCTTCATTTTTCATTCATGTTCCACATGAGTGACCAAAAAATGGAGCCACCAATGATTTTGTTTCAATTATTCATAATTATGTTCAGCTATCTTGACAGAATACCTGATCTGCAATCTCTCCACGGGGTGGATAGTTAAGCACTACAACAGCAATCTTGGGTGTGCAACCATATTTAAAATTTTAACAACACACACACACACGCACACAAATGTTTCCACTATTCTACGTTGAGCAAGTGATGTGCACGGGCATTTAAAAAGAGGGCCTATGTCGTCACCTCGCGATTATTTCAATTCACACCAGATTACCTAAATGTTTCCGATAATTCTGTTGGTCTGTCTTTCCTCTTGTAGAAATATGTAGTGCCAACGCAATGTCACTCATTTACGGACAATCCGCATTAGTAACTGTCAAGATTTTTTGGGTGCAACAGGAGCGGGATACGTGAGGCACAACTCGGAACGTTGAACTATAGCCATCTCATTTTCGGCTTGCTTAAGCATGAGCTAGCAGTACAAACATTCCCGTTTGATGCGTGGACGGAACACAAACAAAAAAAGGAACACTTATATGAAACTAAAATAAACGCGATCTCATTAGGTACGAGTATACCTTATTATCCCAAAGCGGAATTATCGTTCAAGGTGACCTGTCGCGCAAGGTAACGTGAGTGTTTTTGAACAATCGGGCAGTATTGAAATCAGCTACGCGGAACTTAAAATATATATAAGTGGTTATAACAGAAGAAAAGAAAAGAAAGGTGCCGACCCGTAACTGTCTCTCCTTACAAGGACACCTCAACAGGTCAGCACAGGAATGGGATATGGGGAATAAAAGATATAGGGAGGGAAAGATTGGAAAAGAGAGAAAAAAAGAAAAGAAAGGCGAGGGTCATTCGTTCTGCTTACGCAACGGACTCACAAGCCCCCACGCGCCATGCACAGCTGACTAGGAAGGCTCCCAAGGGCCGGAGAGGTATCGTCATCGAGAGGAGGACAGCGGTTTGATTGGCGCGTCGTACAAAGCGCGTGTAGCACTCGCCGAAGCGCGTAATCTCTGTACGGAAAACACTGTACGGAAAACCGTAGCACTCACTAATACGAGTCCAGTGGACAACGATGGGGAGGCACTAATGTTCTTTCAGTTCACAAGCGCTCAAATAGCGCAGAAGTCCTCAGGAAGGTGATGAGGGCAGCTTGCGCGCGCTTCACCAGGCATGCGTGCGCACGGGGAAAAAGAATCACATCAACAGTGCTGGTGGAGAGTCCCAGTTTGCTGTAAGCATCGAATAGTGATCTGCGCGCGTCCGAATACTCCTCACACTGGAAGATAATGTGATGGAGTGTTTCGGGCTGTGGGCAATGACGGCAGTTTGGGTCTCCACGTCCCGACTGTCTGTGAACCCGTTCCGCCGTGCGGTAGCAGCCGATGCGCAGGCGGAGAAGGAGGGCACGCTCCTCTCTCGAAAATCCTGTTTTCGGGAGTGGGCGTGGTGGCTGCCCTGCCGCAACTCGTGGGTCCGGGTGGCGAGCGGTGACAGAGCACCGTGTGCGAAGCCTTGCTACGTCGAATGTGCTCACCGCTGTAGTCACAGGGGTTCCCGGAGAGTGTGCTTCTTTGGCCAGCTCGTCGGCCACTTCGTTGCCGGATATTCCAACGTGCGCTGGTATCCATTGCAGCACAAGATCACATCCTAGGTCCTGCACTGCTTCGAGCTTTCGCGCGATGCGCGTGGCAACCGGAGGTCTGCGGGCGTCCTGCGCGAGTAGTTGGAGAGCAGCACGTGAGTCCGAGAGAACGGCAGCCGACGGAGCTCTCAGTTGAATGAGGGCGTCGGCGGCGAGGTCAAGCGCGGCGAGTTCGGCTATCGTCGACGATGCCTCGCAGGCGAGGCGGCACTGATTGTGAAGCTCAAGCGAAGGCACCACACACGCAGCCGCGGCACACCCGTCGTTCAACACTGAACCGTCAGTAAAGACGAGGAGTCGTCCCGCGAGTTCGTCAAAAGTGGCAGCAGTTTCGTGCCGAAGTGCACACACTGGCGTCGTCCGCTTGCTTGCCACTCCCGGTAACTGTGTCCGAATCTTGAGAGGGCGATGGTGGCAGGGCGGGGCACTATAGTCATTCACATCCGGTGAGCTCGGGATGAGGGCGTAGAATGCCGCAGCGCATTGCCCCATCCGTGAGTGCGGAAGTGAGGAGAGCCAGAATACCAGCTGCTGTCCGTGGCGCGAGCGTTTCATACGCTCTATGTGATTGAGCGCTCGAAGATCGGCCCGGAGTGACAGTGGCATGTCTCCCGCCTCAGCAAGTGTTGGGCCGATTTGTGATGATCTGGGCAAGCTGAAAAACTGGCGAATCGCGATACGATGCGCTGCGTCCAGTGTCTCCCAGTTGGAACGCGTAAGCGCTGCGAGAGGAAGGCCGTACAAAATGCGCGCCGCAGCCATTCCGTTGTAGATGCGGAGAGCTAGGGACGGTGTGCATCCATTGCCGCGAGCAAGGAGCGCTCGAGCGGCGGAGGCGACCCTTCGCGCGTTTCGAAGCTGGTCGTTGACCGCTGGTGACCAGTTGAGGCGTTGGTCCAGCTGCACTCCGAGGTAGGTCACTCGCCTCTTCCAAGGGATGGGGATCGTTTGGAGAGTGAACTTCGGTGTGTGGCGCTGGGCGCCATAACTGGGGTGCAGCAGCATCGCCTCCGTCTTCGCCGGTGAAAGCGTCATCCCCCTGCCCGTGATGAACGCGTCAATAGAATCCAGGACGGTTTGGACACTGGTGCGAATACACCGGCCACTGGGCACAGGTCCCGTTGCGAACACCGCAATGTCGTCCGCGTAGACCGCCACGCGCACATCACAGGGAAGAGCACGGGGGATGTAATCGTCGATGTCAGCCAGGGCGAGATTGAACAAGAAGGGGCTGAGTACACTGCCCTGCGGAACACCGACACTCACGGGACGCGGCTCACTAAGGACTCCACCGACGCGCACACGCATGGTTCTGCCGCCGAGGAAGGAAGCGATGTACGTGAAGAGGAGACCGGTCACTCCGAGATCGCGCACCACGTTCAAGATGGTGGGGTGTGGCAGGGAGTCGAATGCCGCCTTGATGTCTAACAGGATGAGGTACCCGGCCTCTCCTTTGTGCTGTGCCTCCTCTAGCGTTGCGATGACGTCCGCAAGGGCATCGGCAGTAGCACGCGAACGGCGGAAGCCACACTGCGAAGGCGAGAAAACATCCAGTGCCTCGGCAATCCATTCAAGTCTCCTCAGTGCCATGGCCTCGAAGAGCTTGCCCGCTGCGGAGGTAAGGGAAACAGGGCGATAGGACGCTGGCTCCGAGGCGGGTTTGCCCTTCTTGAGCACGGGGATGACGATGGCTTCGCGCCACTCTTGCGGCACTATCCCCGTGCGCCACACGTCGTTGTAGGCGGCCAAGAGCACTGGGAGCTGGGACAGATCGATGTTGCGAAGCATCTGGTATGTCACGCCGTCAGCGCCTGGCGCTGAGCGCCGTTTGCGCGACGCCAAAGCCAGGCGCAACTCCCCGAGAGTGAAATCCTCAGTGCATAAAGCACGTACTTGATTGCGCATGCTGGTGGTGAGGAAAAAGCGGCGAGGTTTGTACCACTCTCGGCGATGGTGCAGCGGGAGTTGGGGAACCTCGGGCAAGCTTTCAGGAGCGCTGAGGCAGAGGGTGTCAGCCAGTAGCTCGGCCAGTTGCTGGTAAGTGATACAATGTGCCACAGCAATGGCGAGAGCTGGGAAACGTAACTCAACGGGGCAGAGGACGGCACTGAATATCCTCCACGCACGCGCGGAGCGTCGCGGGTCGTCCAGCGTGACGCATAGACTGCCCCAGGAGCGGTCGCGTCTTTGCCGTGCGTGTCGGCGACACACGGCGTCAAGGCGATTATACAGAGTCCAGTGCTCCTTGCGGTCGGTTTTAGTCGCACGGCGCTGGAGCCTCCGGCGAGCCGCGCGTAAATTAAGAAGTTTTATGTCCGGAGCTGGTGTTCCCACTGGCACTGTGCACTTGCGCGAGGCCGCTTCGACGCAGCGGGCGACGTGCGAGAAGTAGGCGACACCGGAAGGTGGGGAGGCAGCCGAAAGTTGCCGAAAACGTGGCCAGTCAGTGACAGTGTATGTGCGCGTGCCCGCGCGGCGCCGATCAAGTGGCTCTAGGTGGAGGGGGTAATGATCTGAGCCCCACGTTTCTGCCTCCCTCTTCCATTCGTACCGGCAACGGTGGAACTTAAAAGCAGTTGGCAGCAGGGTTAGTTGGTTATAGGTTTCTAACACCTCGAACACAGCGCGACGAGGATAGATTGATAAGCTAAAACAATATTGATAAGGACGAGAATAGATTGATAAGAATAGATTGACACTAGGTGGGTTGTGTCCATTCAAAAGTCTAATCGTCGAATTAAACTTTGAACAGCCTTATTGCGTATGCACGTGTACGTGGGTGCATGTGTTTGAGTGATCCAAGCGCACACCGTATATTATTACCCAAGACTATGCAGAAACAGCATGCCAAGGTAACGTTCTTAGCTCCTCGTTTGAGTCGTGGTCTAAAATACCTTTTAGACACTTTAAAAAGAACTAAGCAGTAACGTCCATACATTGACTTCCTGCCAGTGATGCTTGTGCGAACCAAAGCGGTTACTCTCAGCCTAGGCTAAATGATGTTCTGGCACATTGGCCGTTGCAGGGCGTCTCAACACTTGTTGAAATTGTGTAGAGTCGTTGGAATCGAAGAACAAATTAAGCGTTCATTCTCACGTTGTTTTTCAATGGGAAAACACGCGCACTCAGGGGAGCCCCGCTAGTTCCCGAGCCGAAGTTTGCGCCAGTCTTGACGCAGCCAACAAATCAAACGAACATTGTCACCCCAACTTTTTGCTACATGGGAACTCTCCACGATCTAGATGTTTCTGATAATAATCACGAAAGCAATTAGGTAAGTGAGCCAAGTATGCTTCTGAATTTTCTTTTGGAGCACTGTTTACTTCTGCCTAGTTCACCAAGGCCTTACAGTAGTTTCATTATTCATCATTACATTACAGTTTGGAACAATTCGCATCGTATGTGATTGCATGTGAATGTTTGCACTCATGCCAATGTCTAAGAAGCTTTATTAGAGCACAAAAGAGGAGTTCTGTGAGGCCTCTACTCTTTTGTGTTTCTCAAATAATATTGCTGCCATTAACCACTAAATATGCCATTCACCGCAAGCCACCAACGTGAGTTCAGAACAGAGCGATATTAGGTAAACCAACCATAGCAAGGACATGTTGTTGTGCCTGAATGGAAGAAAAAAAAATGCCCTCAGATATTTTTCGCTAGCGTTTTACTGTAGCGCAGTCTTAGCGGGTCTCATGTTTTTTTGAGTATACACCACTGTTGTCTAATGCTAATGTTGATTGACTGCAGACCAAAAGATCGTGGGACCAAACGCCGGCTGTATCGGCCGCTTATTTCTGTGGAACAAAGGAGGCTTCCGTACTTTGATGTAGAGACAGAGAGGAATGAATATAGGAAAGGTGGGGAGGTTAAGTAGACTATGTACAATTCGTACTTTGATGTAGAGAGAGAGAGACAGAGAGAGAAAATAAGGATGAAAAAAAGGCAGGTAGGTTAAATATAAGTGCATGTTGAAGAGCACGACAAGATCGAAATTTCTGGAGCCTTCCACTACGGTGTCCCTCACAACCGTGGTTTTGTGGCGCAACACAACCACAATTATTTTTACTCAATTTATTCTAAGAGGTAAAGAAAACAACGGGGGCTTCTTACCCTGCAGTGTTCCGGCGAAGACGATCCCAACGACGCACGCAAAAACTCTGGCGCGCCACGGCGAGCGTCTAATCCAGTTCATGCTGACTGTTCCGCACAAAATATTAGCACCGTACAAATTGCGAGTGGAGTTCTCAGCCCCAGCTGTGGAAAGCCGCGAAACTGGAGCGACGGCGCTTGTTGATGGAAGACGACTCCCGTTGCTTCGAGTGCGGCATCGCAGGGGACTTCGCAGTGCGGTCGGTGGAGTGCGCGAATATAAGATAGTGTCGAGGTGCTGACACGAGTTCTCCGCGACTAAGACATTGCGATCTCGGTCGTCGCGCAAGTCTCGTGGAACACTTCGCAGGGCTCCGTCATCGTGTGGCACTGTCGCGTCGCGTTCCGGCGCTTTTCTTGTCGGTTCAAGCGATCGCGCGCTCCTTTTCCTTCGAAGAGCGCGGGAGCGGACACCACGTCGCTTTGAGCGTTGGGCGCGCTTTGAGCGCTCGGCGCCCAACGCGCGCGCAGGACGTTCATGCGAGGGGGCAGGGCCTGTACCCTCTCTCTCTCTTTCTAAGCGTGGCGGCGGGTGAGGGCGAGCTTGACACGTGACGTTGTGCGCGTCCGCGAGATGCGCGTGCGTGGTCGCGTTGCTCCTTTTATTTTATTTATTTTTTTTACATGAAACACGAGGTTAAAGTGATGGTGGGCAAGTGAGAGGGCAGCATGAGCGACGGCTGTTGCTCCCGAAAACATGCTGTAAGGCCGCGGCACGTAGTCACGGAGCGGCAGGCGTCAGGCTCTGCAAGGCAACAGCGGTCCTGGGCGGTGGCCCAGAGACGAGGGGACGCACGAAAAACTATTAAGGACACTTGAATTCTCTGGCGCAACTGCTAGCGGTGTTGTCTACTTCAAGATTGTTCGTGTTTCTTTTTTTTTCTTGTTTTTTTTTTCGTTCCACGAGCTATAATCAGGCAAATGCGTCGTCAGGAGAAGTGAGACAGAAATATTAGCCGAAAAATGAACAGAAAACTGCACGGGAACTACTAAAAGAAATAACCACCCCTTTAGTTGACGGCAAGTTTTTTTCGAAAGAAAAAGCATAATGTTCAGATCTTCTAAAAATTGGCCTGTTCATATGGCAAAGCAGGACTAACGCTGCTGCAATGCAGTGCACTCACTATTATATTCCAGGGGTTTTTCTACATAAATATTTTTTCCTTGTTTGCTTTTTATTATTAATATTTTGCTAAAGGGTTTTCTTGCTACTCTAAAAATACTCCCCCACGAAATCTGTGGTACGATTTCTAATGAAGCGATTCTCGTGCCACGGCACTTTAAAAAATTGTTGGTTTTATTTTTCTTATAATGTTGATTTTGTACCCCTGCATCGTCCTTCAGAAACGTGCTGTCTAAAGTCATGTACTGAGTAACAGAGTAAAACAGAGCTACCTGTTTGCCTTCCCTTAATGTCCCTTCCTTTCTTTCAACACAGCTTGTACTTCCTGCAAGACGTTTTCTCAGAAAGTTCAAGGAACTTCTCTGCATTTGTAAAAGTAAGTAAAAATCACGGATGTTGTAGCAGGTCATGAACACTTGCAAGGCTGCTTTTTGCATTAAATTGTTCTCTTGTTGTTAGCGGAAATCTTAATGTTTTTTTTACATTAAAAAGATGCTGCATTATTCATTACACGATAAGGCTCTCCAGAGCAGCTGTTTGCATACTTTGTTCACAGAGAAAACATTTTGCCTCACTCGCCATTGGATTAGAATCAAAGGTAACAGTAACAACTGAAGCACGCGCCGAAGCACGCGGTTCGCTTGATAAACTGAACTACGAAGTCAGTTTTACCTGAATAGGGCCATCTCGAAACCAGTTCGCAATCCCGCACTAAGGCCCGCTTCTGTGTCGAATCTCTTGAGACGAAATCTACCTCTACTAGTACTCTGTATCATCCGTGGATCGCACGTCCACTGAATGCCTGACAACCGCCGTACACAGTTGTCATATAAATATATAAAATTGGAGGTGTAGGAGGCTGTGAAAATCGTGGTAAGCATGCAACAATGTGTAATGGTGATTCATGAGGCTTTAAGCATGGCTTTTTACGTAGTTTAGCAATTTTACGATACCTTTTTGGAGGTTTCACTTGATGTGGGCGTGCCGCATCACGTTGCGAGCTACGTGATTTAAAAACCGTTCAGGCAGTCTAGAAAGCCATGAATTCGGCTCCACTCACTTCTTAAGCTGTAATGTTTCCTCCTCAAGCATTTGGAGCATTAGGCTGGCGTGAAGGCTGATGAAATGTTCGCAGGCAAACTTGTAGCCTTTTCGGCAGTTGCTATGCTTCATGACTTCCTCCGACAGCCCTATAGTTCTCCAAAAGTCTACCGCTTGAAGGTTGACAATGGAGAGTCGGAGAGCACTGAAACAATTCTTTTCAAAAAACAAAACGAAAACGAGATGATCCAGGGAGCATCCTGTTTTCTATTTCTTTTGTTTATGTTGTTGATGTGTACTACTGATGATGGTTGTGATTATTTTGCTATATTGCCAGGGAAGAGTCTTATAGTTCTAGAGTGAAACATGTCAACCAAATCCGTAACCACCATTTGCGTGATTCACCTCCACGTTTGATCAGTCTGTGTTTTTTTTTTTTTTTTGCGGTGAAGTGCAACCGATACAACGTTACCGTAGTTACACGTTGTGGTCGCGTTTTTTCGACGTTTCCTTCTTTCCGTCTTTTTGTTGCTTCGATGCATTTTTGTTGCTTTTCATGAACGCGGCGTCTAAAACTTGTCCTTTTAGCGGACTTTGAACAACCACAATAATAACAACAACAACAACAATAACAACAACAACAACGACGATGACGGCAACAACAACAACAACGACGACGACTATGACGATGGCAACAACAACAACAAAAACTAAACGTAAAGCGACCCAGCTTAAGTGTGCCCATTCATGGTAATGAATAAATAAGGAACACTGGTCGCGACGTCCCATGAGCATCCAATTTCACACATTCCAATGGCAAAAATCTACGTAAGTGAAATATCGGGAGTCCTTTTTTATGTTCATCTCCCGCAACATATATGCGTTTGTTTTAAGCAAAGGTTCATATTGAAGCGAAACTACAAGCTCTAAATCGAAGAATTCTGCGTACCTTTCGAAGATTTAGCCAAGATGCCTCGTTTTTTCACCATAGTGTGCACTTACGACCATATAGTTGTAGCTTACATTTTCTTCATATTCAGTTTAGTTGTAGGATGAAGGGCAAAAACGACTGTGATGTGATTTTTTTTCCCTTTTTATGGCACAATAGTTCACGATTACTGACAAGTGCCTTCACGAAGTGGCTAGATTTTACGCGCAGTGGAAGGCATTTGAAAATTGCTTCAAACACGCCTGATCTTGTGATTGCACTACGTCAACTGGATCTTTAAGAGGCGTTTTGTCCTGAACACTACTTTTCATCCTAAAAAGGAAAGACTTTCTTTGTAACGGCTGAAGCTGTCAAATGCAAACTTATGACTTCTTTCTGAATATCATAGGCCTTTTATGAAGCAAAATATTTGATTGCCACCAGATTTGTATTTTTACGAAAGTTTTTTGAAAGAAATACACTAAAATTCTTGACATAAAACACTGATATTTTAACTTATAACAATGGTCATGCTCACAATTATTACTTAGTTCAGAAGGATACCCTGGGCACATAGAATAACCAAAATGAAGTTTTGCCATTTTATATGCAACATCTCTTTCGGAAACGTTCCTTTCACAAATACGAACAGTGAAATAATATTTTTATTGCTATTTTAAAACGGCTTTGTATTTCTTTCCAAATTCACAAAACATATAGAAAAAGCTTCATTCAAGCAACTTGCGGATTTTGGTAAAGTTTGCTTTAAATATAAGAGAAGCGATGGGCAGTAGTACGTTGCACACTTGTCTTTGCTATCCGTCCCCCTTGAAGTATTCTTTCGTTCTGTTTTTCCATATCTTTCTACCAATTCTTACCCGTTCCTCAAAATCTGTGCAGCAAACCAAACATTAAATTTCTCGTTAACTCCCCTGCCTTTCACAAAACTTTTCATCTATCCATGTTTTTTCCCTGAACGTAAGCGCGAATTCCAGCTTACCTTGCCCAGTCACTACATTCTGATCATCAAATCAATCACAATGCTTGGAAGCACAGAACAACGTTGCACAATATGTAAAACGTAATAAACCTTTACTTATGATGCCTGCTATTAGGCGTCTTTCTAGCGTAACCGACGTTTTAATGGCACAGCGCGGTATGATAAGTAGTTTTGAATGGAATGAAAAAATTTCCTTTCAGTCCTGCAGGACGCGCTTAGTTTCTTCGATTTAAATTATTACAGCGAAAGCTGTTGTGAGATCACAACTCACGTCTCGCGCAGCGCCATAGTTGTCAGCCGCCGCCACCACCGCCGGTGTCCGTAACGCATCACGCGAAATTAGAAAGAAAAAAAAAACTAGTACCAATGGCACAGTGGGGATTAAACCCTGTTCCACTGGGTGTCAGCCTAGTATTTTACCACTGAGCCACGCCTTTTTTTTCTTTATTGCCTTCTTGACTACAGGTCAAGCTAATACGACAATCACTATCACACGTGTTTCATGCGTGCTAACGCGTCAAACAAAGATATTACATCTTCAGCACAGTCGGTAGTCTTATACACATCTCGCACTTTTATAACAGCTTCCATGAAACACTCATTAACGGATAGAACTCTCACATCACAGTGTCTGTACGATAGCATACTACGCCAAACCGAATGAAGACCAAGTAAAAATATAACATCCAAATTTTGCACAGAACTTTCACAAGGCAAAAAACGAATTTCATATGAAGTAAGAGGTAAATCTTTTTTTAAAGTCCTCTGTAAAATGTCCCAAAAGAAAATAGCGTTCTTAAAATCAATAAACACATGTTCAATGGTCTCAGGTTTATTACACAGGAGACAGCTGCTTCCCCATTGTACATACATCCCTCTCTCTTCAAGCCACGTTTTTACTGGCAAGGTTCCCGTGTGAAGTTTAAGAAAGAAGATTTTCACATTGGGTGGTATACACATGTTTTTCACTCGCTTTAGTACGTCATGACCAAATGATTTTTCATACTTTAAACGGTACAGGAGCACAGGAAAAACATTCTGTATTAGGTCTTTCATAAGGCGCTTTCTAGTTAGGTAACCTATCGAAAACCTCGCCCTTAAGAAACTATATGAGAACACTACTTCGCGCAAGAACGGTGACAAGGTGTGTCGTTCTCACCTGTCTGAAGATACAAAGAAGTCAGGCATGTGGTGTAACAGCGTTGTTTGAAATAAAGAACGTAAAAAAAAGTCTCTCTGGTCTCTAATGAGCAGGAAACGTGATATTACTTAGTTAAGAAACAGATAGCACAGAGACAGCCCCGCTTGCTTAACTCGCCGCAACAAGTTCGTTCTAGATGTAAAAGCATTGGTTTATGGCATGGTAATTGGGACCACTGAGCCACGCCGGTGCTTGAGACTTGTTAGCAAACTTGCCTTAAGCAGGCTTGGTGTCGGGAAAGCAATCGCGTTAATATGACTTATACAGCGTTTTAAAACAGCGAAAGAACAAGCGGTCGTCGCACATTACGAATAGCGTAACGAGTGGGTCGTCCAATGTTCCACCCCATTACAAATGCGTTTTTGTTCAGCCATAAACGGTGGCGCATACGCACTTGAGGCATAAGTCCCCATCGTCGTCAGCCACTGCATGAACAATTGGCACAGAACTCCTCGCAATAGTTTAGCGGATGCCTAGCTTCTCAGAAAATATGATGGAAAATAGCATAGGGAATGCCGGCCTACTACCCTAGAATATCATTATTAATACCGTAGTGGTCATCAAGCAAGTGTGATTGCAGCAGTTACCCAATGAGTGTTTAGAAAATGTTCTGAAAGGCCGCTCCTCTAGCTTTTGCTGTAACTTTGCTGCGCCTTCCGCGCAGGCCTAGCGCATTTTTACGACTTAAGAATTTAGTATGTGCAACACTGGGTGTAAAAGTTATTCCCCAATGGTCTAGAATGGTTCACTACCTAGAAGCTCGCTGCTTAGAAGCTTACCTAGAAGCTTCGAAGTTGAAAATGCATATTTCGTTTCGCAGCTTCACTTCCCTTCTGACCCAGAACACCTCCCTTCGGGTGTAGCGTAATCACAACAACGTAATCTAAGTTATTTCATGAGCTTCATGTGGCCGGTACTATTATATTTTATCTGCTTATGTCCTTCCTTGCTCACTATTTTGCCGCCATCAGTAACCACAATCACAACTTCGCCTGTAGAGCGTGCTTTGCCTGTTAGACAGGTGTGCATTGTAAAAAAACAGTAAGAGAGCACCAACGTTTTTAGTATCAAAAACTTTGGAGAGCATAGACATCATTTTAACGTGAAAACGTTAAAGAGCTTGTTTTGCCGAATTTCCAGCGTCAGGCGTCAGTGTCGTTGGTTGTGAGCGAAAAATCATTATCTTTGCGGCACTAAAATTGAGCATGTTTGTGTGATCAAAAAATCGAGAAAGATGCAAATAAATTAAGTAATAAACAATTCTATGGTCGAGTGGGGATAGAACTCCGGTTGTTTGTGTGGCAAAGCGAATGTTCTACCACACAGCTACGCATATGCTTGTAAACGCAGTGAAAATTACTTCTTCTGCTTGGAAATGCAGTGAAAGTAACTTATGCTTTACAAACACACCCGTCCTGTATATACATGCTTCACAACACAACATGAATTATTGCAGTAATAATGCACGGTACAAGTTTGCATTGCCACCGGTCGTCAGAACATGTAATTATCATAAGGACTTCATAGTTTAAAGCTGGTCACCCACAACAAAAAGCACGCACGCAACTGCACGCTTAAGGCCGCGTAGTGGGTACATAGCAAGTTCGAAAAGCTTTCATACACTAATTAGGTGTTTGGAGTACGCATTAGGAACGGGGTATTGCTATCGCGTTCAACTGTTAAAAATGAACCTTAAGGGTCCCCCAATTTTGTTTGTTGTTACTGAAACCATACGTCAGCAGCAAATGAAGGCTTATATTTACCCTATCTAAATACATCGCGATAAAGGTATTCATGGCACAACAGTCTCATACAAACTATGATAGATGACCATTAACATAATGATGCTCTTTTTGAAGTCGCGAGACGATTTGTATATTTTCGTGCCGAAAATGTTTTATGATAAATATCGGTGACAAATTAAAAAACGGGAAAGGTGATAGTCAACGTCACAGAACTTTCTTTCTCTGTCCACGTTGTCCGCCTTCAAACATTCTCGCAATGTGCAACGTACTCGCCGAATCATGACTTCGGTTGCGCAACCTATTTTCGGATTTTTGCCTTTCTATTCTTTTTAACGCTTGTGATGACTTGCAGAGCGCTGAAACACTCTTGTCGCTGTTTCACTTTGCTACTTGGCAACAGCTCTTGGTTTCGACTTTCTTACGAACTTTATGCATTACTCTGTATTGAATATGTTCAAGGCGCTGTTTCTGATAATATACTTGAAGACTATCGGACACCTTTTTAAAGCAGCAGCCCCACCAAATATAACTTATTTTTCAACTTCCATTGGAAGCCGCATCGCCGCATATTTGCCAGGCAAACACAATAACAACAAATTACAATCTGAGCTCCATTTGGAATTCCTCAGGCTAAATACCATAGCACCCATAAAAAGAATTTTTTTTCTACTCCCCGTCACGACACCTCAACTGTCTTCGACCTCAATATTAATTTCCTGATAAACACTCAATGTTTAATGTCATGACTACTAGCTCGCTATCAGTGCTTTACTGCCTAGTATCGGGATACGCTTTCTGATAGCCAGCGCGTTGTCCTCATTTGCACATGAGACAGCATCAGAAAAATATTAAATCACTGTTTTTTATTTCATATTCATCTTCACTGTCTGATTCCATTGATTCATTCAAAAAAATGAAGCAAGACAAGAAAGCAGCTGAACGTAGGGAAAAAAATTTTGATACTAATCCGTGAAATAAGTGAATTACCAATGCTGCGGTATTAGTTTGAAAGAGAACGTTTGCTACACATCACGCTGATGACAATCAGCTGTCACGAGGTGAGCTGGGCAACCTTTACAATAAACGTACGGCCGTGGCCCACCGCTTGATGAAGCCTGGAGCCGGGCGTCGTATCAAAAATCGCGAAAGCAAGCGAGCAAGCAAACAACATGGGAAGCACGCAAAATGAGTATCCCCGGCGGCAGCATCGATTGAGCGTTCGGCAACGATCGCCGCACCTTTCCGAAAAAACTCTCCCTCGTCGACGACATTTTCTGCGCGCGGCTCCGCTCGAGACGTCGTCGACGACGACGACGCGGCGTCAGAGTTTCCGGGCCAGAAACCCCCCTCCACCCAACACACCACCTCTTGGACGGACCGGGCACGCGGGGCATGCACGCCGCCGAATCCGCGGAATAATTTACGAACGTGCAGCCGACATGGAAGGGGAGAGTCCTCCGATCGAGAGAAAATAATAACCAGGTGTATCGGGGGCGCACCAATAAAGGGGCAGGGGGGGGGGTCTGCGCCAATCGTACGGCCTCGAACCGTGCGACCCTTGCCTTACCTTACGGTCGCCCCACTATACCTTCAGCCATCGTCTTCTTACACTGCGTCTGTTCAATCACCCCACCCCCCTCCCTGTTTCACTCCAGTAGGCTAAGTCAACGACAACGACACCCCAGAGGTCGCCTAGCAACAAAGCACAGCTTTTTGACTGTCTCGTGCGACGCAAAAAAAAAGGGAAAGCGGATTCGTGTAATGGTCACGATTTCCCGGAGGAAACGTTTTTACCTGTACGCTTTGATTGAGGAGTAGGGGGCGATAGCGTTCTGTTGGTCCTGAAAGAAAAAAAAAAGAACATACAAGTATCTCGAGAGGTTAACGGTTGCTGGCATCCAACCTGCGAGGAAAGATAACGAGTTTGCAACGCTCGATTCTCAAAAATGCTGCCTCGGTGCGCGAAAATTTCGAGTGGTAGTGCAGCTGAGTAGCGCAGAATGAGGTTGCGGAGATTATTTCCAATTTCGCAGGGAGTGCCCAACTTAAGGTTGAAATAATGTACATTACCTTGCCCGCTTAAGTTTATATTGTCCGTAAACAATCAATCAATTAGCTTTGTACTTAACCTAAACTGTGGTATAATTGACCCCAGCGTATGTAGAAAAGGAAAAACGACAAAGTTTACTCGGTTTACTCAGGTGATGCCGGATAGATTCCTCCGTATTTTTGACTGTGAACTTCTGTCATCAAAACGTGCGATCATGTGAAGAACGTGATCGAGAAACTGGCCGAACCTTCTCATGAGCACAGTCACTGAAAGAAACCTGGACAAGAGTCATTCAAAAACTTTGTAGCGCTAAATAATACCGACACTGCAATCACTTTCCGTCTCTTAACATTAGTCATACAGCTTAGATGTCTTTGTTCTCAAAAATATTGTTCTCAAATGGGGATCTGCAGACACCACGCAGCTCGCGAAACCCAGCATCGAACCAAAAAAAAAAAAACATTTTAGGTGGACATACCATGTTGCGTGACACACAGGACAAATGACAAGAATAATAACGATAACAAATAACAAAGACTAAGCGACTGTCACCTATGCATCTATGCGAGATATTACTGTTATTACTTCTTGTTCCAGCCTCACTTTGTGCTTGTCTTTCTCGATACCGCCTGGCTACCCTTCCCGGCCTTTCCTTTTCTCATCTTCTTCCTCCTCCTTCTCTCTCAATAACGCGTGGAATCGCCTTTTTTTTTTCCTCTCTTTCTCAGCTACGCGGATCACTCGCTCTCATCGCAATAATAAACAAGTATTTAAAGCAGACCTATTATGCTCGAAGTTTTCCGCGTTTCGTAAATATAAAATGATCACCATCGTGAACAGGAATGCACTCCCTCGTCTACTTATTCATTTTCGCCCTCTTTTCCTCTTTTTCTTCGCTACCAGAACACGTGCACCGTTTTCTCAGGCGGAGCATGCAATAAGTCTAACGAGTTAGACATGAAGGGCAGAAAGAGAGAGAGAGAGAGTGTGTGTGAAGGAGAGGAACAAAAGAGAAAGAGACGCACTATTGGAGGGAAAAAGTGAGGCACAATTTGAATCCTGCGAAACCACGATGCGAATAAAAGCGTCGCAACTGCTCGACTACCCAGGCACGCTATCAATGTACAGCATAGCGAGGGGGTGGAAAAACCAGTCGAAGGTGAAGAAGCCAGATGTCGGGGTGAAGAGAAAGGAAGAAGGAGGAGGAGAGTAGAACTTAGCATAGAGAGAGACATAGACAGGAAGGAAAGCAAGCAAGTAAGCAAGAGATAAAAGAAAGAGTGAAAAATAAATGTAGAGAAAGAAGCAGATAGAAAACAGAGAAAGTGAGAAAGAGTGAAATAGAGAGATAGAAAGAAGGGGAACAAATACAAAAAATATACAAAAAGTAAAAGAAAGAGGCGAATATAAATAAACAGGTAAAAAAGAGAGCCAGCATAGCCATGCATGCTATATTGTGGCAAGGCGTGGGAAAGAGCTAAGTGAGAGTGTAAACGCCTAGCCCGAACAGCACCAGCTACGTGATCACCTGCTCTGCCATGATTGATCTCTTCCGAAAATCGGTGCAAGCTGCGCTAATCTTTTTCTTCGTACTCTCTATTCGACACTATCTATACCACCTTTCGCTCTCGTCACCGAATGTAGTTTACCTCTCTTTTCAAGGCTCATCCTTAGGGGCTGCTACCTCCTAAACAGCATTTCCGACTTTATACTACATCCTCCACTCTCGAAATGCCTAACACGGGCGTTCTTCGTGTTCGTTTGCGATCACCTCGACAAATACTCACTGCTCAGAAACAGTCGCGATGGGCGAAACGCGCACCGCCGGAAGCTCCGTAGAAGCGTGTAAGACCGTGCTGAAAGCCCTTTTCCGGTCGGCGCTGCGAGCCCTCGAGGTTCGATCATGCGTGTACGTAAAGCCGACCGGCTACGATATTGGGACCCGCCGCCGACTGAGATGCATCATGAACATAGTTGTTCGGAGGCCATTAGCCGCAAGCATGATTATGGACTCGCCCGTTCACTTTTATTGCCTACGGTGGGCACGTGAGCTTCCACTCTGCCGCCTGCTGAGACAAACGGACGACGCTGCTTCCCGCGGTGCGCTATTTACCGTTGCTATTCCAGACCGCTCGCTTAAGGCCTCACCCTCTCAGCTCACGACCCTGGCTTTCGGAGGAGGTACAATGCGAAATGATCTGCTCTTATGGATATCAATTTCGACGCACGTGTGTATTGTGCGCGCTAGAAAGAGTGGACGTGACGAAAGAAAGCGTGCGTGCGCAGGGCACACTTGGCCGGCGCTGTTCACCTTATTTGCGCGTCGCGTCTCTGTCCGCTAAGTCATCCTAGGAACGAGATAAGTACTTAAGCTTAGCAGAAAGGTTACTTCTATTGTGCCGCTATTGCGTTGCGAGTCTGCGGGGTGGACTGCAGCAACGTTTTAACTTCGCCAAGTTTTAACTATATAGTGATGCAACATGCCGAGTTTTGTGGTAAGGGAAACCATTGTCAAAAATGCATGACTGCCGCTACATATTGCATACGTTTTACCAGAGTCCTTCAATGCTTTTAAGGGACTCTGGTTTTACTATTGTTACTTCACTGGCCTCTTTCTTTCTTTCTTTGGGTTTTTAGCATCCATGTTAACGTAATACAGCTCCGCTTCTTGAAGAATATTGCAATTTGTCTCGGGTCGTCGTGCCTTGTGTCAGCCTAAATACGCTGGTTTTTAACAACCACTTCACAATAAAACTACGCTAATGCATTAGCCCGAGACGGACTCTAAGGAGAAAACGATCTTATCCTCTCTTTCTTCTCGGTCAATGTATGAATCTTCCATTTCTCCTCCCGGACAGCTTTCTGCTCCCATTAATCGAGAGACGACGTCATTCGATGACGTCATCGTGCGACGTTACTTTATGTGGCCTCATCATGACGTCATCTGATAATGTCAGGTGATGGCGTCGTATGGTGGTGTTACCACGTGGTGACGATTTTTGCGTCACTCGGGATGTCACCGACCAGGGACGCCGACGCCCCCGACGGTCATGTTCTGCATTTTGAGGCATCTATGGGGCTGGCATTCGAGTGTTTTATCAGCGAAGTACAAATGGGCAGTCGTTTTCACTTCTACTCCATTGCTTGGCCGGCGCCTGTACTCTCGAACGACTCCAGTGTGTGAAATGCCTCTTCAGTACGGTTCGAGATAAATGTGCCACGGAACAGGTGCGTTCTGCGATGTAAGTACGGTTCTTGATTGATATGTGGGGTTTAACGTCCCAAAACCACTATATGATTATGAGAGACGTCGTAGTGGAGGGCTCCGGAAATTTAGACCACCTGGGGTTCTTTAATGTGCACCCAAATCTGAACACACGGGCCTACAACATTTCCGCCTCCATCGGAAATGCAGCCGCCGCAGCCGGGATGCGAACCCGCGCCCTGCGGGTCAGCAGCCGAGTACCTTAGCCACTAGACCACCGCGGCGGGGCTAAGTACGGTTCTTCAACTACAGGATACATCTTAAATATTTTGTTGTAGAAGCATTCAAACTTTTTTCTTCTCCTTCAAGAGGCCGAAATGAACACAGAACGTCATAAAATTTACTGTGGCATCATTTATCGGCTTAAATGTTTGGCCACTTAATATTACCGCCAAGTTTCGACTATGCGTCGCCGTTCACCAAAGCAACAACAAGAATACTGGGCACAAGTGAGCGCATAAAAATACAATCTCAAATTTCAAAAACATCGTCACGTTCAATTGAACTCTGTCAAATTTATCCACTCATCAATTCATACAATAGACCGGATGGCCTCACATCTCGCCCAAGCCGGCTACGCTAAGCTCAGCAGCAGCAAAAGGGCTGATATATATATATATATATATATATATATATATATATATATATATATATATATATATATATATATATATATATATATATATATATATATATATATATATATATATATATATATATATATATATCGCTGTATCTATTGCATCTATTGTATTTTCACTAGAATTATGAATTTTACTCGTGCGTTTTGCATTAAGTAGGCATTTTGTGTGTGGTACAATTCGTGATCGGGGTACGGGTCGGTGCATTCTCAGGCATTGAAGTGCCATTTATTCAACCAATTCCCGTTGAACCACTGGATAAGATGTACATATTTCAACTAATGATTAATAAACTGCGAACAAGAGAGAACTTCCGAGGAAAACGTTGGCTTGACATGACGAGAAGCTATCAAACAGGAAACGTCCTTCTTTTCCGATTGCTCAACAATTAACGGCTGTCACAAAATAAAAGAGACAGGTTGTGCAATGCGTTGTACTTCCAAGAGCGCAACATAAGGCTGTCTTCGGCAATATGAAATCTTTTGCAAAGCAAGAACAACTGAGTGAGAACAAACGCGGTGCCTTTCAAGCCATCCCAACGGAGACGCAGCTTCGTGTCCCTTTGTTTATTGCGTCCTGCTCCGCTCTCAGCACGAGCTTTGCGTACGAGAATGTTCTCAACTTCCATGTCCAACTCTCGAGGCATAAAAGGCTATTCGAGTAAGCGTGCGCGCGTGAGCTTATACTACACGCCGCGTCAGCAAAGCTCGCGAGGCTCAGGCCGAAGCGGCTCTCCTCTGAAAGACGGTCCTCCGTAGCGGGCGCGCCTTCGTACAAGTATATGCATCGAGATTGGTAAGCAGCTTTTCCGCCCGGTTTCTCGGCGAAGCGCTGCCTCGTCAAAGGAGTGCCTTCCTTGTCTCCGAGATATCTTCGCAACAAGCTGAAGCAGATTATTAAGGAACTGTGCCGCCGGAGCATGTCTCGCACTAATCAATAAGCGAGCAGCCCCCGTCTAAGATGCGCTCCCGAAAGGGGGGCGGGTGCCCGATTGCCCTTCCGCTCTCGCTTTCTTGTTCTCTTTCGATCACCCGCATACAAATAAACTTCTGACGCAGTGTACGTGCGTGCGCATTGTGAAACAGCGTTTTGTCAGAACATGATTCTTTTTTGTTGTTACATTACTGGGAGAACGACCCAGAGATGTACCTTAGAAGCATGCCGGGACTTGTCGTCACTGAGCGCACTGGTTATAACGACGAATGACTGCCGACATTGTCAGGCGAATGCAGTAAAACGTAATGCTGTTTGAAAAGTAACACGAAAGCCGTCAATAACATTTTTATGGCGTTAAAGGTGTGAATTACAAGAAGCTCACGGTAGAGGGCAATTAGGTAAGACATGGAAAGTATGTTTTCATTTCCTTCTCTGGGAGCTGTGTTTCGCTCTTAGACGAAAAGTCATTATGCCTTTGCCTAAGACGACATGAAGGCAAAAAGCCATCTTCTTATTTACTTCTCAGTCGACTGAAATGCACGCATAAAGCCGTCTTCTTCCGTATGTGCCCTTTCAGCGGCTAATATTCCTTCAAAATGTTCTGTTTTATTCTGATGTAACTGTCTTGCTGGGGAGATGTTGATGTTTATATTACCTCGCCTACTCTATATCTACAAGTTCTACTGCGAAAGTAATAATAATAATAATAATAATAATAATAATAATAATAATAATAATAATAATAATAATAATAATAATAATAATAATAAATAAGAAAGGTTACTCAAAATGAACAATCAGTAGGTTAAAAAACACAATAGCACACTGAAACAAGACCTCCTACAATGTCACCAACCAGCCACTCCCCTCTCCCATCTCTCTACCCGAGAGCTTTCTGCCCACAACATCGTTTTGGAATGCCTGGGTGATTAGAAGCGTTCTGCAACTTATGTAGAATCGTAGTGTCTTCGGCATCGGCCCAACATTGGCTAATCGATGACGTCATGTGACTACGTCATCATGTGACGTCGCGTGGTTGGATTTTGTGGTGAGTTTGTGATGGCGCCACACATATGACGGTTTGTAACGTGATGTGGTGACGTCATCGCACAATGGTGATTTTTCACCCGACTCATGCTGACGCCACTGAGTCACTTTTGTATATTATTTTAGGGGTTTTAACGTCTCAAGACCACCATATGATTACGAGAGACGCCGTAGTGGAGGGCTTCGAAAATTTTAGCCACCTGGGGTTCTTTAACGTGCTACACAATCTAAGTTCACTGGCCTTGAGCATGTTCGCCTTCATCGGAAATGCAGCCAACGCAGCCGGGATTCGATCCCGTGACCTGCGGCTCAGCAGCCAAGCTCCACAATCACTAGACCGCCGTGGCGGGTCGACTGTCGCTTTCCGCGTTCGATGGATTATTCAAGTCCTTAAGCCTGCGCGTTCGACTCTCCCAAATGTAAACATTTATCCGGATAGACCTCTGGAGACACAAACTGCTGACGCCAATAAGTAATTCCAGAACCGAAAACATGTCGCAATGCACACAGATCGATTCGTAAGTGACATTCGAAATGAACTCTTGCTGTAGGCTGCGTCCGTTGGCGAGCAGCACTGCTTGTATGATCATCAACACGATTGATTAAGTAGCCTATAATAAGTGGGGCGAGTAAATGACCTCCCGTCTTTCTAAAATGCATTCAGCGAGAGTGCATCATGGTGCCGTCGATGCCCGTGTGCGATTAAACGTACGAATTCCGCCGTGGTTGAGCCGTAGTTACCGTGTTCGGCTGCGTGAACTGAAGTTTGCCGGTGCTGTTTCGGCCGTGGCGGTCACATTTCAATGGAGCTGAAACGCTTAAGGCTCCTGTACTGTGTGATGTCATTGCACGATAAGCAACACCAGATGGTTGAAGTTTTCGGAGCCCTCCACCACAGCGTCTCTCATAATTATGTCATAAATTTGGGACGTAAAATACGAGATAATATAAGTAAGAGTAAACACACGTATACGGTCAAATCGGTCAAAGAAGCATTGAAAGGGATTTTTTTACCTTGTATATTTTTAAATGCGAAGCATTGCTTAGCGAACTTCGGCGACTTCGACCGTATCTGTCTATCTGTTTACCTATCTGTCTATCTAGCCGCCTATGACTTCTAGCTCTCCTGGCCGTTTCGATAATCTGATCTATACCGAAATTGGTATGACAATACATGATTGTATGACGAGCATAAGTGACTAGCCATAACATGAAAATCGTAATATGCATGTCATGAATAACATGATTTACATGTCATGGTCTTGCTGCTGTTGCAGTGGTTTCGTTCACACGACATAATGCAAAACTGGTGTGGTATATGATATGACGGCATGGCGGACACAAGTGACAGACCCTAACGCGGAAATCACGACATGCATGTCATGTATATGTCATATGACTACACGCCACGCTCTTAATGTGCTCGCGGCCGTTTCGCCAGCTTCACGTATACCAAATTTGGCATTAAGTGCCGTGAATGGACGACGAACTCAAATAAATGCCAGGCGCAAACATGATCATCATGACATGGAAGTCATGTGCGACATGATTTACATGTCACGCTCATGGTACGCTTGCGGCCAGTTTGCTAACATTATATACAGTTTAGTCGGCATCGAGCGACATAACTGCATGTCGAACATGAGTTACAGGTCCTAGCAGTTCCTCTAGCATGCGCATCACGACATCTATGTCAGGTACGACATGCTTAGCATGCCGCACACTTGGTGTTTTCGCAGCCATTTCGTTAAATGGACTTGAGTCTAAAATGGTGTTTTGTGCCAGGAGTGTTTCACTCACATTAGTGCCAGGGCGTTAACATGAAAACGGTGACATGCGCATTGTGTTCGCAATGACTGGCATGACTCGCACTTCCTCCCCTCGCAGCCGTTTCGCTGCGTTCATTTGCGCCTAGATTAGTGTGGCGCTACATCAGTGCGTGCAAAACATGAATGTCAGGTCGTTACGTGCTTCGCATGTCATTGATTCCCACTGTACGCGGGATCTGTCAATTTTTTTTTTTTTCGATACGTTACCTAAAAATGACGCACAGTACAAGTCTTTCTTATTTTTAACGGAAGAGTCGATACCCAAACATAACAGGCAATGTCCAGCGAGTGTCAACACGTGTATACTTTGCGTCATTTCGACGAACTTCCTTCATGATGGCAGATTTGAAGTGCGTGGGCAGTATCGCAGTCATAGTGGCACGGATGTTTCATTTCAACTCGTCTGAAGAATTGTTAATGATGCCAACGTTTAGCAAAGTGTAAAGAAACTACCTAAAATACACAAGCATTCACGGAGAAGTTCCGGCTAGTCGTTACTATAGGGCGCGACGTGAGTTGCAAGCGTGCAATCTATACTTGCAAGCAATAGAATGCACAAATCCTATGGCAGTCAATGTGCTTATTTCTTGTGAAAGCCTGAGTAATCTCATCTATATATCTTCATCTTTGAGTCCGTTTTTCTGGCCTCGGCAGATGCCTCGTAAATAAATAACTTTTATTTAAAACTTTGGTAAACTCTGCCAAAGTATCCTAAAACTGACCCGTCAGTCGGCATCAGTGTCTCGTTTGGCAACGTATACCTCGCGAATTCTTTAATTGAACTCGCCCGCACAGCAGCACTCACTGTGACACCCTCGTGAAACCCTTTCCGTGTGCTTCCGAACCAATCGTATTCAAGCCATTTCTCGCAGTCAAAATTCTAGACCCATAGATGTCTGCCTCCGAGGCTCAAAAGGCAATGAATGCCTCGCTGAAGTTCTTATAGGTCTTTTCGATCACCTATGCACTTGCGATCTTTCAAGTGTACGCGTTATTCTGACTATCTCTCTCTCATTCACCCTTTTATCCCTTCCCCAAGTGCAGGATAGCAAACTGGACATGCGTATGCTTAGCTCTTTGCTCTTCTTTGTTTCTCTCTCTCTCTCTCTATCTCTCTCTCTCCCATGAAAGCTTTATTGATAACCACTTTTTTTCTCTTACTATTTAGCACCGTCACCACTCGTTCGGAGTGACTGTCTGTAGAGACTTCACTCAAAACAATGCATGTACGGAGAGTGCGCTGGCGAGGTCAATCACGACGAACGACGATGACTAATGGCCAAACGAAACGACTCCCGGAATAATCTACTGACAGCGAATCGATTACAGACGCCGTATTTTCCGAAGACCGTGGCACGTGAACGTACTGCAATGTTCCGATTTAATAAAAAATAAAAAAAATACTGAAGGGCGGGATGAAGGATTCGCTACGCGGTATACTGCAGTACCTAACTAGACTAAGAAACACATTAGGGTCTGACAAAGAGTAAAGGTAGTCGTTTCGTCTCGTGTGACGTGCGGGAAGCGGAAGTGGCGCGTGTATGTTGCGCGTCTGCAGCGCGCAATACGCCAATATTTTAGTTTGTCATCGTTCTCGTATTGATCGCGCTATGTTTGCCGGGCTACTAACCAATACTGTTAACGATTCTTTAAACATAATTTGCGGACGTTCACTAAGAGCCATTATTCATTATATACGACTACCATCAATGGCGTTTCGTAATCTGCATGCTTTAAGGACTGGTACGAGTGTAGCAGCTGGCCATTATTCTTCATGATTACACACATTTACTTTTCCGACAGTTATCGTTCGTAAAACGTTTAGTAACAGCCAGCACTGCTGCCAAGCACTACACTCATAAGAGCCGATGCCTTTTCCACTTGACGGCGTTTTCTTGTCTACACTGCGAATGTGCAGGCGGGACTACTGTAAACAGAACAACTTTTTTTTATTATTTTCGAACTCCGACTTGTCTAGCGGACTTGGACAAGCAGCTGTGGGTGGGACTCGCTTGTAGGATTGCGTGCTGAACGGTTGCGTCGTCTGCGATCTCCGACGCCAGCGCAGCTCTCGCCGAGTGGCGCCCCGTTTTCGGACACCTTCGACCATGTCCCAATTTTTTTTTTCTCAATCTTTACTTCTCACTTATCTCTTTTGATCCTCGTTATCGCATAGCCTTGTGAGCTACTTTTGAGTTGTCGTACTTAGCTGCAGACTAGTTGCGGGGCTCACTTTTCTTTCTTTGCTATTTTAAAACCACTCCACCGCCTCCCCCCTGTGACGGTGATGCCATGTTACCAGCGCAAAAGTGAAGGACTATGTGATGTGCACGCACCACGAAAGAGTGAAGGATTGACCGACTGCCTGCGAGCTATGTGATGTGCTTTTTTTCTCCTTTCTCTCAATCTTCGAAATCACCCATCTTGTTCCCATGTCAAACTAGTGGTCCTAAGTTGGTTACTATACTCTGCCTTCGTTCTCTACTATTTCTCCTTTTTACAAGATATCCTATAATTATAACCTACTAGGATCCCAAGGTAATCTTATATAGCAAACAAAAAAAACATGAAAGGTGAAGTCCATGCATTGTTATAATAGAAGGCAATAAAGAGCTCCGACGAAGGCAACAGGGCTAACGTTGGTCTTGAAACGTTTTTCGATCACTTTCAGGCAGACGTGCTTGTTTCGTGGCCTTTACGGCACACCAAACCGACTGAGTAGCGCATACTACTAAGTTTTATTTGTTTTTTTTAATCTTATTGCTAAGAGCAAAAGCATGTAGCAGTTAGGACTCCAGATCGGAATATCCTATAGCACCAATTGAACACCGAGCCGTACAGAGGGGAAAGCGATGAATATACGCGGATAGCAGGAACACCTCTGGCGCATGTTTCGTGCGCGTTCCTGGGACGCGCCGAGTAGCATGCGCTGATGTCCCTATCAGTTCGTTCCCCAAAAGCATAAACCATCGCACCCCTTCACCATCGGCGATGCCGAGGGAGTCGGGGATGTTTCCATCCTCCGAAACGCCTACGCTCCGTATCGGCTCGCCGGGCGCTGTTTACCCAGGTTCGTTATGAGCGATAATCCTAATTGAGCCCCTCTGCAAAGCAGCCGATTATGTGACGGGCGCCAGGCGTCCGCCGCTATAACACAAACGGAGAGCGCGCGCTCGGGAAAGGGCGGCGCCCCGGGGGCGCTGCAGCTTCATCCGTCATGCGCCGATAGCATCGGCCCCCGGCAGAGGCGACGCGAGCGACGGCACACCGAGCGCGCCTCGGGCGCCGCTTTCGACAAGGAAGCGACGACACGTGGCTGCTGCTGCTTCACCGACGACACGACGGCATCCGTGTTAACGCACTCTTCGCTCGTATTATAACCCCTCCCCTGAATTGTATGCCCCTCATCGCGACGAGCGGGCGAGTCGCGCACGTCGAGTCTATACCGATTGAACGGGAAAGGCCGTCGCGTCTGCTAGCGCCGGCGATTCCTTACGGCATAATATCGGGCGTGAATCATGGCTCCAGATTCGTGCCTCGGCCCACGCCCAAGTGTCGTCGTGGGCTACTTGGCTCCGCGAACGGCGAGAACTAAACGGGGTTTCGGTCTCCCGGAAGACTGATGCTTGTAGCTTAGAGAGACTATCCGGTCTTCGGGCCTAATAGTGGCACTGTCGCATTGGCTTAGTGGGGACGATGATGGGGAATCCCGCCTGTGACGAGCATCGGAACGGATCTCGTCAGAGCGTTACACCGAGAGCTTTTGTCAACCCTCGCCAATGTTTGCTCAATATAGTCGTGGCGCTGTGCACGATATCTTTTGTCTGCACGCACGACGCGGTGCATTCACTTATACGCCTGAAGGGTTTTAAATTTATCCGACTCTTCACGCCAGTGTGTTTTCTTACTTCATTTTATTTATAGCTGTTCTAGCATCTGTACGGGTACAATACGCACACCACAATCGGACAGCCATGACTATAGACGTCACAGGTATGAATAGTTGGTCATAGTTATAATTACCCTCGCTGGCTACCGCAACAGTGACCGTATGCCCATATGCCGTTATTAAAGCTAGCCTGTAGGACACTAGTAGATCATACCTGAAAACCGCAAAGGGTCTTTATTCTAATTTACTTTATAGTATACGGGTTGTATATCCGCAGTAGCTTATTTTTTAACCATAAACACCACCCTGTGGTATGCAGGTACTTGTCTTCCTTATTATTTATTCTTCGTCTCCTTGCACACAATTTGAAATACTTGTAGTTATATATATATATATATATATATATATATATATATATATATATATATATATATATATATATATATATATATATATATATATATATATATATATAACGCACCTTAGACTGATGTCTTCGATAAGCAACAACCCTAAGCGAGCGCTTCCTACGCATGTCGACCACACGTGTGGCCCAGTGCAACGTACCCACATTTATCTCTCAAACTGGTGATCTTTGTTCTTTGTACTTCGTTTTCTTTGTTTAATTCTACTTCTCAATGGAATTCTGCAGTTCTGGAGCCTCCATCCCATTACTCAAGAAGAAAGAAATCATTTTTTTTTTTTTTTGTCAGCGACCGTTGTGCCAACTTTGATTGGATTTGCCCGGTTTGTAGATAAAAAGAAAACTCGTTCGAGTACGAAGTTTTTTATGTATGTTGTCGTCGACACACATAAAAAATAATTGAAAATTTGGAGATTTATAAGGCATAATGACTATATTTACAGCCCTTTTAGGTTTTCAAACGCGTATCATCTAGCCCTTGCGTAAACCTTCTTTACGAGTAAACAAAAGTGCATAATGTTTAGAAATTTATACCGCTTATAAAGAAGGGTGTAAGACAAGGGGATATCATTTCCCCAATGCTATTTGCCGCGCGCTTACAGGAGGTTCCAGAGGCCTATATAGAATGAGACGAGTTAGGCCGGGATACGAGTTATTGGAGAGTACCTTAGTAACCTGCGTTCCCCGATGACATTGCATTGCTGTGTGACTCAGCGGACGAATGACAATTCATGATTAATGAATTAGACAAGGAGATAAGAAAGGTAGACCTTAAAATTAATCTGCGGGAAACGAAGAGTAATGTACAACCTCCGAAGAGAACAGCGCTTCGAAATCCGAGGTTCTTTAGTCTACCAACGGCATTGTGGCTTCTCAAAGTGATTGCTTACAACTATATCTTAAGCGCACTGGTCTCCTGCTTTCTCAGTAACAAGCCGTGATTGAAGAAATTACGCAAGGACGAAAGAGTGCAAAACAAGAAAGCAGGAGCTCGGCGTGTGACTGCCTAAGCACCTTCGCTGTTTGGCTCACATGTCGCCTTCCTGTGTGGGATTTTCTTTTTCGGTTATTCCGTTTCTGTGTTCGTACAGCGCTGTGCTCCAAGCGCGTGGCCGGGAAGGGAGAGGGGGGGAGTGCGAGAGAGGAGCCAGTGTAGGGTGAGAGCGGTTTCCCCTTAATCCCCTTGACAGGCTAGTAACGCTGAGTCAGCACCGTCAGGAACCCCGGTCGACCGCTGTGACTCGGTCTGCGCCAGCAGCCTGTCGCCAAGTGGGTCGCGTTTCCTTACACTGACTATTTCTTTCTTCATCTCCTTGCTTGCTTGATTGCTTTCTTTTTTTTTTTACTCTGCGCCGCAGACTCAGCTGAACGGATGAATGAACGCTGCATACGCCGAAGGGAAGTACACTCACATCGCTGGCAAGGAGTCAATTTGGGGCCGCACCATGTTGCGGTGGAAGACAGACCAGCAAAACTTCAGTGTGAGAACTGTATTGGCACGAGTGCTGAATGGGTGGATGGAAAAACTTTATTTCGCCAGAAAGCAACTGAGGATGATTCCGTGTTAGATGGCCATCAACCCAAGGTTGGCGGCGACCTGTGTGGCCCACTCCACGACCCTTAACTGGACGACTGGGTCTGAGCTGGTCAACACGGCCTCCCAGTGCTCAAGAGAAATACCACGCATAATATCCACCGGCGGCGGCACTATGCTACATTCCCAAAGTATGTGATCATATGTTGCCACAGCCTGACACCATTTGCATTGCGGCTTAATCTCCTCCGGGTACATTTTGTGCAACACGTAAGGGTTGGGAAAAGATCGCGTTTTATCCGCCCCCGCACAAGCGGTTGACTGAGGCGCAGGAATGCGTTTGGAGAAAACTGCAGACGAGTGCTGAAGCTTTTCGCAGGGAATGCAGCAGAAAATATGAAGTCGTTCGTCGTACACATGATGTGTTTTGCTACCGCAAGAACTTATTTTCTTTTTGCATGCAGCAGAAAATGTGAAGTCGTTCGTCGTACACTTGACGTGTTTTGCTACCGCGAGAACTGATTTTCTTTTTGATTAGTTGGCATGTTTTAATACTATTATGTAGCCGCTTTTATTCAACTGTGAGGGTATGAATCACTCTTTTGATTTCGGAAATGTTGCAGGCCCGTGTGCTTAGATTTGGGTGCACGTTAAAGAACCCCAGGTGGTCAAAATTTCCGGAGCCCTCCACTACGGCGTCTTTCATAATCATATGGTGGTTTTGGGACGTTAAACCCCACATATCTATCAATCACTCTTTTGATTTCGTTATTGCCTTTTAAAAAATTGAGTCAACTTCGCACTAGCGATTCAAAGCAAGGAGAAAGGTGAGGCTCTTTGTTTCAGTTTGTTTCTCATTCTCTCTCTCTCTTTCTTCTTATTTCATCCTACTTTTCGCTTCTACAGCCTTTCTCACCTTTACTTTTCTCTTTCTATCTACTTCTGGCGTCCTCGCTCTTTTTATCTCTTTCTTCATTTTCCTAGGTGCGAAGCACCAAGGGCTCTCGGCTTTCCGACGTCTAATAGCGCCACAGTGCGTCATGTAGTGCTGATGCATCATAAAATAGTGCGCGCCCCAAAAAAATGTGTCGAGCCCCACTATACTCTCGACCGGTCAAGTAAAAATGAAGACAGCGGTCGGCCCATGAAATAGCCGACGACGTTGGTGTAGCCGCAATGACTTTCCCTTTCCTACATGCCGTAGGTAACTGAAACCAGGCAAGTAGGAAAAAAGGAAAACCAGAAGAGAAAGGGTAAACTGCACTGTGACGTAGTTTTCCGACGATGTCTGTGGAGTGGAAGCGTCCTTCCCTCCGTTTCAGGCTTGGCCCCACTAGTGCCTCACCGAAGAAATCTCTCAAAACACTGCACGCTTTGCCACTCTCCGGGTTTCACGTTAGTGGAGCTCAAACACCCTCTCTATATGCTTCGGTCATGTCAGCTGCTTTTTTTTTCTATTACTCTCTCTTTCTCTTCCTTTGATTTTTTTTGCTTTCTGTTTTTCTTCCTTTTCCTATTTCTATTTCTCTTTTTCTGCGTTAAGCTTTACTCTGGAATTTACTCCCATCACATACCCCTCCTCCCCCTCGAAACTCTTTTTCCTCCGTTACTATGCTATACTACACCTCACTATATATACTCTGGTAGCGTGCATGGAAAGCCGAGTGGTTATGATGTTCGCGCCTTCGCATCCTGAACACGCGAGTTGAAAATCCCGCCTCGTCAAGAATTTTTTATTTCTTTCATCAAAAATCTATTCCTTTTTTTTTTGCTATCTCGTTTCCTCTCTCTCACTGTACTCATTCTGTCACCCATCAGAGTTATTCCATTCCGTTCCTGACAAATCAACGTACGTGTTGCATGGACGTAGCAAAAGATGAAGAATGGGGCGAGGAGGAAGACAAACCTGGTCCATGATGATGATAGCTTCCTCTCCGTGGTGTACAAGCGACGGCTAGTTTAAAATGATCCGCTATTAAACAAAAAGGCTGACTTCGGGTTTACGTTTATCAGACGTTGCACGTTATAAGGTTAGGCTTTTTCGGTGTAATCGTTGGGCGTTTATTTTATTCTTTTTACGCCTGAACTTGACCTCGCAAGTGCATTTAGCGTGATGAGCTCACGTCTCGTTCACGGATGTTGTTGAACGTGGCTGCTTTGCTTTAGCATTTTGCGCAACGCTGAAGGTGGCAAGATAAAACGAAATAAACACCAGTAACACAAGAATGAGACGCGAAGGAATGTGGACTACAGCACTTCGTTCACCGAACGGGACTGTGCAGCGCTACACAGTGGAGCCGTAAACATACTAGTTTACTGCCAGTTTGGGTAGGTAGGTTTAGCTGACATTAACGAGTGCAGACCTTACAAACAGTTGACTTATGCGCACTACATTTTACCCAAGCCGAAGATAAAAATGGGCTCGATAAGCAACGAAAAATGGTTGCAATGTCACGTGTGAAGAGTGACACTTGTTCTCAGTGAGGATCGCAAATAAAAATCAACAAACCAAGACTGAAAAAAAAGGTCACTGTAACAAGCACGGATCGCAGCAGCGTTTTTTCATACCCTTAGAAGCGCAGCACCGAATTAAGGGAAATCCGAATAATTTCTTTTAGGTTTCATGCTATCAACACAAAATTGTCAATTGCGACCCCCCGCAACACCCTCCGAAGTTTATATTCGTTTTTCGGCCTATTAATGCTACTCTTCTTTTGAATGCAAAGCATATGTTTTCGTATCGTCAGGAGTGTGTGCGGTGTGTTTTTTTTTTCTTTAGTTCTACTTACACTTACTTTTTCCTTCCCCTGTAATGAAAACTGAACTGCAGTTCATCGTTCGGTTGCATGCTTCCCTATATACTCAAAATATACACAGGACCTGTCAACCCGAATTGTCAACAACACTTTCAAGCGTTATTCTCCAGTTTGCTCCGCCGCCTACTAAATCGCGTATTATTTAATTCTTTAAAAAATAAACTATTCGTAATCCTTCGTGGCAGACTTAATAAACAAGGCGCGAACATTCGAGAACAGAGGCGAGCATCAGACGAGAAACAGCGTCACCTCAGGTTTCATATTAGACCATATTTTTCGTGTGTTCATGATATTCGAATAACAGTTGTTCAGAATAATATGAAGCTGTAAGCATGAAACTTAAAATAAGCGACATTATATTCCACAGAATAATTGGGTCACTTAACTAAATAGGAGCCGTAATTAGATAAGTTCATTTCTTACGCCGCCAGCGGGCTTTTCAACCTGACTGCAAGGTGCCGTACAACTCCGCGGCAAAAAGAACATTGGTCCCAGGCCAGCAGTATATTACACGACTCACAAGTGCACCGCGTTTTTCCTTGCGTTCAAACGGACAGCATAGTGACATCTGTGCTGCCCCCAAAAACTGAACACGCGTAGAGCGTAATAAAATTTCTGAAGAGAAGCTAGCGCGCCTGGCGGGTCACGGTATATAGTCAGCACCTACGCTGGCCAGCTGCCTAATTGATTTCCCCTGTTAATGATAAAACAAAGTTACGAAGCGTTTTTTTTTAATAAAATAAAGGCGACTCGGTAGTATATGCTCCGAGTTTTGTTGAGAAATAAAGCGGCGGCAGACAGGCGGGCATTTCAAAGGCGCACGGGCAGCAAAGACCACGTCACGGCGGTGCTCCAGAGAATATCGCCTTTCGGCAGGCCGTATTAGAAAATATAGAATGCGTCTCTCGTTCGGAAGATTTTGAAATTAACATTTCCCAAACTGAAAATTAAATTTTTCCGACGCGTCGGCGTAGGCGAGCGCACGGCGATGCGTTAAGGTATACCTTCGCCCCTTTTCTCTTTCTTCTCCTCGCTATCTCTTTTTCATCGGCACTGCCGAGTGCTAAGCGCGCACTACCCTGCTGCCGTCGAAAGCCTTCTCGATATGGCGACAGCGAGGTTAATCTTGAGCGAGGCCCCGCTGTAGGGGGCGCGCGCTCGGTATTCAATATGTATAAGGGACGAGGCGTTGATAAGAAATGAATTGAACGACGCCGGCACACATACGTGCCACGCGAGCTGTTCTCAAACCATGCTGCCGTTTTACCAAGAAGTGGCGGCGGCGGGGAGCTGAGAATACGTAACCGGCGTTTGTGGTGCCGTGACTTCTTTCTTGTGTTTATAATGTTTGCACGCCCTGCCTCTTGGTACGAGAAGGCGAGTGCGAGGCGACACCTTGCACGCTTTCATCCGCCAGTTTTCTCTGTGCGTGGTGGTAAAGGATCCGTATGTAGAGCTACTTCGTGCTTGTCGACAGGGGTACGTTTCATCAACATACTGAGGCGCTTGTGGCGACGTCGCGGCGCGTAGGTTCCGCCAAGCTCAAAGCCCGTCACCTTTCTCCCGGATAATGGGACGAGTGGCACAGCGGCTCCGTAGCTGCCTCCAAGCACAGCACGTCTACCTGGCATAACTGACACAGTTGCCGCTGCAACAGCAAGTCCACATAAATACAGGTCTATATATATAGATAATAACTCGGTCACTTTCTTTTTGCAAACCGCCTTTCGAAAAAAGAACTATTCGTGACTGTTTTCACAAACTAGTTTCACATTGGTGATGCCCTTAGTAACACCGTGACTGCCACAAACTGGACCTCGCTACTTAGGAAGGAAGGAAGGAAGCAAGCAAGCAAGCAAGCAAAGCAAGCAAAGCAGGCAAAGCAGGCAAAGCAAGGCAAAGCAAGGCAAAGCAAAGCAAAGCAAAGGAAGAAGGAAGAAGGGAAGAAGGAAGAAGGAAGGAAGGAATGAAGGAAGGAAGGAAAGAAGAAAAGAGAGAAAGAAGGAAAGAAGGAAAGAGAGAAAGAAGGAAAGAGGGAAAGAAAAAAAGAGAGAAAGAGGGAAAGAAGGAAAGAAGGAAAGCGAGAAAGAAGGAAAGCGAGAAAGAAGGAAGAAGGACGGAAGAAGCCAACTATCTGACATCGACCAAACTTTTACACTTAGAAAGGGAGTTAGGGCGCTACCCGAATTGAATGAAGATAGATAGATATGTGGGCTTTAACGTCCCGAAACCACCATATGATTATGAGAGACGCCGTAGTGGAGGGCTCCGGAAATTTCGACCACCTGAGGTTCTTTAACGTGCACCCAAATCTGAGCCCACGAGCCTACAACATTTCCGCCTCCATGGGAAATGCAGCCGCCGCAGCCGGGATTTGATCCCGCGACCTGCGGGTCAGCAGCCGAGTACCTTAACCACTAGACCACCTCGGCGGGGCCGAATTGAATGAAGAGAGAAGAGGGAATAGTAAAATACGAAAGGCGTTTTGTCGGTATCGATCTCTGGAATTGAACAAATAAGATTATAGTAACTATGTAAACATTCAGTTATGGTTGTAGTGAAAAATTCTATCGTATACAAGCAGTTTAAAAATCATTGCGCATTACTTTTCCGATTCGTTTTGGCTGAAATATGGAGAGGGTGGTTCCCTTCCCCACAAAGGAGCTGGACAATTCATGAAAGGAAAAAAAATAAACAAAGAAGACAAGTTAATTCGAATGCCAAACTTGGTGTGTGGAAACGAGGTATAGGCCCGCATCAAAGCCGCGTGCACTCTAAGATTCCAGCGTTTCGCCTCTATCAAAATGCTACAGGCTCATACTTTAGATTCTCGATATAAACAATATCTGATATAACCATATTTTTATTCTTGGCACGTAAAACCCCGAAAATTATGATTAAGCTTATGATTAAACTTTATTCATGGCTGATTCGACCGGAAAAAATGGTGCAGAATATCAACATAAGCATTTAACTTTGGTCGTGTTATGTTGTAAATGTATTAAATTTATTTTTAGTTATTTCACCAGAGCTTTGATTTACAGGGATTAAAGCACGTTCATCAGATTTTTTTGTCTTTTTTTCGATGAGCCTAACCAGAGCATTCACTGTAGATCTCATGCTGCTTTACGTCTTAAAAAGCAATCAAACGCTCAATCAAAGCCTAACTATGGTTGCTTAGATAACAATACTTAACCCACGCATTCAGCACGGTGAACTGGGATATCAGGAGGAAAGACTTGAGTTTGTCGTACATCTCCACTTCTATTCAGAAAATTTTCGCTTGTTCTCTCCTGTCATTAAGCTGTTTCGTGGCATGTAAATATTATGTTTTCGCGCTTCTCGCTGTCATCACTTCAACGGTAGTACGCCAGGAGAAAAACAGTAAGAAACAAAAGCCACGAGCAGTGACAGCCTTCGAGGTTAAAACGCCAAACCGCGAGGAAAACGACAATAACAAAAAAAAAAAAAACTTTTTACCGGTGCTCAGTGAAAGAGGCGCCGTTCTTTTTTAAACGGCGCCACAGCTGTGCGGGGGACAAAAGTGGTTTTGCCCGAATCCTTCGAGAGATCGATACGCCGATAGATGGCGGAATGATAGCTTTCGTGCGCCTGCATCTTCCGGCGACATCAGTCGCCCACTTCCTGCTTCTATCGAACTTTGGCCGCCACGAGGCTATGCGCTTTTTTCTGCGGCCGCCGCTCGCCTCCGTGGTCGGGCCTGGTGTGCGCAACAAGTCGGACGCAGCAGCTGTACACTTTCGGTTTTTCGCTCGATAAATGTGGTCAGAAAAATGCTAACGACGGTGAGAGTGGGGAGGGGGGGGGGGGGGGAGGCGCTCGTATAAGGGGCCAGTCACGCGCTGGTCTGTCGTTATGCGGGGCGGTTCTTCACTCACGTAAGCAGAAAGGGAGATAGAGACAGCCTAGATAGATAGATAGATAGATAGATAGATAGATAGATAGATAGATAGATAGATAGATAGATAGATAGATAGATAGATAGATAGATAGATAGATAGATAGATAGATAGATAGATAGATAGATAGATAGATAGATAGATAGATAGATAGATAGATAGATAGATAGATAGATAGATAGATAGATAGATAGATAGATAGATAGATAGATAGATAGATAGATAGATAGATAGATAGATAGATAGATAGATAGATAGATAGATAGATAGATAGATACGGGTAGGGCAAAACGTGTATTAATACGAAGAAGGAGTAGTAAAAGGTAATGTGCGCATGCTATATAAATGGCAGGAGTTGTTTTAAAGCTTTCAGGTGTCAACATATATTCCTCAGCAACTTAGGCAAAGCACATATCATTGATCTATTTTCGAACCGCAATCGGGCAACGTCTTCCCTTTTTGTATTTAAGTATACACTTTAACTTCCTCTGTGAACACGAATTGCCACGTCGGCAAATGTGTATAATGTGACAATATGTATAGTGAACGTGACTGTCAGAGACACTTCGTCTCTACCTGCAGATAGGAAAATCCACGCGACTGCCTTCTCTAACACAGTGCTATTTTTTTTTCTTTGTACCACAGAGTTAACCAGAAAAAGATATAAAAACAAAGAAAAACTAAAGATGTCGCATTAAAAGACAAAAAAAAAACCTAGTGAAACGATATAGCGCAAGAAAAGGCTAGATCACGCAGCCCCATGTCTTCCTCCTTGCTTCGATCATTTCTCGATAAGCGAGGCGCAAACATCGAGGAGTGCAGCTGCCTCGCTATGGCCACAACATAGAAAAAAGAAAAAAAAAGAAATACAAGGCTTGCATGGCACTATCTCCTGTACTGAAGTGGTCCTCACAAGGTGGATCGATCGTTGCAGCGTCCGACTATCGTTCCTACAAACCGAGCCCATAGCCTCCTCAATTTTGCCGCAAGATTACCGGAACGTATCTGCTGTGGCATAAAATGGAAACTATATGCGCGTCTGAGTTTATCTCGATGTGCGGCTCCTCTCAGACGATGTTGTACGAAAAATGACCAGCGAAGTTGTGCTGTCATTCTGACTCACATTAAATAATCGGAAACAAACACTAAATCTTTCCGATCAAATGCTAAAAAACATAAATTAAAATTCTGCGCAAATGATCTTGGTATGCTAAGGTATTGTTACGTCAATTATTTATTAGCAATGGTTCGAACTCGCAGGGCACTGCTTATCTTTTTTTTTCTCACTCAATTTTGTTTAAATAGCAGAAGTAAATTCTTGCGTCTTGGGGCTATATGTCTTATTGTGTGTTGTATTGGAACCGGAGAGCCTAAAAAGATATCTATCACTAGTTTTAGAACATTTGAATTCAATGAAACAGGCCCACTGGCAAAATGCACTGATTGTTTTTCTCCACCGTTCTCGGGTCTTCGACTACGAGCTACTCCATCTCTGCATTTCGAAACTTTACAATGTCGCGTACGGCTGGGCGTGTCTCTTACAAACGCCTGGTATTTTCCCATCAGCATAACGGAGGGTGCCTTGCACAGTATTTGCAGAGGCTTAAGCGAAAATATTTTTGAGCGGTTGTTCAGCCAACATTTACGTATGACCGTGCGTGTGTTTGTAAAAGTGCGTGTGTGTGTAAACATGCAAAATTTAAAATTATCAGGAAGGAGAGAAAGTCGACCCCCAACCGCACTCTCCCTCTTGGCCCCACCAATGGTTGCCACAGTTAATGGCATAGCATTATAATTGACGAAGTATTTGAAATGTAATTATCTGCGGCCATCACAGGATATTATTTTTTGTTTGTCTGGGGTACCTATGAACAACGAAAGTTGATGTTCGTGATGGGAAGAAGCCAAACTAGGGCTTAGTGGACTGTGAGCCAATTGAAGAGGCATGCAAAGTGAGAGGAAGCTCTACAAGCCCGAAATGAGGCGCGAACAGCCAAATGACTCATCTGATCCTGACGTGATTCTTTAAAGCACCGCCATTAAGGCTTTCACCTTCAAGTCGTCTTAGCGTGATTGACCCTCTGAATTTTCGGAGGTACGATGCCGGCGTTGCAATGCGCGTTTGAAGGTTTTCAATAGGTGTGGTTCTTAGCAAATTTTTCATATACAATCAGTATAAACTGATTTTTTTTTTGCAATACACAGTCAAAAGTAAGCACTCACCTTGTCTCTTCCCGCTTTTTATTTATTTAAATTTGTGCTAAGTGGCTACAAATTTACTATGTATTAGCAATATACTATACGGGGGGAGGGGGAGTAATCCCCCTCCCCCCGTATAATATATTGGGGAAGGATCTATAATGACCTACTAGTATAGCGGATGCTTCTCCCCACAACACAACTAACACGTCTTGCAAGCTACAACGTGTATCTTTCGGAAGCTGTAGCAGAATGGGAAGATCGGCCTAACTTATCTGCACCCTGTTATTGCAGACTCTGAGACAGGGCAGAACACGCGGAGGACATGACGCTCCCCCCGAGTCCAAATGCGACAAGAGAACAAAAGGCCGATTAACAAAACTAAAACGAAACGGAATACGAAGAAAGACAAGGTAGCGCAATAAACCAGCGCGCAGTGGAAAATAAGGGAAACGAGACGCGGAGCAAAAACAAAAAGAAGCGTTCGTACGCTGCTCAGGTTCATATCAGCAGAAACGCAATCACGTTCCTCAACGCGACGTAATTTGAGATGCGTCGTTCCCCGCCATTTTTTTTTTTTTTTTCGGTCCAGATCCGGAATCGGCCGCCGCAAAAGAATTACTGATCGCAGGAAGGAGGCTTCCCCACTGTCTTTGCTTTGCTAGTGGCGAAGCGGAACTTCCCTCGGGCCCAGCGTTTCCTGTTGCGCCCCAGCTGAGGCCTCCAATCTCGGTCGGATTGGGTTCCCTACGCCTCGAACTCAAGGCGCCGTGGCAGCGCTGTACGCGATCTCCCCTCCTTCTTCGTCTTCCGAATAAGCTCTCGTCTGCGCGCGTGTGATGAATTCCTAATTTCACCAGTGAGATTATTCGGACACTCACAGGCAGGCTTTCTTAAAGTAAATCGAAACGGGAGAGGTCGTATGCATGATACAAACCTATAGCAACAACTTCTGCCGTGCGAATGTGTGTGACGTCGCCTTTGATGCGACGATGCAGCTGGTTGTCACATTTACGTGCTCCGCCAGGACACCGTTGATCGTTTGCATCGAAACAAGCTCAGCAATCCGGTAAGCAAGAGAAGGTCCGGAATCCTGTCCCGCATAGCCGTGGTGCCACGGCATCTGAACGGACACACACTGAGCAGAAGCGCGCCCAGTTTATAGAGACGCCGCGAAGGCCACACGAACTGCGTTCCCTTCAAATTCGCTCTTTCAGTCTTCCGTTTCCATTTCAACTTGCCTATCTATCTATCTATCTATCTATCTATCTATCTATCTATCTATCTATCTATCTATCTATCTATCTATCTATCTATCTATCTATCTATCTATCTATCTATCTATCTGTCTGTCTGTCTGTCTGTCTGTCTGTCTGTCTGTCTGCCTGCCTGCCTGTCTGTCTGTCTGTCTATCTATCTATCTATCTATCTATCTATCTATCTATCTATCTATCTATCTATCTATCTATCTATCTATCTATCTATCTATCTATCTATCTATCTATCTATCTATCTATCTATCTATCTATCTATCTATCTATCTATCTATCTATCTATCTATCTATCTATCTGTCTGTCTGTCTGTCTGTCTGTCTGTCTGTCTGTCTGTCTGTCTGTCTGTCTGTCTGTCTGTCTGTCTGTCTGTCTGTCTGTCTATCTATCTATCTATCTATCTATCTATCTATCTATCTATCTATCTATCTATCTATCTATCTATCTATCTATCTATCTATCTATCTATCTATCTATCTGTCTGTCTGTCTGTCTGTCTGTCTGTCTGTCTGTCTGTCTGTCTGTCTGTCTGTCTGTCTGTCTGTCTGTCTGTCTGTCTGTCTGTCTGTCTGTCTGCCTGTCTGCCTGTCTGTCTGTCTGTCTGTCTGTCTGTCTGTCTGTCTGTCTGTCTGTCTGTCTGTCTATCTATCTATCTATCTATCTATCTATCTATCTATCTATCTATCTATCTATCTATCTATCTATCTATCTATCTATCTATCTATCTATCTATCTATCTATCTGTCTGTCTGTCTGTCTGTCTGTCTGTCTGTCTGTCTGTCTGTCTGTCTGTCTGTCTGTCTGTCTGTCTGTCTGTCTGTCTGTCTGTCTGTCTGTCTGTCTGTCTGTCTGTCTGTCTGTCTGTCTGTCTGTCTTTATTTCTCGCTCGCTCTCTCGCTACGTACAATGTCACCAGGACGAAATCCTTGGGGTCTTTAAACCATCACGCTATCTTAGAGCGAGGGCTATGTGTGTAGTTCAACGGGCTTAAAGAAATTTCGGCCATGGACGCAGACGATCTATTCCTCACGATCCAAAGCCATTCGGCTGTCGCGAATAACCGAGTGAACTCCGGAAACATCTATAGATGGAAAGGAGCTGTGCCACTGCAGCTGGAGTCACGGGCCGCCTTTCTCGGAAACTTCGAGAACCCAGGTCGAACGTATTTAAGCAAGCAGCGGAGGGAGTCTCAGGAGGATATGAAGAGTGTGTTGTCCGCCATCAGGCGAAGGCTTGTCATAAAGTGACAAAGCAGGAGATGAAGTGAGAGTTTTCCGTCAGTGGTCGAAGACGTGACCTGTCATAGCAGCGCGTTTGTGGCCGATGTGTTACCGGTGAAGTTGCTTTGTTTTGTTACTTAAGTGCGGTCAGTTGATGATACCTGAGTTTCCTGGAAAACAGGAAACCTCGGACGCAGCGGACGACAACCAGCGCTGGACTTTGAGTGAGTGTTTCCTTAAAGCGAGGCATTCACAAACAAGAGATGGTTTGACCACTTGCTCAGCAAACATTTTTGTTTACTGGTGTATTATCTCTAAAGTAATTTTTGAGACTGGCTTTAATTTCATTTTAGTTTCATTTAAGTATCCTGCCGCCCGGTTCTTGGCCCATCCCCTTCTGTGGGTGAGCGCCATCCATCTGAGGTCATCAGCATTAGCATCATTCATACTTTGTTCCAAGAACTTTGGACTGAATACGTTTGACGAACATTTTAAACGGTGTCGGTTAGTTGATGCGTGAGATTGCATTGTAGCATGTAGCACGTCTTGTTGGTTGTGCCCGTTGTTTTGCATATATTGGAGTACCTTGTGAGCGGTGTCGTATTGTATTTATAACTACCGAGCATACACGTTCGTGTGTTGTTTCTTCTGCCTTGTCTGCGTGTATATTATTGGTTTTGTTATTTACTTTCGGCCCTTCCTCGTTCTTTGGACCACCGCAGGCGTCTGCTGGCGCGCCAAAAGGACCAATACTGAATTTTCAGCGCTTTTGTGGTGTATTTCGCGGGGCTGATGTGTCAGCCCTTGGAAATAACCTGGCGATTGCCTCTTTGTAAACGGGAGCAGTGACATCGGCCCCTGCGTTTAAGCGTAACTTGAAACTTCGCAGCCAACATACTACAACAGCGTTCCAAAAGGCGTACGATTTGGAATGTGGACTATAGAAGAGGCGATGTGACAAGTCACAGCGGCAAATGCAAAAGGTGTGAAAGAAAGCCGGAGAAGAAAGCCGTAGATGTTTCCAGGGATGTTGTCGTGTAGTTTCTAACACAGGTACCATTAGTCTCATTAACGTAATGTGTGGTTCAGTTTTGATCAGGCACTTTGCTCTAAAGCTCTTGAGACACATTCTTCTTTTTCTTCTTGAGAAATCTGCGCCCAACTGCATGCGCCAATTGTCTACAGGATACAACACGCATATAGGCATGCGCTCGCGCTAATTAGTTGGTACAAAGCCCGAGTTATGTTTGATGATGTGATGTTGTTGTAGGTATCGACAGCCCCTTGGTGATCAAGTGCAAGCTGGCAGCGGGAAGGAAGAGCCAGAGTACGGTTAAAGACATTGTTAATTGCACGACCGATGACTCGGGCCGCGCCCAGTCAACTTCCCTGTTCTGTCCTTCAGCCGCGCAACCTCGCGCAGCAGAAAAACAATCATAAAAACAGTGTACACGCTCCCCTATTCCTGGATCTCAGCAAAGAGAAAAGGATTTCACAGAAAGTTCTCCTTCGGCCGCGCCATCCGCGTTTACCGTTATCGCCGATGGACCGTAACCTGATCTCCCACTTTTGATCCTCGGTCGCGTCAGCCACATTGCTCTGACCGCGGTGCTCGCCTGGCCGTCTTGAAATCGGCTGCGGTGGTTCGCTTCCCTGGCGCAAACTCTCAAAGCCAAATAATTTAGAAAAAAGTGTCACCGCCCTCTAGCCGCCTTCCCCGACGACCCTCTGCGGCGTCAGCTCCGTGTATCCGCGTCCGCTGCGACCTTACTTCTCGAAAACGTATTCTAAGAAGCTCACATGCTCTGGGACTGGCTGGCCGTACCTGACCTTCTACAGCACCATCACAGAGCAAAAGAAAAGATTTTTAATAAGACATGTTATTTGAATAGGAGACACAGTCGGCCCCGGTGGCTTTAGCGGTCTGTTAACCTTGTTGATCGGCGGTTGCTGGTCGCTCAAGTCAGAGCTGGACAGTCACGTCTTCCACTTCTCCAACGTGCATGTTGGTGTCATTTCTATGTGTGTCAGGTGTGGGGGATGCTTTGAGAAGTATCATGTAATGCAATAGAGTGAAGGAAGTTCCTGCCCTGGTACCCCACCGTCCTGACTAGAATATGTCGATCCGGAATCATCCGTCCCGGTGGCACTGTGGTTACAGTGCTCGGCTGCTGACCCGGAGGTTGTAGGTTCGATCGCGGTCATGGCAGTCTCGTTTCGATGAAGGAGAAATTCTAAAAGCCCGTGCACTGTGCGATTGCAGAACAGGCCAAAGAACTTCAGATGGTTGATATTTTCGGAGCCCTCCACTACGGCCTGTGGAGACACGTAAAACAACAAAAAAAAATAATTATTCTTTAATAGTAATCATGGACGGGAAAGACGGAAAAGCTTACGGATCTTTTATGACAGGTATTCCTTTTATTAAAGACGCGTCTTTCGCGCATGACCAAACTGGCTGTCACGTGAAGACTCAATACGCACTCCTCAAAATAGGTGCAGCACGTGGGTGTCTAACATTCCCCTCTTTTCCCACCGAGTGCGGGAAGAACCTTTCTCGGTGACTCACGTGCGCCCGGTTTAGATTCAAAGCAACCGCAGTATCTCCACGACGCTATCCGAATGTTTTTTTTTTCTTTTCCTGCAGTACTGCAACAGAGGCGGCCAGGCATTTCATTCGGTTTGGGACGTGGCCGCTATAGGGGAGACCTCGTCGGGAGCGCATCGATTCTGCCAGGTGAGCCGGGAGGCTGGCTGCATCACGATGCGACCACCGCCACGGCCATAAGAAGAAACAGAAGAAGGGGCGACTGAGATTGAGCGCGCGTGCGAGGCTCTCTCCTTCGCGTTGAGAAGATGCGCCAGAGTCCACGCACGACATGCCTAAACCCCCTCTTCGCCCCCCTCGCCCTCACTCCCCCCTCCATTGTTAGGCCGCGATCATATTTCATTCGTTCCCCCCAGGGGGAACAGCTACAAGCAGCGCAAGCGGACGCCGCTGGTGCTTTTTTTTCTTCTTCTTCTTTGCGCCGGAAAGCCGCCGCGAGCGTGCGCAGCTCCATCTGCAAGATTAAAAGGCTCGCGCGTCACGTACGCCCGTTTGCCCGTTCTTTCCCTAGCCGATATACACCGCTATACAACACGTACAGAGTGGCATGATGAAATTTTAAAGCGGCCGCTTTTCTATTGTCTCTTCCGTCACTGCGCGCTCAATCTTCCGAGCCGTTCCGATGTCCGAATCGCCGCGCCCCGTAAAGCACACCGACAATGTCGGCCCGTATTTTTTATAGCGCACGTGTGTAGTGCGCCCGCAGAGTCGGATTTCCAGCGAAAGATGCCTTTGCAACAGTTGGAAGTCACATGGAACAGGCTTGAAAAGGATACCGCTAAAGCGGGCACAGCGAGTCGGATGTACGCATGCGCACTTCCGAAGCCGCACGAAAACCCCACACACACACTTCATACTGGCCTATCCACTCTTCGAAGTAATTAGCTCTGGTAACACGGTCGTCGTAACGTCAGCCATAAATCTTGAAGTTTTATAGTTACTCAAGACGTTTCTCAACTGTTTTTGTTTATTATAGGCGAAATTCTTAGATTCATCATCAAACTCGGTAAGTGACCGTCAATGATGTCAAAACGACGAAATGACGTCAAAATTGTTTTGTCGAAATGACGTCAAAATGGTTGACTGGGCAAGTTTGCAATTTATCAAGGTTTTAAATACGAAATGCTTCATTTGTCAGTGTATATTTCACAGCTTCCCGATTAAACTTTTAGTTCATAGTAAGCGCTTGTACTCTCCTTAGCTGTCCCTGTCTACGTTTCACACTCGTATTTTAAACTACCGCCAAACGGTGCACACAAACAATCATCACGTGATAACATAAAATAGCGATGACTTCATCACGACGTCGCAGATCGCCGTGATTTGTAATGCCGTTATGACGACATCATGCCTTCGCTAGGACGTCACATAAGCCGACGTCACATTATCACTCATATCCATGACATCATCACTTCACTTATCCCGGAGGCACTACAAAAGCAGGTGACGGGCCGAAAGCTTGAACCGCCTCTGATCTCAGACGCCATGCACAACAACGTTAGATCTGCAAAGCTTTCAGGGACGCAGTGAGATCAAAAGAATAATCGTAACGCCGTCTTAGCCGATAACATAACGAATCGAGACTTTTTCTGTGACGACTTTTCGTAAGTAGAGGCGATAAACGTTGATCACTTATTTTATCTGCATGGACGAGCGCTTCGCATCCGTTCTGACCAGACGAGAGAGACGACCACGTAGTCACTGAACCGCGCAGTCACCGGCGGATGTTGGCACAGAATTAACAAGCAGTGAACGATGGCGCCCCGAAACCCTCCCGATGCCACGAACGCTGGGATGTCGCTTGTCCCGGTTGAGAGCGCAAATCACGAGCCTTTCATCGGTGCTGGTGCCTCATCGCTTATACATCTGCCCGGTATAATTACATCTCAACAAATCGTGGCGACACGTCGTACTGCTTTTAATATAGTGTGTTAACTCTCGTTGTTGCTTTAGATGCATTATCAAATGCGCAAATCGACCGCTGGCGGCATCGGCGTCCCGTGGCGTCAACATGACGTACAGAAAAGAAATAATCAGGATGACATCCTCATAGGACGTCACAGGTCGAGAAAATTTCAAAGTGTCTATATGACGTCATATTAAAGTCCTGCAACGTGACGTCACAGGACGCCCTCACTTGATCAAAGGTGTGCCTATCACGGAGGCTGAGCAAAAGCCATATTATATGCAGAAAGCTTTCAGAATGGGGTGGGGTAGGATCAATAGAATCGACTGAGACGAAAAAGAATGCTTTCGCAGTTGAGTGCTCTTAGGCGAATGCATAATGTACCCTGCGAGGTTGTCCAGTCTTTATCATTAGTTTTAGTCTTTGTCGGGCCCCGGTCTTGTTGCTACTACATTTTAGTTTCTGCTGCATAAGAAAAATGCAGTAAAAAGTAACAATTGTTTGTTTAGACTTCTCTCCCTCAGCCTTAAGTAAAGAGGAGTCCGTATCAAGGCCCAAACTGCTACTGTGTACTAATTAGCAAGACATACGAACTATTAAAACGTGGAAAAGGACTGAAAGAAGTAGCAAGGTGGCCACTTATATTAACGCTTCAATGAATACCGTATACCAATCTGCACGAAGGAAACTGTGAAACACGTTATTTGCCCTTGCCTTGGCGACGATGCATGCATGTAGGCTTTGGCTAACAACTACGCTGATGCATTTCGAAGACGGGCTGCATTATAAGCGCATAACCCTGTGCTGGCAGGCAAAGCATTGTTTACATACTGAACATGAGAACAGCTATGCAGATGACATTAAAAAAAAAACTCACGGGGTCCCTCGAGCATATGCCAAAGAATGACGAAAGGAATCTTCATGGGAAAATACAGACAGGACGAACGCTATCTCGTTCTCGTGATGTCTTGTTTTTTTTTTACGCTTAATTTTATCCTGTTAGCTATGAACGATCTCACCGAATTTCAGATTTTGTGAGAGCCGTCTTCTTCCTTTATTTCCGCTCACTCGATCGTAGTGATTGTCTGAGGTTTGCGACGTCACGTAATGTGACGGCACAATTTTCGGAGCTCCGTGACGTCATATAGTGAAGTGTTACATGATGATCTTTTTTTTTTCAACTCATGTTGACGCCGACTGTCACTTTTTGTGCTTGATGTGTCAATCAAGGTTTTCGTCATAATCTGAGAATATGAAAAACGAGAGGAATCCCTCATCCAGCGCCACCGCCAGAACCCTAGAAAAATTCGTTGTTATCCTCTTCTCTCAGTTACAAAACAACAACAATCGTTTCAAGCAGCTTCTTCATTCGACACGTAGCCCTGAACCTATAGGGACGACGATTTCTCAACGTAGCTCCATCATTCTACTTTGTCAACAATCTACTGTGTCGCTGTTGCCCCAGTGTAATGTTGTCCAATATTGTGACGCCAGTGACATCGATTCGCGTTAGCTGCTACTGTTTTATTTGAAAGCTTCATCTGGCGGACAGGAAAATTGGACGGGTGTCTGGTTCACCTTTTTACTTCCTCTTTCATTCTGTATCAATCGCTTTTGCATATATCATATGACGATTATCTGGCCTTCAGCTTGAGGGTGAGTTGAGGTTGCGCCGAATATATAAGTTAAATTTCGCAGCTTCCTAATACACGACAAAACGTCCTCGCATTCTGATGGTGGCATGACTTCAAATCTGTGCCACATATTTATTACATTCTCAGATTTAAGCGTTGGAAACATGTGTCTAACGTTTGAAAAGTCTATATTAGCAATATAGAGGTCCCGAACCATACAGTTTCCCAAAATTAACTAGAGGATACACTAGCGCTGCGATCGTTCTGTGACCACGGGAATTATAGGTATGACAAGAATTTGTCTTGTATTCGTGCTTGCGGGCGGCACAAGCACTTGCGACTTCGTTCATTGCTGTGTTTTGGTTTGGTTTTGAAGGAAATAGCAAACCGTTTTTCACTTCATGACCTTATTCGAAGTGGTAAGCCTAAAAGATTAAGATGGTGAAGCGCAACTGCCGAACATTTGCCGACTGTTGTTTTGTGACGAAGCAGCTTCAAGCCACGAGATGCCCGAACGAACACAAAGTACGAAGACTAGGCCAATCCGTGTCATAACCAAAATTCCCATGCTCGTCGAAGCGCTATGCGTTGCAGCTCCCATAGACACTACAGCGCAAGAGTTCCCTCTAATCAGGGGCGTATATAGACAGGGGGTGGTATATCGGACCCGTGCCACCCCCCCCCCCCCGAGATTTCCCCCCATGACATAGAGAGCGGGAAATGACTATGTACATGAACGTGTGTATGGACATTGTACTACACATCTCAAATTCTCGTTAAAAAATTCCGTCATTCTTTCTGTCGCATGTGGCGAATGTCATGGAAAGAATAGAGTTCTCGAATTCTCTCTTTTACTCGTGATGAGTCAGTGAGAGGGTGAGAACAACTTTATAATGGTTTAGTGCAGACGCTGCGGTTGCCACGCGTCACCCGGCTACTCCTACGTGGGTACCGGCTGGTCCTGTCGTGGGTACCGACTGGCCAGACGGCCCTGTCACGGGCACACTGGACGGCCAGGATTTGGTGATAGAGCATTGCATGTGCAGGCGATTATTCTTCACTGCTTGCATTGAGCATGCAGAAACGGTAGCAGTCGTGCTTGCCTCCGGATGTATAAGGTTCCTTTTCCCATCACAGATTTACATAAAATCCACATGTGGTAGGGTAAGAATCCACCGCGGTGCCAGCGGCTCAGTCAACCAACTGAGGGGTAAGCAATCTCAAACTCGGCCACCACTTCGTTACTTGTTCTCCGTGTATACTAGCAGGGTTAAACGGAGAGAGGAGGGCCGGATGGGCCGTGGTCAGATAAATGCATGGTGGATAAATGTCGCCGCATCCGCGCGCGAACACGGTCTACAGCAAGCCAAGGGCAGCAGCGCAGCTTCCGACGGCTCGCCAAGCGCGACCATTCCATTAGCGCGGTCGGTAAATGGCTTATCAACGGCCGCTGGGAATCAAGGGCCGCACCGCTGTGCACACACGCACGCCCAGCAGCAGCGACGGCCGCAGCGTCGCTACGGGAAATCGTCCTCGCCGGCTGGCCCGTATTGCCGCTGCCACTTGATGATTGCGAGCCCGGGCAAACCGCGTGGTTTGTGAAGGGGAAAAAGGAGAGGAGGTCTCCTTTTCCGCCGCGATTACCGTAATGGTGGCCGGACACGGAACACGACAGATGGACAAATAACGCGTCCGTAACTGGTCAGCGGCCACCGCACTTGCGCAAGCGACGTCGGCTTTCGACTAGCCGAGTGACGAAGAGAAAGGGGGAATGGGGAGTGGGAGTGCCTCTTGGACGTTGCGGACTTGGAAAGAACCAAACCGAAAAGAGTGGCGTCGGCGGAGAGAAGAAAGGTCGACGGGGCGAGTCGCTATCAAAATAATTATCGGGTTGTCCTCTCCTGGAACCGTATAAGCGCACGCGGTGCTCGTCGCGGTGGAGAAGCGCCACCCCCTCGTCCACCTAACCCACCTTCCCGAAACTGTAAAACGTGACCCAGGCCGCAATCACGTCGTGAAACGCGGCACGCGGTGAGAGAGTACAGCATGGCGGTCGGTCGTGGGGCGCGGCGCTGCTCGGGGTTCGGTGCTGTCCAGGCCATCCGAGGCGCTTCGCCGTTAAACGACGGTGAGACAGGCCTTCCAAAGAGCAGCGCGGTTTCGAAGCTGCAGCGGTGGCGAAAATTAACGACGCCCGTTCACTCAACGAGAGGTTAATTTCGGGCGCCTTGGGAACCATTGCGGCGGCGGCCTAAGCACGGGACCGCCCGCCTTTTCGAAGTCATGTGGCCCACAGGACAGGTGTGCGGGGTTCCTTTTCTGCGGATATAACGTGTCCGAGGAAGTCTCATATTTTAAAGTATGTGTGCGCCACGCGACCTTTCACGCTTTGCACGTTTGTCCGAGGGTGGCTTGACAACCTTAAGCACCAGGAAAAGGTGTACGCTCAGAGAAGAGGTTTATGGCCATAGGCGCGTGGACGAGTGGCCAGGGCAGAAGGGGTGGCCCCTCCCCCCTTAATTGATGGAGGGGTGGGGGGCTTGTCTGCGCCACACCTGTAGTCAGTCGGAGTTGTGCCGCCATTGTATAGAAGTGCGTTATTACGGCTATGAATGTTTTTAGTCATACTATGACAACCGTAGAACACTGGTATTGCATTAAAAAAAAACTGTTTACTTCTACCGTGCATGGCATCCGGCCAGAGCGCAATGTCGGAGGCCATGTTTGCACCGATACCGTCGGAGAGCCACGGACCAATCGCGAATAATTGTGAGAAGCACGTCATCACTGCATTTTCACTTTTGCATTCATTGCGAAGTTTGTCTTCACTTCGGATTCGACCAATCAGAGTCAATGTGTGTGTGGGGGGGGGGGGGCGGAGGAGAAGGGACGCTACGGTGATAGTTTTAACTGCCCCAATACAAGATACTGCGCACGCTTCTGGCTACACGCATGATGCTTTTTGTGCGTGGTTAATGTACGTCACTAACTTATTTATAACAGTCAATAACGCATCTATTCATCGTGGCGTGAAAGTTTAATATTTCTATACAAAACTATGCCTACGAGAAACACTGCTTGAGGTGCGCGCGTCGATATTTGTTACCTGTTCTTCAATTAAAGGTGCATGCATTTCGCTCCTGCAGTGACATGCAGCCGCCGCTGTGACGATTCGCATCCACAACCTTGTCGTGGCGAAGGGTGCTGAAGACGCGAACGAAAAAAAAAGGCCGGATGAACACTGTCCTGTTCACATCTTGCGTTTCATAGCACAGCGCACTATATGTCGACTTATTCACTGCGGCTGGTCGAACGAATAAACCGCAAGAGGGCTAGTCACGTAACGCAGCCTTGGCACGCGAGCTCGCCATGTAGTCGTATCATTTGTTTTTATAGCGATGCTGTACAAAGCTATAGGCGAGGGCGAAATTCGTTCGTACCACCTGCGCTCTAATTCTTAGCATTTATGGGCCACAGATACTGGGCAAATCTAACCGTACTCACCAGTGCTGCACTAAATGGACGGCAAACGCAAACTTAGATATCTATAGACAGATGTAACCAATAATTATGGAAGAATTCAATGAACTCTCGGGATTGACCCTCTGTTAAACACCGGGGCCCCGCGTTTTAGCTTCACTAGTTAACTATCCCTACGGAGTAGAAGGCCGTGATTTTCTTTCCTCACAGCCGATGAAACAAGTGGCCTTTGAGAGGTATACACATCGTGTATACAGTGGCCGAGAATTTTAGGGGCGAAGCTCCTTAAGGCGTCGGCTGTGCGTCCCCTGTATGTAGCCACTTCTCGTTTAGTTCTTGTAGTGTTCACTAGATCCCGGTACTTGTAGCTGATGATGAAAAGATGCAAGGTGTTATAAACTAGGCGGCGGTACTTGTAGTTGATGATGAAAGATGCGAGATGTTATAAAATAGAAATGATGTCACATATGGCGCGTGTCATTGGTGCAAGGCCATCATTCGATTAAATGCAGTGACGTACGCTAGGGGGAGCGTTGTAGTAAAATCAAGTGGGCAAAATGTACGGAGGATTCATGGTTTACCAAGTTTACCACCTGAGCTTCGCCCACTCATCATAATTCACTTCGTGGATATGTTTGTTTGGCTGCGCTTTGCCTGAACTGAATGCGGGCTCTGACACTCTCACGTGGGGATCGAGATGGTGTTGGGCTTCAACAGTGTCTCGCTATGCCTGAAAAAATTGCATTGCTGCACAAACATGAAAGAAAACAAGAGACAGGAAAGAGCGCAGTGTGCTCTTTCCTGTCTCTCTTGTTTTCTTTCAAGTTTGTGCAGCAATTCAATTTTTCAAGTATGAACCAACTAGTCTGCAAAAAAGTATTGCCTCGCTATGCCGTTTTCAAATCGCTAGTTCCTCTCAATGTGGCAGGGCATACGTTTACACAGTTAGGCTTAACAAACTCACACTCCGCAGCCAGTCGGCTGGCGATGACCACGCGCGCTATCATGACGCGCACTTGAAAAACGTAGCTGGCCACCCTAGACCAATCGCAGGCTAATTGGGCTCTCTCCGTGGAGCAGCTGATGAAGACAGACGCCGACAACCCTCTGCGAAATGGGCTCAATTAAAGCGACCAATCGTCGCCAGAGTGCCCTGTTGCCATCTCAGGCTCGTTGAGACGTGAGCTATCTGCGGGGTCACATTCTGGCAACGCCAATTAAAGAGACGTAATTGAGAAATGGCCCGGCTCATCGGAACCACTTACTCACTCACTTTCTGCAGCTACATCCTGACTATGATTCCGTGCAGTCGACGAGTATGCATTTTTTTTTCTTTTATCTCCTTCCCCCCTCCCCCCTTGTTGTGTACACAATTAGGCATCTCCAAACGACCGTTCGATGTGATGCTTCCCATAGTCTAAACTGTCAGGATTATTCGCCTAACATGAAAGAAACACACACACACATAATAATAATAATAATAATAATAATAATAATAATAATAATAATAATAATAATAATAATAATAATAATAATAATTTTTTTCTGAGGCCTTACGTTCCATACCACAATATGACTGTCGGGGACGCCATATATATACTCGAGGGCTCCGGAAATTCATACCATTTGGTTTTCTTAAACGTGAACTCACATCGCACAGTATATATACACGGTCCTCAAGTATTTCGCCTCCGTAGAAAGTGTACCCGCCTCGGCCGGGATCGAACCCGCGACCTTTGTTGGGTCAGCAGTCGAGCACCGCAACCGGCACGGCAGACCCTCGAACGCACTTCCGTATAATCAATGAAAACGGGATGCGCGCGTCGCGAAAAAAACAAAACAAAATGCGGGACGCTTCGCCTGTCAGAGTTGACCACAGTAACCATAGCCGGCCCCATTCCCATCACGCTGTTTCGTTTCTCATCATATTAAGTCGCCCAGCCAGCCACATATACCCACATACACACGTGCGCGTGTGTTGTTGTTGTTGTTGTTGTTGTTGTTGTTGTTGTTGTTGTTGTTGTTGTTGTTGTTGTTGTTGTTGTTGTTGTTGTTGTTGTTGTTGTTGGAGTCGCCCAGCCAGCCACATACGCACATACATATATACACGTGCGCGTGTGTTGTGGTTGTTGTTGTTGTTTGTTGTTGCAAATGACACAACTTTTGAGCCCTTCAGAAGCACCATCATAGCTGCGGGTATACCTTGTAGTGATCGTTTCTTTTTCTCGCGGTCAGGCAAGCGTCGTCATATGTTTCTACGCTTCGAAACTATAACTTAAGCCATTGATAACGCGACACGGTGGTCTGGTGGTTATGATCCTCGACTGCTGACCCGCAGGTCTCGGGATCGAATGCCGGCCGCGACGGGCGCGTTTTCAATGGCCGACGTGCTTAGATTGAGGTGCACGTTAAGGAACACCGGACGGTCACGAAATTTCCGGAACCCTCCACTACGGCGCCTCTCGTAATCATGTCGTGCTTTTGGGAGGTTAGACCTAAGCAGTTATTATTATGTGAACCACTGGCGCAATCTCGGCGCGCTGCATATAATCACCCACCTGTTGGCAAGTGACCTTATCTTAACGCTACGAAGTAACAGTTATAAACGGTGCATCGACTCGTTCTTTTTTATCTATCCATGTTACACTTCCTTTTGCTTTTGTTACAGTCCATCCACTTTAAATGTGCGTGGATGTTTGTTACAGCGCAATTTTTGTGGCACCTACTATGTACATGAACGATAAATTTCAAATTAAACTTCTTTTGTTCTCTTTTATCATCGAGTATAATTGTCAAGAAATATGAGCACTGCCACTTTTTTTTTAATCTAGTGGCGCTGACACTGCTCTACGGGGCGAAGCTTGTTTCGCTTGTTTTGTTCACCTCAGCTGCCGTAGTATACACTTTGTTTCCGTGTAAATCTCTTCGCAGAGTGAGAACTTTCATTCCATTTGTCAAAGGGTCACAATATGTCACTAGCTTCTCTGGAAAGAAAGAAAGGGAGGAAGATTATTATCTGGGGTTTTACGTCCCAAAACAACTATATGATTACGAGAGACACCCTAGTGGAGGGCAATGGAAATTTCGATCGTTTTGTGTTCTTTAAAGTGCACTGCAGGGCGTCGCACAGTACGTGGGCCTTTTACCATTTCGCCTCCATCGAAATGCGACCGCCGTGGCTGGCAATCGAACCCGCGACCTTCGTGTTAGCAGCCGAGCACCTTATATAGCCACTGGTCCACCGCGGCGGACAAAGAAAGAAGGAAAGAAAGAAAGAAAGAAGAAAGGAAAAGAAAGAAAGAAAGAAAGAAAGAAAGAAAGAAAGAAAGAAAGAAAGAAAGAAAGAAAGAAAGAAAGAAAGAAAGAAAGAAAGAAAGAAGATTTATATCTGGAAAATATGCGAATTTATTCGTGCCACAAGCATGACGTTGCAGTCTATAGAACACGTGATCCCAAAACTCAAGAAATTGAACGGAACGGCAGCTGGGGTTTAGATGCACGAACCCAAGCCATGTGTGTTTCTTGTGTGTGTGTGCGTGTTTTTGTTTTTTTTTTGTCCAAAGCGAAATCTAAAATACAAAAACAAAAGGAAGGAAAGAAGAAGGTATACGGCACAGTCAAGGGCCGCTTTATTGCGACGCGGTCGACTAGAGAAGAAGCCGAGGCTACAGACGCGACCGAGTCCAACGGATACGCTGCTTCCAGCTCTCAAATCGAGCCTTCCCCGCTATTGTCGTTGAGGCCTCTCGAACTGTGCGCCAGAGAATGCGACTCTTCCGACCAGCTTCAGGCTCGCCTAAGGATTTGGCGCCGCGCTGTGGAAAAAGATATTGGAAAGCACGGCGCCCATGTTATACCGTCTTCGCTCAGCTGCGCACTGCCGTATATACCGACCCGGGCGCGCGACCGAAACCGCATCTTTTCGAGGAGTCGAGAAGCTTTATTCGCCGCGGTCTGAGCTCTGTGGATATACGCTCGCGCGGCTTGAAAGAACGAGGCGACGACGCTTGGAAGAGGGCGTGCAGTATAAAGCCGCTAGTTCGGGGAAGTTGCTATAGTGTAACGCTTAATTTCGAATATGCAACAGGACACTCATAAGCGGGCGCAGAGTACCCCTTCAAAAGGGGGGAGGGGTCGAATGTTAGTCGCAGCCTCTCCTCCCACAACGAAGTTAATGTATGGGGCAGACCTCGCCTCTTTCTCATAGCTGACTAAAGGGGGGAGGGGCCACTGCCCCCCTCTCGAACACAGGCCTATGAGAGCACGTAAGAAAAACCAGAACAACCAGTAGCAACGATGCACACAATTGGTCCCGGTGGTCATCGCAGAAAAAGTTAAACGTGAGGGCACATACTTGGCGAAGGGAAATGGACGAGACAAGCGCTTTTCTCTTGACGTGCATCTGTGTCGGTGCACCGAACTTCTCTTTTTTATAAAAAATATCTAGCAACTTTGGGAAAATTTTATGTCCTTTTAGGACTGTTATTGCGCTATGCTCTGCGATATGAACGGATGGACGTACATTTTTTTTTTATAATTGGGTGCATGTAGACCCATTAAAAAACAGAAAAAAAGGGAAAAGACTTCCATCACAGACGCAAACTGGAAAGGACTTAGTATATTATCCAATCAATCGATTGTGTTACTCACAACGCCTTCGCCGGAAAGACACTCTTTATATTAAAAAATAATAAAGAGACAGGGAGAGATAAACGCTATTGTGAGAACAAACGAAGTAATACAAGAAAAAGATATATTTCTTTATTTAACCACGCCGACGGCGGAGTAACAACTGAACACGGCTCCGAAAGAAACGTTTCGCGGCTCCGCACCACCGCGCGTTACCCGATTAAACAACGTCGCGCAGCCTCCGGCGATGCGTTACCTGCTTTTATTGACGGGCCGCGAGTTTCCGCGCGCAATAAAAGTTCGCCAACCGAGCGTCTGATCACGAGCGTCGCACATACGCTGCCACGTCGTAACTGCTTCATTTCAAGCACGGCCCGTTCCGTATAAGCCTGCCCCGTTTTACTTCGCCTTGTTGGCCGTCTTTCCCTTCCGCTCTCATTGCCGGCGTGTCAGGCACGTCTGACATTCTACTTTCGGCCGCATCGCCCCCTTTCATCAAGTCTTCTCTCTCTTCTCAGACACCGGCAAACCACAAGTGTAATCGGGCGTGGCGGACCCTGTTCGGAGAAAACGACCCGGAATGAGAGAGCTGAACGGCTCGTAAGCGCCAAGGAGAGCAGCTCGAGGAAAATATAGAGAATCGAGGAGCAAGTATAGAGTGAAAAGAGTAGGCTGCAAAAAAAGGAACGAGGGGCGGTCGGTGGCGTGCCATGGTCACATCTCTCGCGCGTCCCCCACTTAACGACCGGCGAGGCGTCGAAGGCGCGAACGTACAGCGCCGCCTTAAGCGCGGGTCACCCTAGCGCGCCGGTAAGCGACGGTCACCGCTCGCCAGTCATCGTGCGCGGCGAGATAAACAAGAGAGCGCGCCGGGCAGCCATGTCTCGTGGCTCAATTAGCGAAGAGGGGAAAAAGGGCTAACCAATGCAGCTGCGGACAAAAAATAAAATAGAATTCTCACACTTCCCTTTGCTAAATATCGAGGGTATGGCCAAGGGAGAGAGGTAATGACTGTAAAGCAGCGCGTGAAGTGGACTTCCGACCCCTCCGTTCTTTCCCCGTTCGTCCCCCCCCTTCGGTCATTATTCGATAATTATCGCAGCGCCATCTCGGGTCCGGATCACGGCCTCGTTTGTCGCTCGAGGATCGCGTGACGCTTAGGCGCCGTTCTTGAGGTAACCATCGCGGTGGACCGCAGTGTTGAGGGTCACCGCTGGAAGTAGAGTGGTGCGATGTTTGTGAGAGCGGTATAGTTAGCTGCATATGACGTGTGCACGACCGGTTATTTTTTTTTTTTGTACATCTAAGTCATAAGTGGCTACGGTTGGTGCTCCCGTTCACGAGACTGAGTGACCTTGGGGTCTCGTTAGGCTTCGCAGTCTCTGGCCGAAAATCCACGCGACCTAGTCCGAGCGATGACGTCACACCGTGACCTATTCACGTGGAGACGTCGTGACGTCACCAACAGCCAAAAGGCATGACGTCACAGGTGACGTGGCGGCTCAGGGAGGTGGTACAGAATCACGGGAGGTGTGCGAGTTTGTTCGCAATGCCTCCACTTCTAAAGACGACGCACGCTTTCTGGGGGTTGGGTGGAGAGGGAAGGGGGGGCAATACAATTGGTGGCTGCGAAGAAAAAGAGTTTTAGTCTTTGAGTCGTCTTGGGTGAAGGCGTGAGAGGCTGCGGAAATATTTGTTCTTCCTCTTTGCCTTGCTGCTCCCCTCTTTTCAATTGTAGTTTTTGCCCACGTGTATAGTTTTTGCCCACGAGTATAGTTTTTGCCCACGTGTACAATAAAACAACAGAACCAGTTGTTTCCGTGTAAATTCATCTTGCCGGTCAAGTATTCAGCAGTGATGGTTGGCTGCTTTTTGGGCGAAGGCACACGTTGCGATAAGTTTTTATCTCTTTCATCAAATATTTAGGTATATGTGTCAAAGTTGGTTGAACGTGGTCTAATTTTTTGAGTCAGATTTTTTTAGAAGCTATAGATATAGTATCATTTCGAATATGGTAGTCACTTCGGTATTTAACATTACAAAAAAAAAATGTCGCATGCTACAGTCGCTGTATCAGGCGAGCTCACGTCAGTTTTATTAATTGTTTTTTTTTACTAAAAATACTCGTAATGTTTTTTTTCTAAATTTGCGAATATTTCTTTCAATATTGTAACAATATCTGGGGTTTTACGTCTCAAAACAGCGGTATAATTGTGGGGGATGTCGTAGTGGAGCGCTACGGTAATTTCGACCATCTGATGTCTCACACGTGCATGCCATCGCACAATGTACGGGCGTCTATTATTTCGTCTTCATCGAAATGCGACCTCCGCGGTGGAGATGAAACCCGTGACCATAGTGTCACCAGCCGAGCACTCTATGCATTGAGGCAGCGTAGCGGATAATAGTTGTTTCAAATGAACTTTCGTAGATGGACCGGACTCTACCGAAAATTGTTGCCGTAATATACCTATTCAAATAGAACTACAGTCATATTCGCACTCAAATCGGTTTCATCTACATTTTATTCGTATTCGGTTCGTTTCAATTATTCAGTATTCGCAAATGGATAGTGGCCAGGGTTGTCAGGTTTGGCTACTTTGCGCCAATTTGGCTTCTATTTCAGGCTGAGGGCGGAGGCAGAAGAAAGTATGTTGGCTACTTGGCTACATTTTTGGCTACATTCTTCTTGCCTCAAATTGAGCCACATCACTAATATATTGAGATTTCGCAGCCACTGGCGTTCGAGTATGAGGTGTAAAACATGGTGACCAAGCATTGCTTGAAAATCTTAAAACCTAATTTGGCACTGTCGTTTTCATTATGTAAAAAAAAAAGTCTTATGTGTAAGTGCAGCTATTGAAGCTCGTCGCTGGACCTGATGCACGACTCGGCAGTTTTTAATTCCAAACTTCTTCAGAGGAAATGAACTAGATGAGAGAATGAAAGTAAAGTCGGCAAGCTTGAGCAGACATGTGTCTGTTTGTTGGTAAATTGTTTTTGTTTTATCCACAGGAAAAATAAAGAGAGTGCTATATTTTGCAGCCCATAAAAAGCTCAGCTCAGGGTCATAGGAAAGGGAACATGACAATGAAAAAATATACAAAAGAGATGGAATTTGCATACCTATGACAATATATAACTAACCTGAGAAGCGGTGTTAGGACGCTTACGACGTCCATCGATGAACTACCGCACTTTCGGAGAACAGAACTAAGAGAGAGAGAGAGAGAGAAAGACAAAATTAATGCGCTCATGCAGGCAACTCTGTGGACTCAAAGCATTGTTGTGTCCATTAACGTAAAAAAGTAACTAAATACGTTACTCGTTACTCCAACTAAAAAAAAAACACGTTACCCTCTTGTGTTACTTATAAAAAAAGGCAACGTGTTATCGTTACTGTTACCGAAAAAGTAAAAGTAACGGACGTTATCTCTGCCGTTACTACGCAATCATATATTTTAGTCGATGTGCTTTTACTACAGCAACCCACATAAGAATTTTTTATCTCAAATTTATGTTTCGTATAACCTGCTAACCAAAACAAGGATCATATTCGATGTGCTCATTTAACGAGCATTATTTCTACAAATGTACCGGACCTTAGCAATGTTATAGTGGCTTAAAGTTGCTTGGGGAGTTATATGCGATGGCTTGTGACTCAGTGGCACATAGTGAAGCCATTTTTCATAATGTGATATTATACACAATAGCAGAATCAATCATTCACTCTACAATCACACACACAAAAAAAAGCTTCACGGAACTCTCACCTGCATTGGCGTTTTTTTGTTATTATTATCGCTGTTGTTGGGTTGGTGTCGTTGTTGTTGTTTGTGGGGGGGGGGGGGGGAGACATTTGCACGTTTGTGACACCAGATGTCCCATGGTCCACTTTTGCCATCTCGTTTTTGCCACCAAACTTTATGGCGTTTGCGCATGCCTCATCGACACAGGCGCGCATGCGCCGGACGACTTACATAGAAAAGGCCCATTCGGACGCCGATATAAGTAAATTCTTTGTGGCCTAGTCACGGAAAAAATATTTGTACGTGAGTATTTCTCATTCACTTTAGCCTGTATAATTACCGCAAAAAATTGCAAGCGTTTACTTGAGGGGGCTCATGATAAACGTCACTGGCCCAGGAGTTCGAAAACCAAAGGCCGTTGCATATAGAAAGAAACAAAATTTGTTTTGAAAAGAAACTTAATGAGTGTTATTAACATTGTAGTAACCATTTTGTAGCAAATATCATAAAATTTCCCACGTTCAGACATTCTTCGAAAATAGTTTTTTTTTTCGCTCAACGGGTTTCAGTGTTCCTTCACTATTTGTCGTACATATATTTTGTACATTAGATGTCTTCTTTGTAGCAATAATATTAGTGTCTTACATTATTATGAACTTTCCAGGACGACTGGTGATCAAATTAATCCTTCAGTGTTGAATATCTTCGATATTTTTTGCCTGGTAGATCGTGCAGTAAAAAGGAAACTGAGTTCCTTTTCGGGCCACTGGGTTCTATATGCATGAAATATAAAATATTCAATAAAACCTACAGAACATATGATTTTTTTTTTTCGAATTTGTGTCGATCTCTCTTGGAATCAGCCGTTTGCGGCAACTGCGTAGCCAGACAGTGGCACACTGAGCCCTTGCTCCCCCCCGCCTCCCCGACTTTGTTTTTTTTTTTGTCGCCATGACATACGTAGTGTCCAAAGGACCGTTTGCTAGCCTCCTCCCCACCACGTCAGATCAGAAAAACGCCCTTCCCTCAAAAAAAAAAAAAAAAATCTGCCTACATCCCTGGTTTGCGACAACCGTGGTTAGAAGATTAGTATGTCTGCCGTGCAGCTGCTTGTAATTGTTGTTAGGCGTAATCTTCGTGTGACCGTGGCATTAATGGGTTCAAGTTGAAACAGACGGTACCAAGAAACAGCCAACCAAGGTAACGATGAAAAAATAAAAAGCTACTTTGTTTTTATTTGTTTGTTTCACAAGAAAAAAAAAAGAAGTTTCGCGCCTCACTCGCACCCTTGTTAAAGGTTTTCATCCTGCCATTTGGCCACGCCTATTGAGTCCATGATACGCAGAAGTCCGTTTAGGCAGGCTCTCAATCCGTAGCGCACCTGTAGACCAGTCAAGTTTCCGGCTGTCTCCTGGATTGGTCAGGATTCCACATGAAAGCCGCTTATAAATTGGGCTCCAATTCTATGATGCTGAACTTGTCCAATTTGATGTCGTGTTCATTCACCACGCTGTGTTCTGTGAGTGTACTTCTTTGTCCCTCGAATTCGTAGACGTCGGTTTTATGTCACCGCCGGCTTTCGAAGAAGTTCCCTGCTTTTCCCACGTACGCAGCGTGACAATCGGCATGTGTTATGGAGTAAACCAGCCCATGCGATTTCCCCTCGGGCAGTCTGTCTTTTGGGCCCGAAAAGGCACAGAGTCCAGCAATCCACCTGCTACAATGCACTTTCGCGAAAAGCATGCCCGTACAGCTTCTCCCCACATAGAGTCGGCGCATTTTAGGAATTTCTATCCCAAATTTCTGCTAAAAAGTGATTTTGCCCGCACTTTCTTTATCAACTACTGCTAAACGAACTGCTGTCCGACGCTGCCACGAAAGAGTTCATCGGGGTGAGCTCTGGGAAAATGAACCCACAATATAAAAAAGTAACGATTAAAGTAACACCACATGTCGCCCCAAAATTTTAACGTGAGTACGTTACCCGTTACAGTTTTAAAATTGTAGCGCGTGCGTTACTAACCCCCGTTTTCACAAACGCTTCTCGACTCGAATTTCGTCCTTCACTGGACTAAGTTGAGCAGTGCGCCGCTGCTAGACTGAAGTTGACGCTGCGCTTCTCAAGAATCGCTGCAAATTATCGCCGATATGCAGTAACTTGGTCTGTCACGAGACGGCGCTCCTATCGACCTTTCAAGTCAAAGCTGAAGCGTTCAGTGAAGGGGCGTTCTAGAATACGGTGCTAAGTTACCCAAAAAGTAGCGCGTTATCGGCAACGGCGTTACTTGTAACGCGCTATACCTCCAACACTGCTCAAAAGCGTTCACACATCTGTTGCCGGGCCACCAATAACGACTTATGCGACCCGTATTCCACGCTGACATCTGAGCTAATCGTCGTTGCATTACATATGCCGGCCCATTCGTCGACACGGAGGTGGTTCGCCCTTCGTCGAGACGTGCGAAGTGTGCCGATACGCTTCCGTAGAAATACGGGGCACAACGCACGTGCCACCCGAGCACCGTCGGCGCTCCTGGATTCCTCAGCGCGCGGCGGCGGGTCGATCGCTAATTGGGTAAACTTGATTCGCGTCGGAGGTGACAGTCGATTCAAAGCGTTGCTGGTCTTTCGAGAGCAGCGTGTTCGTCCGTCAGCGACGCATCGATCCTGGAGCGGGCAGCTCGAATCGAATTAGCGCCCGGCGCGTCCACCGGTCAGCCAGACCGGGCCGCAGTGTGTTTTCTGCACTCTCCTCACCGAGCGGGCAGCAAGCGTCAACATGCGGCCAACTGCGTTCAGCGAGGGGCCTCTTCTCTGTCGTCGTGCTTTTGTCCACTGCTGTGGAACACGCTAATTGGCCGACCAGCCGCTCGCGCCCGGCCATCGCGCATCCAGGCTGCAGGAAGAGTTGTTTGAAAGGGTTTCCGCCATGTCACTGGGAATGGTCGCTCAAAAGAGCTGACGGCTACTGGCACAGCGAAATTTATTCACGGTTTTCGCGGCACAGCTTACAGTCCGCGCCAGGAGTATTGTTGTATTACAGCGAGACTGTAAATAACATTCGTACTTTCCGCGAACAGTAGCTATAGAACAGTCACTATGCCAACAGTGACTCTATGAGCCAAGAGAGGCATAAATCGTTTAATGAAAAACTCGAGATGTTCACCTGACATGCTATTCCTGCGGCTGTGTGATAATTATGATATATCCGCTGACAAACACTTAACAGATGCAGCGACACACACGTAGACTGCACTGTTTACGAAGTTTCTTTAAGGCTCGTAGTTCGCAAGATATTCAACAGCGCTTTCGTTGCGCATAACGCACAGATGCTGTTTGACCGTCGTCCCAGAATACGTCGCAGCTACGACCACGAGTCTCGTTAGTGACTTTAGGCCACCTTCACATACTGTCATCAAACCAGTGGTTTGTATAGACTACATTCTCAGAGAACATGGTTCATATCTTCCGGGATGTTACATTGAACGCACAATGATGAACCCGTGGTGATTCGGAAACTCCTATCACAGGTACGTGCAAATCAGGCATTACGCAGCAAGCAAGCTTAAGGGCGCCCTAAAATTGCGAAGTGCGAAGGATCCTCTCCCACGGCAACGTTTCCCTAGTGTGGTCTACAAGATCCTATCCGCCGATTGCAGATCGGTATACAATGGTGCCACGGGTGCCGTTAATTAGGGAGGCGATCGCCGGGCTAATTCCAAGGGCCGAAGTATCGGCCCCACGAACTGCACCACAAAAGCATGGACAATTTAGAAGTGCTCCTATTTGGTGCGCCAGCAGACGCCGGCTGTAATAAAAGAACGAGTCAGAGCCAAGGGTTGATAAACAAAAAAAAATTATATTCTCAAGTATGGCTGATCAAATGATACACAAATATGCACACTCTGCAATTGTTCAGTACAATATTTCACCAGTCAAACAATGGACTACCCAATACAATAGGCTACACTCGAAACAACGGATACAAACAACAATACACGCTAATCCAATTTTTGAATTGTAACTATACTCCATGTTTTTGGTCTGTAATTGCCTTTGAGCATCCTTGTTCGACCCCCCCCCCCCCTACGTAATACCCCGTCAGGGGCTCTTAAGGGGAAAAAAATTATGATGATGATGATGATGACATGCATCAAACAACCAAGACACTTAAAGACCAAAGAGTTCGCAAGCTTAGTTAGCCCAAAGTACTTGGAACAATTTTTGAATGATACTCTTTCAGAAGTCACTCACTCAAAGTCTAGCGCTGTTGTCGGTCCGCTGCCCCCGAAGTTTCTCTTCCAGGCAACCTCGCGTCTTTTTTGGCGTCTCTCCAAGCACCAAACTTCTTCGCCGGTAGCACGTCAGCTTCCCACGCGCAGCAGCTGCAACGCGCCTTCGCTCGTTGGCGGTAAACACACTCTTCTGCTTGTAACACAAGCCTTCACCCCTCAGGTGGAAACTCTCTTATGCCTGCTTTGTCACTGAGGACAGAAGCCTTCGCCGACACGGCGGAATGACCTCTATACGCACAATCGCGCAAAACTTCCTTCATCTCCTGCCTACGCACACTGGCGTAAACTGGCTTCATCTCCTGATCTCCCTTCTCCGCTGCTCGCTTAAATACCTTTTGCGCTAGATTCCAGAAAATTCTGATCGTTTCGTCGGCGCAACGCACAGCCAAGGCTGGGAGAAAAGTGACACGTTTCGAGGACCGTCCGCGACACGTGACGCAACTCTGCATCACCACGCCCTTTTCCTTCCAGATCTTTCCAGGGCTTGCTCGGCGGCCGATGTGAGGAGGTTGGTCGGCGAAACTACGCTTCCGAGGGTGAGAGACGGCGCGGCCGGGGAGTCTTTGGATGCTTGTTTTCTTCTTTAGCGTTGACCTTGAGGTGTCTCTCTGGCGTTTGGTATCGTCACTGTCGCCAGAATTCGGCGGCGCGCTCTTTTCTGAGCGCTCGTTTGTGACAAATGGCGAAAGCAGAAATTTCTGGAGGCGTCTGGAGCAGCACAAAAATGACGTCACCAAGGGCCACACAGTGACGAATTCACTCGCCGAGCATGCCGAGAAGACGGGCCACAAGGTAATCTGGTACAGCGCACGTATCTCGTCCATGAGGAAGAATTCGACAACGAGGCTAAATCTCGAATCACTAATGATTAATACACCACAATCAATCAATCATCCGGCACACTAAAAGAGGTGTAATGTCAGTGTACAGCATGCACTGCTTGTTGTAATTGAAGTTTCCCTTTCGCGGCCACAAGTGCGGCCAAATAAAGAGTGTCGCATTCAGGAAGCCTGCTGCTGTCTTCGTCCACTTTGCGACCACGTGACAATATCGCAGATATACTTCGCAAATATATGGTCCGTTAATCTATTGCGAAGGTCGCGGGGTTGAATCGCGGTCGTTGCAACCGCATTTCGGTATAGAGCCTAAACGTTACAGACCCGTGTGCTTAGATTCAGGCACACCGTTCAAAATAGAAAATGCTCAAAGGTTTCGGAGTGCTCGACTGCAGCGTCTCTCATTATAACATCGAGGCTGTGGGTCGTGAGACCTCAACAATTGTTATAATATCAATTGTCCTCTGTTGAAGCGGCTATTGGCGCGCATTGAACATAAAAAAGAAAGTATAACCTTTAGAGATCTGCCTCCGTTATCTAAAAACTTGCATCCCCGTGCACAACGCAGGTAGAAGACTGAGCAGAGCCAAGACGATGACAAAGAGCTACGGAAACAACAATGAAGCGGTCTTCGTAGATGCCGCTCGTTACAAACACAAAAACTGCTTTGTCGCGGCTGTAGTTAACCACAAGAAACAATGCCGCACTAGTCTGACAATACACACGAAGCACGTTGACACGGTGGAAGAGATAGATATAGCTTTGGCCATATCACAAACTGACGCGTGTTATATAATCAGCGATTCACAAGCAGCTGTACGCAACTTTACAAAAGGCAACATCTCCCCTGAAGCACTGCGTAACAGGCAAAACAACTAAGACGCCAGATGCATTTGCATTCTCTGGTTTCCAGCTCACATATCCGAAACCACAGGAGATATCAACCCGAACGAGGTGGCACACAACGTATCTCGAGGACTCACTTTCCGTGCTACGACAAATGTCGATCCCTCAACAAAATTTGCAAATGTGTGGGAGTTGCAGGACCGAACGACAACGTTCAATAAAATTACGAAACATTATAAATTACAGAGGCGTGTTTACCCCCCTCCTCATCATAAACTCGACAGGGCACTGTCTGTCATATGGCGATAATTACAAACCAGACCCTATAAGAATCCAGCGCTACTACGTGCTATGTATCCACAGATGTACACGACCGCTCAATGCAAAGATTGTCAGGCACGAGCTTCCTTAGAACATATACTATGGGAATGCCAGGGATTAAAACACAGCAATGAGAACGCGGCCTCCACCGACAGCCTCCGCGCGCGTTGGCTGGCCGTGCTGCTCACTTCAGCCCTGGACGATCAGCTATGGGCAATCCAGCGGGCCGAGGAAGCCGCTAGGAGGCAAGACCTTCTAGCCGACACCTAGACGGGAGCCCAGCTCACTAACACACCGGATACAAAATAAAGTTTATTCCTTCCTTCCTTCCTTCCTTCCTTCCTTCCTTCCTTCCTTCCTTCCTTCCTTCCTTCCTTCCTTCCTTCCTTCCTTCCTTCCTTCCTCCCTTCCTCCCTCCCTCCCTCCCTCCCTCCCTCCCTCCCTCCCTTCCTTCCTTCCTTCCTTCCTTCCTTCCTTCCTTCCTTCCTTCCTTCCTTCCTTCCTTCCTTCCTTCCTTCCTTCCTTCCTTCCTTTAGAGCTCGAATGACTGCCGTGCACTGACGGTTTTAAAAAATGGTAAGAGAAAATAAAGAGGTCTATCATCATTATAGGAAGAACATTCAACAAACGCTCCACTCCACTTCATTCCAAACATGTGAATTCCCAGGATATCCAATGTGGGGTTTACGCAGTCACCTAAAGCTCCGATATTAACGCTCAATGAAAGAGCTCTCGTGTTTTTGACAGCCTGTATATGAGTGGGTATACTCATGGCGCCGCAGCTCTAATGGCAGGGTCTACATGCACGAAGGTAGATTAAAGACGACTGACATCCATCCACTCGTAAAAAATACAATAAAAAGTACGGGCTGGACATGTTCCGGCAACTGAACAAAAGACTAAATCACTGTAAGCCCTAATTAGTGTCCGATGCCCAAAGGGTATGAAATCTCTGTGATAGCGCGTTCCCACTACAGCAGCTTTTCTTTCTTTCGTTGCGTGAAAAGAAAGAGTGCCTTGCGAGTGGCGGGCCAAATGAACTGCGCTCTGCAAACAGGCGTGGCTTCTGGCGAAAAGTGCGCTCGGGGCGTTCAATTAGCGCGTCCATTGAAGCGGGAGCATTGAGCGCGTGCCACGAAACCGTCATATTTGCTGCCGAAACGGACACGACACTTCGACTGAAACTACCACGTACTCTTCTTTTTAAACCATCGCTCTCAGAACGTACACGGAACATGACGGTGGCCGAACATGTGCAGCACCGACGGTGTACAGCCGCACTGATCTTCCTGTGCCATTCCCACCAAGTGCTCTCAACTTTAGAACGCATGCGAGTGGGTGCCGAATGAAAACCGCGTTATCGCGTAGGAAACACGTTGATAACGACATCACCAGCGTGGCATGCTGTTCTCCACGTTAGCATCCCCCAGACGCTGAAACCTTTCCCGGCCTACTAATTGCACTGACCCCAACCGGATTGCTTTACTAAACTTGTTGAATTGTGTTCTTTGTGTACTGCACTATAAGTTGTATGTATAGTCATAATTGTCCTTCTCCCCCTAAGAAACTGTCTGAAGGTCAACAGATAGGGTTGTAGCCAAAAGTTTTCAGTCTGGGGGTCACGGTATAAACTAGTGTGTGCATGTATATACTCATTTGTAAAACTGAAAACTTCCAAGGGCGAGGGGGCAGAGTAGGGGGACAAAAACTCCCCAAGTACGTTCCCTGGCAGTGCCAAGCCACACTATAGGCTAAAATGAACTACAACATCTCTTAGTTCTATAGAGCTTCATAAAACTCCGAGATTTCGAAGCGCTCTTATTATCTGTATTTCATTCACGAAAATATAGAACATTTATAGAAAAATTGTGTACTTGGAATCATTTTAGGGAACACTTTTACTTAAAATATATATATTTGAAACGTCTATTTTGTTACCTAGACCCTATCGGGGACATGGACGGACGACTAGGCTGTTTTATAATAATTAGTTGGAAAATAACAAGTTAGGAAATATTATAACTAGTAAGAAATATTCTTTGCAGTGATGCACATATTTAAATGTAGAATAAATTATTTTGCTCGTGTGGAAACCGTATTTAGGTGCGCGACATCAGGCAAACAGATATTGTGAACTTATAAAGTATGGTCATGCAGTTAGCTGAGCACAAGAGCCGAGTTTTTGAACTTGCTAATGATCCGCGTGCGCGAATGCACGCACGAGTACATATATATGATAGTTCATCAGGTTGCCATTGGAACACGGATAGTTCAACTGCTTCACAATCCTTGTCGTTTCGATCTGCGATGAAACCTGTGCCTCGCCACTCAACCCATCTTGTTTCGCTCCTCACTGCGATTCTGTAATAACATACAATCAGCCAGCTCACACTGATGAACCATCAAAGCTAGTTGCTTACAAAGAAGTGCCTTCGCTTGGCCAATTATTTAACTGGTTCAACGAAGTGGTATTTCAATGAAGTGGGGCTGAACGAAGTGGGAATGAAGCAGGAATGAAGTGGGAAGTGTGAAGGGAGTAGTATAGCGGGCGTATAGTGATAGTAGTAACACATTCGTAGTGGGATTTGGCCACTTTCTGTGGCACATACCCGCGATATAATTAGGAGGGATGACGCAGCACTAGGGATACGAACATTTCGACCATCTGATATAATTTAACGCGCACTGACACCGTGAAGAATGCGGACCATTTCACCAAAATGCGACCGCCGTAGCCGGGATCGAACGCACAATCTTCGAGTCAGCAGCCGACTGCCACTAATCCACCGTGGCGAACGGCTGCTATGTCGTAAGGAGGAGGTAAGTTTATCTACAGAAAGGCAGAGAGGTCGGCCTGAGCGATAGCTTGCTCTAGCCTGCTACTCTACACTGGGGTAAGGGAAAGGGGAAAAGAAAGATTAATAGATGACGACGGTGAGATAGAGAGGTGAGTATGTAGTGTTCTGTAGTGTTCTGTGTAGCTGAGACACATTTTATAGCCGCGCAGATAGTCCAGTTGTTTCCAGAAAGGTTATAACTGCTCTTGTGACCGCAGTTGCACTGTTGGTGTCTGGCCAAGGGCCCAACATGGTCTCATCAGTTAATGACATTTTGTCGTAATACGACTGAGCTCGGCGTTGCGTTAGGAGCTGTTAGCGGAACACTAATTTCTATGTGCGTCCGAGAAGCACGGGCCGGCGATGAGAAAGCCGCTGCCATCTGGCGGTCGTCAAAAAGCCGATAGCGAAGCTTGTTCCTTACCGTAGCGCTTAAGAAGAGGGATCTAATTGAGAAAGTTACAGCCGATATTATGTGTAACGATGCCCGACCCGATTCTCGAGACGTTTCCTTCGGCTCTCAGAAGCGCCGTCAAAGAGGAAGTTTTCTTCTTAACGTGGTTAACTGGCGCTCGTTACAGAGTTCGCTCTTTACGGTATTACCGATTCGAGAAACATCTTCGCCCAATAAGAGAGCGGAAGTTGTCGGAATAAACGCTGACGCTATAGTCCGTCGCAATCACGCAAAGGTTTAAGAAGGAAAAGAATCTACGTAGCATAACATAATCATAACTTTTTATTCCAAACAAGAAACCGGGAGAGGGAGCGAAAGCTGCGACGAAGGACAACCAGAGGGAACAAGTATAACTCGACTCACAGATAAGTATTTAATTGAGGATGCGCACACCCCTGCACGCCATTGAGCAGCGCATGCCTAAAAAAGCCGTCTCAGCCGCGTCAAGCGGCACAAGGTAACAATGCATCACCACAACGTTAATGAACTATGTCACGTATACGTTTCTACGCGTAGACTAACTTCGCTGCATCAGTTGACTGGTGATGAGATGTTGTTGCTAGTTATGATAGTTTTTTTAGTAGAGCGTCAAAATGACTACAGAGTCACCTGCTATACGGTGTGCCTCGTGATCTTATTTTCTGGAACATGAAATGCCAGCAATTATTATTATTATTATTAATTATTATTATTATTATTATTATTATTATTATTATTATTATTATTATTATTATTATTATTATTATTATTATTATTATATTATTATTATTATTATTATTATTATACATCGCAGCCTATATCATAATATAGAGTGGAGAAGGAAAACGTATGAAGAAAACTAAACAAAAACAAAAGTACTTGTTTTTTTTTTTTTGATCGATGCGAAGAACAAAGTATTTTATGCTTGATGCGTCAAAACAATAATAGTAATATCTGGAGTTGAACGTCCTAAAACCAGGATATGAGGGACTTCTAAGTAGAAGGGCTCTCGAAATTTCCCCTATCTGGTGTTCAACGTGCACGCTGACATTGCACAGAACACCGGCCTCTGGCTTTTCGCCTCCACTGAAACGCTGTGGTCGTGGCCGGGGTTGAACCCACGACCTTCGGGTCAGCATCCGGGCCCCGTGACCGCTACACCACCGCGGCGGACAATAAAACGTTGTAGTGTAAAGTAGTAGCACATAAAGGGGCCGTGGCATCATATTTTCGGCAATATTCTGCGTTATAATACCTGAGCATTCACAAGTAAGCTGCCCAAAGTTTTGTTCGAGCACCTAATCTAATTGAATATTTTTACAAACGAGCAAGCGGCCTTATTATGCAGTAACGGCGCACTCGCAAGTCGTGACGTCAGCAGCAGCTGGCAGTGCGAGCGTCGGCGTTCCGGCGAACGACATTCTTCTGTGGTCAGCAGCGCACAAATCGAGATGCTTGTGTTTTTTTTTTTTCCCTTGGCGCTGAAATCGGATGATCTGCAGCGGCTGAAACTGTGGTAGAAGACGATGGCACCACTTCTTGCTGCACTGTAATGTCACAAGCGTCATTGCAAGATGGCAGTCACCGGTGATGGGGGAATTGGCAGCCAGTGACTTCTAGGTCCTGTTTAGAACTTGGATATTCTCTTACGGTGCACTTTTAATATCTGTGTTGGCACAAAAAGTCCTCTACTTCTTTTCCTGTAAACCGTACTGCTGGCTAACCATGTACCCCTTTAGAAAAATTAAAGTACTACTAAAAGATTAAGATAAGGAAGTGGGTGCTTGATTTGAGTATATCGATGTACTCGTACCGCGAACGTTATTTTTCGATTCGAGGTTGCCATTATAAATATATATAGAAATGAAATGAGCGGATCTGAATAACGCCTTTGGTGTTTGTCTGCTTACCGTGTCAGCCACTATGACACACGTAGTTCGTCACTGTATATAGTTAACTGAAACGATATATTACGTGAATGGCCGGTACCAGGGATAAGTGGGCCATTGTGATAATCTTATGTTGAGGCATACGGACAAGGCTACACACAAGAAAGTGGCCAGAAATTGTTTTGTGAGCCGGGGAAAAGGAGGGTTTCACCATTATTTTGTGCATGTTCGTGAGTCTGTTTGCATGTGTCCGTGTATGCAAATTCTCGGAACACAAGTCTGGGCATGTCACGTACACCATCGCTCTGTGCTTGCTCGCACCATCCGCGACACGTCGTGGCACGCGCGGGCCATGCCACTCTTCCCACTGTATAGTGGATTGATTTGATTGATTTGATTTGTGGGGTTTAACGTCCCAAAACCACTATTTGATTATGAGAGACGCCGTAGTGGAGGGCTCCGGAAATTTCGACCACCTGGGGTTCTTTAACGTGCACCCAAATCTGAGTACACGTGCCTGCAACATTTCCGCCTCCATCGGAAATGCAGCCGCCACAGCCGGGATTCCACTGTAGTGGAGACCCGTCGCATAAACCTCATCGCACCGCAAACGGTTGAACGCAAAATGCAAGGGTCGCCGTTCCACCTGGGCGTCCTTCAACGCCCACTTAGCGGTCGGTGCAGAGTGGGACGCCTCAATTCCAACCACCGCACCCGTTGTTCGGCGCGCTGCATGCGCTAAGCAGGTCGCTAACAAGCGGCGGCGCAGCTGCTCTAAGCCGATGATGAGCGCACTCATGAACCGGAAGGCGCAGCCATGTGTGCACTGCTGCCTCGCGAGACGCAAAATGATCTTCCGCTCGAACAAATCCGCGAAGGACCACTCGAGGGGAAGGAAGTGCGCGACCCGCCTCGGCGCGATCCCAACACAAGAATGCGGTGCTCGTCGTGGCCTCGTTGCGCAGCAGCCTCGCTGTGGTGAACAAGATTGCGCCCCGACGCCGCCCTCGCCTCCGAACACCGTGCACCTCGTTCTCTCCTCTCCGCGGGGTTCTCGCTATAGCGCACGCTGCACAGGCCCTAAAACTATGCGGAAGAAATTGGGTGCTAAGTAACGTCTTCCTTCCGTGAAAGGAAACTTGGTATTGTTAGGCATAGCCCGCCGATTTGCGATGTCGCTGAGAACACCGCGTCGTCCGCATGAGCTCGGCGTGAACGGGAAACTTACTTGGTTTGTCGGAGCGCCTCGCTGAAGTGTTGCTTATGGCGACTCAGCTGAACGTGTGTGAACGAGGTCTTATCGGTTTAGCGCGAGAGAACTATATCATCAACGGACGCAGAAGCGCTTGAGGTAATTGGTCGTATCAGCCTCAGTTTGTACTTTCCGTCGACAGCTATTTCACTTTAATTAGGCGCTCGCTGATCTGCGATATATATATAAGGGAAAGAAGTGTATACGTAAGGGCTCGTTTTGCCGTGTTTTGCCACAATATTAATGAGATCTAACAGACAGTAATGCCAAGGAAAGTATAAGGGAAGTTATTAGACCGAATTGTAATGTAATATCGAAGACAGAAAAGTGGGTGAATATATAACTTGCCGTGGGCAGGAACCGAACCTGCGACTTTCGAATAACGCGTTCGATACTCTATCACTGAGCTACCATGGCGGCTATCCTCCCAGCCACTTTATTGGGAATATATGTAAAATTAAGCGTGGGAGCGTCAGGCAGCGCCATCTGTAGCCATGGCGGCGAGTATGGCACACTCTTTATGAGCCTGTCTGGCGTCACGTAGCACGTGAACTTATTACGACCTGGGAACTGACCAATGGTCCCTCGTATATAATGAGCACATTCATCGCATCATCCCTACTTTAACAAACGGTTCTGCTGACCAACCAAGAATGCAGGGATGGACGTGGCGTCGTCTCTTCTCCGCATTTCCAACCACGTCGTTTCATACCATCATCAACGACGGAATAGGGAATCGATCAAGCGTCTGTTTTCTTTGTTATGTACAACGTAATGAAATCATCGGACAAGACAGAGAGAAAGGAAGGACAGAGAGATTAACCAGAGGAAGGCTGTGCTTGGGAGAAGGAAAAATGGGTGTAAAATAGTGAAATAGAAGAAGAGTTTGTAACAGTAGGAATACAGGCATTATCTCCAGTCTAATTGTAACGTTACTCATGATATGATTTCAAAGAAATATAAAGTGGACGAAATAACAGCTTTCCGCCTGTGGGGACCTACAAGACGATAGTTATAGCGCGATAAAAGAACGATGACACAGAGACAATAAGGGCACGAAGGACACTTGTCTCTGCGTCATCGTTCTGTTCTTGCGCTATAACTGTCGACATGTCATACCAACTATCGCCCAAGCTGCCACACTTCTAAGGGACCTACGACTCTCGGACAACGCCTCCTACGCTCGACCACTTTGGTCCTTGCCAAAGACAAGTTGACTTTTCGTGCGCTTAAATGTCTTCCTATTTTTCCGCCGCCGTAGTACAGCAGCTACGGTAGTCAGCTGCTGACGTGAAAGTGGCGGGTCTGATCCAGGCCGCGGCGGTCGCATTTCTATGGCGACCAAATGCTACATGCCCATGTACTAGCTGTGCGATGTCAGCGCCTCTCAATGAACACCAGATGGTCGACATCACCGACGCCCGCCACAACGGCGTCCCTAATAATCATAACGTGGTTTGGGGACGAAAAGCCAAGATATTATTAATTTCTTCAAATTAATGTAATAATTACCATATTACAAATATAAACTACAAATAATGCCCACATACTGCCATGTATTCTTTGCGCCTCAAACGTTATCGCCGCGAGTCACTTCGTGTAGCGTTCGATGGACGGCGCTCATTTTGTTGTAGCGTCCTCCCCAAGTGCCCTCTTGACTCAAATAATCCTCCCCCGAAAAACCGTTGTCCCCGCTTTCATACGGACATGAGACGGCGTCGCAGCGATCGAGGGAGATGCCAACGCAGAGAAAGATCGTCTCTCCCTCTGGAAGCCTTTCAAAACGACTTTTCGATTTCCCACGAGCTGGTAAAGCGAGTGAGTTTTCGCGTCTGACCCGGAGGACGACACCGACTCAACCGAGGTTGGTCTTCGCGCGGCCAGTTCGGTGCTATCTCAAAAGCGAAGCGGCTCGAATACATTAGGTGTGCGCGAAGAAGAGAGCCCCGGTAACGGGAGATGGTTCCCTCCCTTTTTTTACTTTTCTTTTCCCTCCGCGCTGGCACGGCCACGCTCATCCATTATGCAGGGAGGTCATTTAGAAAACGGAGAAGCGCTGCGAACGATTTCGTCTCTTCTGCGCGCTATCGAGGTGACGCTAACAGGCGGCCGTCTGCCCTTCCCGCCCCACTCCCGCAATTTTGAGGGTGCGCCCCGTGGAGAGGAGTCTAGGGACGCGTGTGGATCAGGATGGCGGTAAGTGAGGAAAAAAAAGGGGAGGGGGCGCACAAGACCGTTCCCTGCCTGTCGCCTACGTTCGTGTCACGCTATACAGTGTGTCCCTTTTCTGGGTAGCTCGTGCGCGGGACAAGACACGTGTGAGAGGGATCGGTAAAAGCACGTTGAAACTATTGCCGGTTGGCTCGGCCTGCGCATGCCTTCGCCTCTTCTGTTGTTTTCCTTTTTCCTGCAGGCCGCAGACACCCGTAAAAAGTTTGACACCGATTACTACGCGACGCGATTCTCGCTCCTGTTCATGACCAGGGATGGCGTCGGGGAGGGGCACGAAGGGGGGGATTGAAAGGAGGGGATGGCAACCCAAGCCCCAAGTTTTCGCCTGCTCGCCCTCCACTTTTGCTCCCCTCCCCAAATGAAAACTTAGTCAAAACACAAGGCATAAGACCCCCCTACCTCCTCTCTCTCGTAGGAACAGACTTGTCGTGTCCACTGCTGCACACCTATCATCTAGTGGTACATTTTTCTCATGCAAGTACAGTAGAAACTGCGACAAGTCGTTTCTTGTTCTTTTCACTCCTCTTGCATCACCATCATACTAAAGATACAAAATGACCGTGTCATATCGCATTGCATAGTTTTGTTCTTTATTGATTGTTCAGCTTTCCAGATGATAGCACAGTTATCCCGAGTTCTGCGCATTGTTTCACGATGAGTTACGGCCATGGCTCGTTGTACTTTGCGCGCAACACATGCGCCAACGGCTACACAAGAACGAGATGTCAAAGAGGAAAAAAGAATCACCGGAATGATTGGGGCAGTACGAGCACGAAAGTAGTAGTGACCCGATTATCGAACTCGGCTCGCCCATGTATGCGACCACGCTGGGGACAAATGTAACGATCCCCTCAGACGGTCGTCCTCCATCAAACTTTTCTCTGCGAGCGCTGGCGGGCTGATTCCGATGTTACGCTCTGCACGGAGGCGTCAGCTGAAGGGCTCATGAAAAGCGCCTTACAGGTCAGTGCCTTGTTCGTCCCTGTTATACTCGCGACGGAGTCGTATAGATATTTCATTGTTTCTTTTCTTTGATTGTCAGGCGGCAAGTTCCCGAAGTTGGGAAAGTCTTTAAACTGAGCCCGTAAGGAACACGCAGTTAAGAGCCACGTTGGCGCGGGACTTCGCTTTATGATCCTTTGATCCCTGCAGCAAATTTCGAGCACAGCTGCCGGCCAACGTGGGGAGGAGAGGGTTGGAGCAGTGTCTCCGGCCTTTGGCCATTGAGTTTTACGTTCGTGGCTGAGGCTCGGGTCTCGGCGAAGGGTCTTCTCGATGAACGCTGCGTTGATTTCTTTAATCATCATTTGGACATACACGTTGACACGCGAAACGTTTTTAAGTGATATTGTACGAGATATCGCTACAAGAGCAGTTCTTGCATGAAGATGATTTCTAAAAGACTGCTCGTGCAAAGACTGGCACAAGGAAGAATGTCGTTTGTGATGCCTTGACCTCTTTCTTGCGTCCGTGTTTGCACGTCCTGTCATTCTTTTAGAATGACCCTGATGCAAGACTTCACAGGTGTAGAAGTGGTACTCGCACTGACTGTAATGGTTGGTTCACACCGGTGACTAGCAGTGGTCACACGACCATTTGCGACTGGTCGCAAACAGTCACGAACGGTCGCAAAGCGACTGCTTTGTCTAGTCACTTCCTAAACGATTTTTTAATCACGCGACTGCAGTCGCAAAGCTGCTGGAACCAATAAGCGATGCCCAGAAGTGACGCCATCATTTCTTTACATTCAGGCTGTTTTTGTTTTTTTTTCGTTGCAATGGCACCCTGCGCCAGATACAAATGAGTGCGTTTTTCTCTGGGTCTATTGCACCATGGCCACCACGGAGTACTTGGCTTGGAGGTGGCGGGGTGCAGCACCTCAAAGTGTCATATTAACGTGGCCGCATTCGCAAAAAGCTTAAAGCCGTCAAAATAAAGAGAAAATGGATTGTGCACTACCGTTCCTCGTATTCAGAGTCGCTTTTTAGGGGCGAAGCTCCTTAAAGCGGCACCCGTTCGTTTCTCGTTGTAGTAGTAGTAGTAGTCGTATTGTGTAACCAGTCTTAGATTTTGACCTCCAAGGTGGTGCCGGTGGGAGATTTCTTCTGTGCGTTGTTGAACAATAAAAAATTTGCAGCGTGCGCGTTAACTAAAAGCCGAATTCTCCTGTATCTCATTCCCCCTTAGCAGCCATTGGAATGTACATTGAAAATTATCTGAGAAGAGAGGGTTGCTACGTTATACTCGCTGGGCGTAACCTCCTTGGTTTTAGAAAGGTTTAGCGAGCGTTGGGCCGCAGTGCCATGAATATAGTGAACTAGTATATACCATGAACGCGAGGTGGTTAAGGGTGGGAAGTAGACACGAAGCGCAAGCCTTAAGAAAGTGTGCGTATGCCTCTTCTCGTTCAGTCCTTGGAATGTCCGCTGGATGGTGCTTCCATATGAGGAATATATGATCAAAAGATGCGAGATGGTGGTACTTGGAGTGTTGAATAGGTGGACGAACGGACACACAGGCAGATGCATGGACGGACGCACGGATGGCTGCACGGACGGATGGACGCATGGGCGGACGCAGGAGCGGATGCATGTACGAACGCAGGGACGGACGCACAGATGGACGTGCGGACGCACAAACAGACGCATGCACGGACGGGCGGATGAACGCACGGGCGGCCACACAGACGCACGCGTGGACGGACGGAAGCGAGAACGAATGGACGGACGGATGCTACGCCCCACTCTCCATCATTCATTCCGTGGATATGCTGCCATTTTTTTTTTTTGTCTTGAACTTGACTAGCCAGCCCGTTTGGAACGCTTTTGTGCTTCGTGCCTTGACGCCGCCTAAAGACACCGCGTTCGGGACGTGTTTGTGCTGCATCGGAGGCTGCGATGGATGGATGGATGGAAAAACTTTATTTCGTCAGAAAGCAACTGAGGATGATTCCGTGTTAGATGGCCATCAACCCAAGGTTGGCGGCGACCTGTGTGGCCCACTCCACGACCCTTAACTGGACGACTGGGTCTGAGCTGGTCAACACGGCCTCCCAGTGCTCAAGAGAGGGATCACGCATAATATCCACCGGCGGCGGCACTATGCTACATTCCCAAAGTATGTGATCATATGTTGCCACAGCCTGACACCATTTGCATTGCGGCTTAATCTCCTCCGGGTACATTTTGTTCAACGCGTAAGGGTTGGGAAAAGATCGCGTCTGCAGTTTTCTCCAGACGCATTCCTGCGCCTTAGTCAACCGCTTGTGCGGGGGCGGATAAAACCTCCACTCTAGTTTATAATGATTCGTTATGTCATGAAAGGACACCAGCCCATCTCTCGCGGACCTCCCAGGAACTGGCGGCTCACCTACCCGGCTGACGAAACCTCGAGCATTCAGGTGAGCCGCCTCGTTCCCAGGGTTCCCAGAGTGTGCTGGTACCCAGACAATTTCTATTTCTCTCATTTCTCGTCCCGTGGCCCCATGCAGAAATCGTGCGGCGGTCGCCGATATTCTGCCCCTCGCCAGGTTTCGGATGGCTGTCTTTGAATCACTGAAAATCAAATCTGACTGCGAATTAGTTATAGCTAGCGCTATTGCCGCTTCCTCTGCAGTTTCCGAGGAGCGGGTTTTGACCGATCCAGAAGCGATCAAGCGCCCCCGCCTGTCCACCACCACAATCACAAAAGCGTCTTTGTCCTTATATTCCGCAACATCTGTATAGACTGCCGCTTTGTACTCGCCGTATTCAACGTGTAAAGCTCTGGCTCTTGCCTGCCTGCGCTGCGTATGGTGAATCGGATGCATATTTTTGGGCAAAGGTTTTATGTACAGGGCCTTATGTAACTCTCGCCGCACCTGAATTTGTGTCCCCAGTGGGAGCCTCTGCTCCAATGCCAATCCTTTCCAATATAATCCTGCCAGCTTTGGTTGTCGAAAGCCTAGCGTGCTGCATCACCAGATGCGCCTCCCATAATTCATCCAGGGTGTTGTGTACCCCTAGTTTTAACAGCCTTTCTGTAGGCGCGTTGTTAGGCAACCCAAGCGCTGCCTTGTAAGCTTGCCGGATCATAGCCTCGACCTTACCCTTTTCTGCGGCATCCAACTTCATATAAGGTGTCGCGTAAGTAATCCTGCTGAGCACAAACGCCTGTACCAGCTTACAGAGTTCGTTTTCTTTAACCCCGCTCTTACGGTTAGCGATTCTTCTGATTAACCTGACAGTAGCATTAACCGTGGTCTTAAGTTTTTCAAGGGCCACCCTATTCTTCCTGTTAGTTTGCAGATATAGGCCAAGAATTCTAATCGTTTGAGCTTCAGCTACAGGCCTACCCCCTACCTTTACCTCTAACGGCGGTGGCGGAATATAGTGTTTTGCATGTAGCCCTCTGGGTTTGTCCCGAACCACAAAGAGCTCGGACTTTGGCTGAGAGCATGAAAGTCCCGCTTCCCCTGCCAACTCTTCGACAATATTAACTGCCTGTTGCAGTGTTTCTTCCAGATGCGCGTCACTACCCCTGGTTACCCATAGAGTAATATCATCTGCATAAAATGTGTGTTTGAGTCCCGGTATCTCCTCCAACCTCGGCGGTATTTTAATTAAGGCGATGTTAAACAGGAACGGTGACAAAACTGAACCCTGTGGCGTCCCTTTGCCTCCCAACGCGAATGAGTCCGATTTGATATCTCCTATTGAAATTTCTGCGGTTCGGCCCTCCAAGAATGATCTGATGTAGCGAAATGTCCTGACCCCTGGGCCAATTTCCGATAGGTTATTCAATATTGCCTCATGCGAAACATTGTCGAAAGCTTTATTCAGGTCAAGCCCCAATACAGCTTTGGTGCCCGTGCTGTGCCCGGGATTGACTACATCATGTTTTAACTGTATCATGACATCCTGTGTGGACAAATTGGCCCTGAAACCTATCATAGTTGGGGGAAAGATGGCCTTGTCCTCTGCATAATTCTGAAGCCTGTTGAGAACCACGTGCTCCATCAATTTGCCCACGCATGATGTCAGCGATATGGGGCGCAGGTTTTCCAAGCAGAGTTTCTTGCCTGGCTTCGGAATAAATATAATCCTAGCATGCTTCCATTGTGCTGGGATCTCCCCGGCCACCCAATACTCATTTATCAAGTCAGTGATCGCCCCGACCGATTTGAAATCTAGGTTTCTCAGCATTTTATTAGTAACTCCATCCGGACCTGCGGCAGACGTAGTACGCAGCTGCCCCATGGCAAACTCCACCTCCGCAATTGTGAACTCTTCATCTAGGTCTGAGTTTTCCACCCCCGAGTAGTGTGGTAAGCAACCGTCTACTTCATCAGTTATGTACCGATTCCGGAGTTCCTGTATAAACTCTCCAATTGTGCCTTCATATTGATGCATTAACCGAGTCATTTGCCCCCGTTGCGCCGATTTTGTTGCTGCCGGATCCAAAAGATGCCTTAACAGCTGCCATGTCTTTTTGCATCCAAACTGTCCATTCATGCGATCACAAATCTGGCCCCACTGCTTGGCTTGCAACTCAATTGTATAATTTTCGATTTTGCGTTCTAACTTGGCAGTCCTTCTGCGAAGGACGCCATTATGTTTTTGCTTCTTCCACCTTCTCAAGAGACTCGCGTGCGCTTCCCACATGTGTAATAGTCTCGAGTCAGCGGTAAACTCCTCCTGCTCGACTGGCACTTCTACCGTGGTATTACTTACATCCTCCTTGAGCGCCTGTACCCATGCATCTAGGTCATTAATTTTCCCGTTTACAGTGTCTGCTCTGTTTTTCCTAAATCTGTCCCAATCTGTAATTCTATGCCCCCTCACTTTGTCTTTATGCTTCGCAGCGCTAAACGTCGTGGAAAGGATATAGTGATCACTTCCTAGCGCTTGTCCCGTGTTAATCCACTTTGCATTACTGATGCCTCTAAAAAACGTAAGGTCTGGGGAGGTATCCATGCTTACGCTGTTGCCTATCCTCGTATGATCTTGTGGATTGTTTAACAGAGTCCAGCGCAGATCCCGGGCAACTTGCCAAAGCCGATTGCCCTTTGGGCTGGCTCGAATATAACCCCACTCCGGGTGAGGCGCATTGAAATCTCCTACCACTATAAGCGGAGCGCGAGCTGCTAACCGTTGAGTTTGAATCAGGAGTTGTGGCAAGCCCAATCCTTTATCTTTTGGAGAACTATACGCATTAAGTAAAAACAGACTCTTCTCATACTTTCGTTTAGGCAAAATCTCAAGCAAGACATAGTCTTCCCTGCTGCTATCTACGGAATGCTGAATGGCAGTGATGTTGCAATGGACTAGCACGGCTGTGAAGACGCGTGATACGCCCCTTGAATCAGTTCCTGGCGCTGTAAATGCCTTAAATCCAGGTAATTTTACGGAACCACTAGCCTCCTGTAAGGCTATTATGTCTGGTTTACTGTCCAGATTTTGTACGTGCAACTGCAGGTTACCCCGCTTTTGACGAAAGCCCCTGCAGTTCCACTGCCAAACCTCAATTTGCTGGCGAGGCGCCATGATGAGGCACCAGGTTGACTAATGGCACTTGGCCACCCACGGGAGGCAGTCTTGCCTCCAATAGAGTATGAAGCTGCTGAAACATGCCCATGACCTGGGTTTGGGAATCCTTAAATTCAGTGGAGAGCATGCCGAGACGCTCCTCTATTGTGTCTAATCTGGCTTCGATCTTTTCGACTCGAGCCTCCAACCTATCCTGTCTTTTCCCTTGTTTGCCTACTTTATCCGCAAGTGTTGTTACATCCGACTTAAGACTCATGACCTTAAAAACAGGCTGTGGCATGTCTACTGGTGACGTTCCAGCTAATCGTTTTGCGTTAGCTACCTCATCCCCCGGCAGTGGTCTCTTCAATGTCCCCCGATTCTCCACTTCCATAGCTGCACTCTCCTGTACGCGAGCAGACGCCTCTTGCGTCGCTTTCTGTAGGCCTTGCACTGCTGGTGCCTGTGTCCCCTGCCGTTGGTCGTTTCTAAGTGCGCGTTCCATCTCTGCAATTCTGTTTTCCATTCTTTTAATCAAGTCTCCCTGTCGCTGAACCAGCGCTGCTAACTCCCTCTCTCGAGCGGTTTCGTTCTGGGAGGCCGTGCCTGACAAGCTCACCTTTTTGTTGGTGTCGCGTGCGCAGCTGTTGGTACTGGATGCTCGTCCACCATCTTGGCCGCCCCCGCGCCCTGGCAATGGCGGGAAGGAACTCGACCGGTCCCTGCTTTTGCTTCTGCCTTCTTTACCCCTCGGTGACCACTCCGTGGCCCTCGAGGAACGCTTATCGTTGCCAGCTTCGCTCTCTCTTTCGATGCTCTGCTGCCGGCCTGTCGGTGGCTTGCGAGCCAGGCGAAACTTGCAGTTCCGGCTCCCTGTGTGATGCGCACCATGGCACACGATGCAGACCGGCGTGCACGTAGGTGGCTCTCCTTCTGGTGGGGCAGGATGGTCCTTCCCGCAACGGTGACATAGGTTGCTCTTCGGACGATAGCAAACGTCCGCTCGATGTCCAACTCGTCTGCAGTTGAAGCTGGTCTCGACTAAATTTCTGTACGGGATCACAGCGTACAGACAGTTCCAGTAAGTAATCTGCCGGGGTATGCGTTTTCCCCCGAACGTAATCTGAATCGCCTTTGACTTTCCCAGAGGTCTCGCGTCCAGAATGTTTATGCCTTCATTCTTCTTCAGGAATCCCGCCCGAACTTCTTCCACTGGGCATCCATCATAAGCATTATAAATCACTCCCCGCACGGAGTTCTCCAACGGCGCCACGAACGCCGAAACCGGCAGGTCACGATCACCCAGCTTGAGCGTCTTCACAGTCGCATATGCCCCACTGCGATTTATGCACGGTGTGCTCACCGTCAACGTGTTGTTTGTGCCATTAACCCGCACAATGTCTTCTTCCGCGGCAATCGCACTCGTTAGACGCGCTGCTGCTCTCAGTGCACATCCGAGTTCTCTCGCTGTCACAACACCCAAGTCCCAGTTCTGGGGCCTGTACACAATCTTGAAATCCGTGGCTGGCAACTTGAGAAACGGTCCGCGTTTCTTCCATACCGGCGTTTTCCCCTGCTTGACTTGCTGCGCTCCGTGCGTCTTGCGCCCGTCGCTGCCGGCCTGCGTCTCGCAAGGCTTACTCTTGGCGTTGTCGCCATGCCGAGTCTTCTTAAATCGGTCCTGTGCCTTCAGCACTGGAGCCCACTCTCCCGCTTCAAAATTTTCTGGTGTTATAGTCTCCCCTTCGACGTAGTACTCCATCTTCAGCCCAACAAGATCCACGGTCACCGGGCGCAAGTCAGACGCCGGGCGACGCGGCCCAGGCCAGGCTTGGCCTAGGAGATAGGCCTAGCCTTGCCACCGCGGGGTTGATAGGAAAATCTCGGAAACTCCAAAAACGGGGACAAACTTGCCTAAACGAGTGGTGTCCGTAGGTACAGGGCAACCTCCTGCAGACGAGCCCACTGACAGCAAGTCCAGAAAAAAGCGCGTCCGCCGATAGTCGGTCACCGGGCCGGAGCTCATGCGAAACACGTCCGCACAGCGTCTCACTCCAGCCGCCTCCCCTCGGAGGCTGCGAACAGTCAAATTCAAGGAGCGTTCCTGAATACGTACCACTCTCATAAGTACTCCTCGTCGTCTCGGCGCAGCTCGAGAGGTATAGGAGGTTTGCATGGCCGGCCAACTATCGCGAACGAAGGGATGGTCACAACCCACACCGGCTTTTTTTCATTTAATGCGAAGCATTTCTTAGCGAACTTCAGTGACTTGAAGCGTATCTGTATCTATCTAGTGTTGTGACTGGCGCCAGAGCTCACGAGGGAGCGGCGCTCTTTTAATCCTCAAACAAGTAGCCGAACGGCCGGCTGCCTATGCCCGCCAGTTATTGTCACGGAGGGTGAGGTGTCATGGCAACACAACGCCGTAAGCACTTCGGTAGACGACAATGAGTACAGCATCTTCCTTGGAAGAGACCACGGCGGCCGCCGCAAATCGCCTCGCTACTTAAGCGAGCAGTTCGGCGGACCCTTTGATGTATGCTGTCATGAGCTTGGGACCCCTCGACCAGCGGCACACACACGACGAGGAGGAGCCCCACTGGCACCACTTTGGATTGCAGTGATCACGGCTCAATATTTAACGTTCACGTGGGCCGTGAATGCTCGTCCCCCTCGCAAGTTGTGTGTGATATGTGATTGGACAGTGCCATCTGCACGTGTTCCCTGATCCAGGGATCTGGGGAGCACATGCCCTTTATAGTGAGCCACCCGGCTCATTCGAAAAAGCGTCATGTAGAGGAACGCCAGATTCGAGAGCTCGCTATGTAAGAAAGAGCTCGTCATGTACGAGAGCTCACCTTGTATATAATGTAAATAAACCCTCTTCAAGTTTTTCTTCCTCCTGCCTCGACAACTTCCTTCCGGACCTCCGGTGCCTGCAAACTCCGGTCGCAACACTAACCGCTTACGTTTGGGTGTTCTCGTGGTCACACCATTTACTTGGCGTGAACCAAAATTAGCATGAGAGGGTAAGATGGTTTGGCAAATACGACGTGCTTGTCAAAACATGAGTAATGTCACAATCCTGTCGCGTACATTGTCAAACACTTACCACCAGACAGTGGCACATACCCACGGACGGGTATGTGCCGCTGGTAAGCGGGTATATGCCACATGTGATTGACACTTAGTATACCCAGGAACGACGACAACACACATGGGCGATTTCAACGCGCGAGTGTTAAATACCCGACGCCGGTAGCGTCCAACCGACGAGTCCCAGCTGGAATCAAAGAAAAAAATTCTGGGTGCTAATTAAGCATTTTACCACAGAACTACGCCAAGCCTCGGAACTACTTTTCAAATAGACGCTAATCTTCGTGAAACGTGGTTTCAGTGCTGCCTACCGAATTTTATAAACATTACATATATGTACTATTTTGATACATCCGTCACGTCGAGTTAACGTCAGAGGTGGTTAGTTGCCATGCGCTGAAGTTGATTTATGTAGCAGTGTACAGGGCCGGCATCTTCACGAGCATCAGCGCTTCATATCAGCTTGTGGTGTTGCTAATACGCATGTTCCAGTTGACATCGTTGCGCTGGTGCAAACAACTGGTTATGTAAACATCTACAACTCTTCAACATATGCGTGTGCGTGCGACATTTGTACATTAGTTTAGTGTCATTTCATGACGTGTCTCTCAATAAAAAAATTACGACATGGTCACCTTTCCTCCCCATGCTTCGCATAACGTGGATTCCCAGTTACGTGGCATCTTTTTTTTTTTATGTAGATCTTTAACACACAATGGAGCTGAAACCTTTTTCTTTTTATTTTAAAGGTTTATGTGCTGCCAGCGCTGACACCATGACATAGCGCATCAGCGCCATGACAATCTCTTCTTCTTCGCTTGAATCTAACTCTTTCACGCTGCTGGGAAAGAACGGACAAAAACAAGTGCAGCGCACTCGGTTGGCTCCACTCACTCAGCTGGCGGCCATCAGCTGATTGGCACCGATCTCCATCTCTAGAGTTCTCGCTGATAACGAGATCCGGATGTGACTCTCCAGTTTTGCGACTTCCGGTCGCTCGCATGCAGCCTCTGCCGGTGTGAACATCAGTCGCTCTTTAGTCGCCAGTCGTAAACGGTCGCGCAACCGGTGCTAGTCGCCGGTGAGCACCAACCTTAATGGTAAGCTTGTGACTAACTGTGAGCCATCTTCGTTTTCCTGATCAGTCTGTCTATCGATACGAGGGTTCTAAAACCTGCCCTATACGCAATGTTGCAAAGACATGCTTTAAAGCGCACTATTGAATCGATACCAACGTTGACGCTGAAAGGCATGGTATATATACACCACCATGATTTATGTATGTACAATCTGAGTATGCACAATTTTGTGACTTGGAATCGACCCAGACATGGTTGCAGTTGGTGGCTACATTGCGCCAATTTGGCTACATTTAAACCCGTCTGGCAATAAACATTTTCAGTTTGCGCCATAGCTATCTCGTTGCCGCTTTTCAACTTCTGGTTCTACTCATTGACAACGGTTTTATTTATTCATCAATAGTGAGGACTCTGCTCATAATACCACTCCAGTTCTATTTGGCTACAAATTTGGCGTTGATATTAAATTATATGGCTACTTTCGTTACTTTTGACTTTAGTTCTTTCACCTTTTCAAATCCACCCCACGGAAACTCTGGGCATGTAGAGCACGGTGCTGCTTGCAACCACTGCAACCAGTGTGGTAGCGAAGGAACTATATAATGCGTTCTTGTCACTATCCTCGCCCTGCGGTGCGCTCAGACGGCTGCTACAGCTGCTGTATTGGTCCGCCTTGACAGCACACTTCTGTCGGAACAGTCAGCAAACCCGCACTCTTTTCGCATTGAAGTGCCTTACTCAACTTTGAACGGGGTAATGACCTATTGGATAAGCTACATAATACTCCTACTTCGCACTTTTTTTTTCGTATATCTGCTCTTTCCACTTTCATTTTTCTTTTCCTTCTATTTAATGAAGGGTAGCAGACCGAATGCTATAATTTTAGTTCAAATGTATGCCTTTATCTATTTCATCTACTCCCTTTCTCTCGCGTGCACAGTGCTTAAGAGGTAGATGTCTAATGCGCGGAGTGATGTTCTTTTTTTTTTTTTGTAAAATCGCCATAAAGGGGAAGGCATGTACCGTGCTGGTCAAAACTTCGCAGGCCGCTTTATCACGTTATCCTAATACGGCAACACAGCTAGCTAACTCTTGAACAGCCCTGCACGTGGCCAACCACGTGGCGGAGGTAGGTTGACAGGAGAGGCACTGTGCGATCCGGTATGCCATATACAGGCAATTTGCTTGCTCGGAACTTTGGAATATGCGGGATCTGGTGGGATCTGTCGGCAACATTGTGTGTGCAGCTGTTGGTGGGGGCCACAGAGGAAGGGAAAAACTTTCCTTCCTCCGTCGGTCGTGGAGTGCTGACACGAATCTTCCTTGTGTGCACACTTCGCGTGTAACCCAAGCTGCATAACGCGTCTTCGCTTGCTCATTTGCGTACTCCGGCGCAAATGATTCCGGCCGCGGTAGTCACATTTCGATGGAAGCGAAATTCGAGACGCCCATGTACTGGCACAGCCTACTGGGCGATGTTAGTGCACGTTGAAGAACACCACATGGTCGAATTTTTCGGAGCCCTTCACTATACTGCGTATTTAATAATTGTATCGTGGTTCCGAGACGTAGAACCCCAGATATTTATTATTATTATTATTATTATTATTATTATTATTATTATTATTATTATTATTATTATTATTATTCGCCACAAACGAGGCCAGAGCACGCGATGGGCTACGTCAATACGAGGCGCAGATACCAGTGGCTGCCTCAGACATAGAGGACATTTAAGTCATGTGCTGTCGACTGAAATGCAGCCTTTTATACTGAATAAACACATTAAGCCGGTAGTCGCTTGCTACGTGCCGCTTATGCGCATATCGCTAAACGTGGTTAATGAAACTAGGGAAAGGAACCCACGGAAAGACAGGCAAGTTAGCCAATTTTTTTAGACTTGCTCACTGCCCTGCGCTGTAGAGAGGGGGAATTAAAGAGAACATAAATGAGAAGCTACAAAGAAAAATGAGGCAAATAAAGTGATTCACGACACTGTCTTTTTGTAAAATATTTGATTCAGTACTCGCGCACTTACATAAAAGCAGTATCATTTCATTCGGTGGCCGCAAGGAATCGTATTTTTTCCTCTATCTACCCCCTCATGCTTGGCGAGGGTTTTCGGTCATCTGGTTCTCGCCTTACCAAACAAGCGAAAGAGAGTTCGGAAAACTGACCTATGGGGCGGGGCCTTCAGCATTTCACGTTGACTAACAGAGCAGTGCCACTGGTTGCACTACGGTCCTGCATAATCTAATATCTATATCGCGACATGAAACATTTTCCTTGTTCTGTATGAGGACACGACATATCAGCTCAAAAAATCAGTACGTACTGAAGTGTAGGCTGATAGGTGTGTGTGTTTGAAACAGAGCGACCACTTGAAATCAAAATTCATAGAATTTGAAGTTGAAATTCATAGAACTTTAACTTCAACCGGTCTCTCTCCTCTCTCTCTAAATTTTTTATATCTTGACAACTTCATTTTCTGCCATTGAGTGAGCATGCTGCTCCTTATGTATGGGTCATTTGTTGATTCAAGTATAGGCATGAGTCACTGTGAAGCAAGGCATATGTGAACCTTGATCTATGTCTTCTCGCCCTCCTCTCCACGTACACAAACCATCATCATTCTTGCATCAAGATTCCTCAAGCATCACACTCTGGCCTCCTGGCATCTCGCTGTGTCCACGTCTCACAGTGGCTTCGCCTAGTTTATTAGTGTTCTCGTTTCATTGTATTGTGTGAGTGATGTAATTTATATAAATCAACATTGTGCGATAACAGTGTTGTGGTCCGTGTTGTACGTTAACATGAAGTATAGTGTGGTATGACAATTGTGTATGACGAAAGCTAAAACTATCTTACATACCTCCAACCGCTGTGTGGCTAGCCACACCTCATTTCGAGCCCGTGTGCGTGCCTGCCGCTTTTTGACAAGTGTTTCATTGTGCGTGGGCGCTTTGATGAAACTACTCCATTAATAATTGAATCATCAACCATTCCCGTATAGACTTGGTCAAAGTTGTGTTAATACGCCCCGTCACTATCTTTAACAAACAAAGACCTCGTTTTTCGTGATGCTACTGTACGTGAATATACATATATATGCCTGCAGGTTTACTGACTTTTCAAAGTATAAATAGCCCCACCGCGGTCGTCTAGTGGCTAAGGTACTCAACTGCTGACCCGCAGGTCGCGGGCTCAAATTCCGGCTGCGGCGGCTGCATTTCCGATGGAGGCGGAAATGTTGTAGACCCGTGTGCTTAGATTTGGGTGCACGTTAAAAAACCCCAGGTGGTCGAAATTTCCGAAGCCCTCCACTACAGCGTCTCTCATAATTATATCGTGGTTTTGGGACGTTAAATCCCACATATCAATCAATCATCAAAGTATAACTGTGTGTGACCAGAGTTCAAATAAATAATTTGTTGGAAGCCTAGTTCCTGTGTTATAGCCTTCGTCTTATCCTGTCTTGATTAATCCGTGCTAAGCGCTTCAGATTCATTATATATCTCTCTTTGTTCATCGTTTTACTAACCGCTTTAGTAGGACTTAATCTCGCATTGGCTTCGATGTTTGCGTTGGATCAGTGAACTTCTTTTCCCTTAAACTTGCCTACCTAGATGTTTTGATTCAGACGAACACGCACACGCTATATGATATTGAAGAGCACCACTGATACAGGTCACATCTGGGAACAGACCGAAGACAGATCGAAGAAGGAACGCGCGGATCTTTCACAGGAAACGCCACAAGGTCTTTCCCGAGCCTTGGAGAGGCAGCGTCCAAGGGGTGCGGCCAGCTGCAAAAACTGCGATCGCACTTCACCGTCGGCCGCGTAAGCACGGGCGTGCCTTCGGACTTCGCCTTCTACAGCTATGGTGGCGACCACTGAAAGAAATAGAGGGGCACTACTAAAACGTCGCGGAGAGTGCAATCTTTCTTCGCCGCCGCTGCATCTCGCAGATGCCGCAGCAGCTCGCTTAAGTGAAGAAGAAGGAAAATATAGGATTGGTGACAAGACGACCGGTGAAGTGCTACAGGAGACACAGCGAGAGGCGATGCGGGCAGTCAATTTCCGATGCTTTCAGAGACTGCACGAAGATAATATAAAGAAAAGGGGAGGTGTATACCTCGTCTCGTGATGTTCGAGAAGAAGCGAGGGCAGCATCACACTTTTTTTTTTTTTTGCGCCGCGATGAGTGCCCTATTCAGGTAAAAAATTGCGCTGAAATAGAAAGGACACCACAAAGAAGGAACACTTAAACAGATCGAGCGCAAACCTGAATAGAATGAACCTGAATTTTACCTGAATAGAATGAACCAACTAGCCCCTCAAGACGTCCTGATCGATGAGTGCCCTGAGCGAGCGATGGTGAGGCGACTGGCACTCGTTCTCTCACCGGTGTCGCTTTCGAATAAATGCATCTCCAAGCAGGCACGCCTGGTTCCCCGAAAATAGAGAATACAGAAAGAAAAGAGAGACACACGTCAAGCAGGGGGGAGTCATCCTTAATGGGGAAAAAAGGCACTGTGGAACGCGCGGGCATCTGGTCAAGTGACCGACGAGCCGGCTGACAGGCGAGCTTACAGGACCCTTATCGCCCCCATCTCCCATCCCACTCGATGCCTCGCTGCTGTCCCGCGATCTCTCCTCCTCTCTGGACGACGGCCCATTTTGGGGCGCTGTCGTCCTCTTCGCACAACCCTGGTCCTCTTCATGGTGATATGATGCGCAGCATCCTGTGCACCGTGTGTGTGGTGTGAGCTTTTTCGCGGCTAAGAGAAGGAAGGGTGGTGGCGCGTTTCAAGAGGCGACATCTTCCGATGTAGCCCGCGAAGCCGATAAACTCCCGGCCAGCACCGCGAGAGAGTGTTCGGGAAGCGAAACAGAGCGTTCGGAACGGTAGAGATAGGCTTTGGCGTCGAGCTTTCGCATCGCGAGATGCGGAAGATGCGAGAGATCTCGGATGTTTATACAACGTCCCAGAAAGGAAGAAAAATGGCAGGAACACCTCGTCGTCGAGTGTATGGCGCCACGGCGGTGGGATTTAGTTTACTCCGCAGTAAATCACGGAGCGTGCACTGTGAGTGATGTCGACCCGTCGACCTGTGGTGTGCGGTCGTCGCCGTAGAAACGGGTTGCTCAAGTACAATTTTAGTTACGTGGGTTTTACACTGTGGTACACCACGCGGTAGGTAAGCAGGCTTCTCCATAATGGAGAGGGCCAAGTTTAACCGAAGCCTCTCCTCCCTCCCCACTCTCTTTTAAGTTTGTCGGGTACGAAATCAGCTTCGCGAATGAATACAAACACGAAAATTTAGCAAGAACTTGCTTTTCACAAAGGACTGTCATCGTCGGTCTTCGGGTTTCCAAGGCAAGTAAACAGATCTTTCAATGCGACATCAGGAGTCCCTGGTCACCATTATCGTCGGGCAAAAAAAGAACATGCGTAGAGCAATGCGCATCATATGATTGATTTGTGGGGTTTAACGCCCCAAAACCACCATTTGATTATGAGAGACGCTGTAGTGGAGGGCTCCGGAAATTTTGACCACCTGGGGTTCTTTAACGTGCACCCAAATCTGAGTACACGGGCCTCCAACATTTCCGCCTCCATCGGAAATGCAGCCGCCGCAGCCGCGAATCGAACCCGTGACCTGGGGGTCAGCAGCCGAGTACCTTATCCACTAGACCACCGCGGCGGGGCACTGCGCATCATATGAAATGGCGTGAAAGGCCGCACTGCGTATGGCCAGAATTGGCGCCCCTTTTTGATGATAGCGCTCCGCCTGTGTGCATGCGTAGCTGTCGCGATAACGGTACAATACCGCAGAACGTCATCACCACGAAAGTTTGAAAAAGGCGGACAGCAACGCGACACCCTTATAGAGTCCGGATTTAAGGCAAATCCGTATTTTTTTTTCGTGCGTTCCTGTCACCTCCCTTTGATTTACGAGCGAAATTAAGAAGAGCTCTTATGGTGTTTCTATGGTGTCTATATATGCCTATTTTGTCGTTTGGGCCTAAACGCATATAATTGCCTATAAATGCCTATTTTAAAGATATGCGCCTATATGCACACAATTTAACTTTGAATTTCGCTTTCGATTGCAATTTGAAACTGTAATTCACGTTGCCGGCTACGGAACTGTGTGGGATTAAACGCAGTCTTCTAGTTCAATCACCTTCCGGAAAATAACTGCTAGCACCAGTGAAATGGGACACGCTCGCCGGCCACCGTACGCCTTCACGCGAACATGGCGCGAGTGCTTGGCGAATACGAAAGTGTGGCCAGCCATCAGATTAAAGGATAGTGCAGAGCAAAAGTAAGAAAACTGTGATGCGCATGTGACTTTACTTTGTTATGCTTGTTATTTACTTATTAAGGTGTCCGCCTTCAGAGGAAAAGTCAACCCAACCGCGATTGAACGCAACCAATGTACGGTACATACCTCCGTTGTGGTATTTTATCCTTCTATACGTATGCTCCTGTGCCACCCTTTTCAGCCATGTCGAAACGAAGAATACCCTGGAGTGTGTTGATTCGACACTGCTGCAACCGAATTTCGACAGGAACAACGGGAAACTACAGTATTGGTGAGTGGTGTATTGCAAGACTACTTCCGAGTCACCCTCTTGTGCCTGCGGTATCTATATGCAGCGCACACGCACTGCTGGTAGAAAACACGATTTGCTGCGCAAGTTGAAGGAAAATTAGAAGGAAGACATGAAACTGCGCTTTTTCCTGTCTTTTCTCTCGTTTTTCTTCAAGTTGCGACTTGTGTTTTCAAGTGTGAACCAACGAGTCTGCAAAGAAGTATAGTAGCACTTCTAGTGCTTTCATGCTTCTGTTGTTCTAAAGCAAAGGTCGGTAACTTGCGGAACAGGCGCCGTATGCGGCCCTTGGAACGACGTCATTTTCCCCCGCCTCCCCTCGTCACTTTTTTCTCTAAAGGCCAACATGGTGCTTTTGCGGTCGAATGCTTCTAGACAGAAACAAAGAAAAATCGCTTCTAATCGGCACTGTACACAGTCTTCCACTTAGCCGGATAACTTGTTACCATCATTGATAATCTGCCTATTCTATTGGGTATAGATATTGATTATTAGGGGCGAAGCGCCTTGGGGTTTATGCTTCTCCGTTGTCTAGTGATGACGATAGCGCTGATGACAACAAAGAAAGAATAAGCGCGTTCCAGACCCCACTTTCTCTTTCTGCCGCGGATGAAAACGACCATGAAAGCGCTCTCGCCCGCAAAAAGCAAAGCGGGAAGGTCAACAACAAGCTGATTTGATTGATATGTGGGGTTTAACGTCCCAAAACCACCATATGATTATGAGAGACGCCGTAGTGGAGGGCTCCGGAAATTTCGACCACCTGGGGTTCTTTAACGTGCACCCGGTCAACAACAAGCTGCTACTCCAAAGGCGAGAACGCGGCATGCTTCCTCGGAGGCAAGATCTTGGGAAGCAGCAACAAAACGGCAACGCCGACGAGCTGCTACTCCGAAGTTAGGGTAAATACTGTACACACACGCGTTGTCACTCATTTACATGCGCGAACGGGCAAATGTCACCGGTGATTTCCCACTCGGCCCCCCGCACCGTTTCGGCTTCACGCAACTTGGTCCTCCACCGCAAAAGGTTGTTGGCCCCAGTTCTAAAGTATGACCAGGCCTGCTAGTACCTAGTGCTGATCGCTGCTGCAGTGCGCCAGTTTGTTAACTGCGGGATAGTAGCGAAACCCGAATAGCACATTTTGAAGCAGTTTCAGTCAGCTATAGGCACCAAGGGATGTCTACGCCCCGCCGAGGTGGTCTAGTGGCTAAGATACTCGGCTGCTGACCCGCATGTCGCGGGATCAAACCCCGGCTTTGGCGGCTGCATTTCCGATGGAGGCGGAAATGTTGTAGGCCCGTGTGCTCAGAATTGGGTGCACGTTAAAGAACCCCAGGTGGTCCAAATTTCCAGAGGCCTCCACTACGGCATCTCTCATAATCATATAGTGGTTTTGGGACGTTAAGCCCAACATATCAATCAATCAAGCGATGTCTACCAGGGCATTTAGCTTGCGAGGCACGTATAAAAAAAAAGCTTCCACATGCCATCGTGCCGGTGGATTTGAAGTTGACGATATGAATCGGTAACTATTGAGGTAGTGTGTTCAGCGCGAGGCAAGCGGCGCACTCTTCTCCGCGGAGTTGGAAACAGCACGGGCTTTACTTTACTAACCCACGTGCCACCTCACATGAACATGGGAAGAAACAATGTAAACAGGCGACCATTGTTCGAGACGGGAAGTACTAGGAGGGCTTACTTTGGTGTTCCCGGAGTGTGTTTATATATGTTGTTTATTGAACTGAAAACTGTCAATATTCTTTGGCGAAGATAGCCGATGATGCAGGCGAAAATGATGAAATCAGCCATTAACCTTGTCCTTTTTAGTTTGACGAGAGGAGAGCGAGCCATTTTCGGCCATCAGTGAAATGCAAGTGCGAATTTCGTGGGCCAAGCAGTTCACAAGAGCCTCAACTACTGATATGCAGTGAATTCTGAGCGTGTTCAAAAAGTGTTGCAGGAATTTTTGGAGGTCACCATTTGAAAGAAAAACACAATACCCCCCCCCCCCCCACCCCCAACCTACGGCCAGTATACCGATTTCACCAACCCACAAGTTGGCAGGTATTCTGTCGGGGGCCCATGTGCCATTGTTAACAACACAATTGTTTCAAGCGATAGCTTTGAAGAACTCGTTGCGCGGAAATTCTGCAGTTGGTGTCGTTGGTTCAGAGCGAAAAATCATCTCCTCTGTGACCAGGAAATTGAGAAAGATGCAGATAAAATAAATGACAAAAATATCTGGGTCCGAGTGTGGATCGAACCCAGACAATTTGCGTGGCAAGCAGGTGTTCTATTGTTAAGCCACGCGCCTGCTGCGGAATACAGTGAAAATAACTGCCTCTGCTTATCACCCTGTACATTCCTCGGGGCACTGGAGTTCTAGCCTGTCTGGATTATGTACATAATAAAGTTTTCTACTACTACTACTATGAAAATAACTTTCATGTTTTGCAAACACAAGCTTCACAGCAGAACATGTAATATCGCAGCAATATTGCATAATACAGGTACACAAGCTTAAGGATCCCTCAATTTTATGATTCTCTGTCGTGTATACAAGTCACGCACGTCAATGTTCTAAAATTCTCATTTATGCAAAAAAAAAATAAATGTACCTACAATTACGACATTGCAGGCCTAAAGCATGTTTCGCCTGCCTATTTTAGGTGCCTTAAAAGCCGCTTTTCGTGCCGTTTTCAGTGCCTGAACCACGCCTTTTTGATGCTTGAAAATCCAATCTCTACTTATTACAAACAGTGTCGGATGCTGATTGTCGCCTTCTTGGCACTGATTACTGCGGCGGTGGCCGCAACAATTCGACCACTGTCAAATTATTATATACGTGATTTATTTTCTGCTTTAGGTCAACCACTTGTCGGATCTGTTAAGCGGGAAAGAATATCGTGATATGCTTTAGCATACCCAAAAGACCAGGCAGCATTTTATTTCCTGAATATAAGATAGCTTAAACGTTTTATAGGGAGCTTGCACGAACGGTGGCAATGCTTTGCACTATAGGCAGTCTTTTTTGTTGTTGTTGTTGTCAGAGGCGGCCGGAGAGTGCAGCAGCGCGGTCACGTTTGTGAGCGTTGGCGTAACTTGCAAGCGTGATCGAGTGCGAGTGCAACGCAAATTTAACTCCAAGGAGTGTTGTGCACGATGTCAGCGTCACTGGTGGACTACACTGCAACGCTGTACTGAAAAGACCTCGCGCGATGCGAAGAGGAGGCGAGAATTTGCTGAGTGGGTCCATTCCCGCTTCGTGGGGGCGACTGTCTAAGCGATGTGGACTTGTGCCCGCGCGTCGGCAGCTCCGATGGTAACGAATTTCTTGTACGAGTTTTATTACGCGGGAGCAGTTGAAGTCGAGAAAGGCCTTCGAGGTCCACAACTTAGTGACGAGTGACTGGGTGTGGCAGCCGTGGGTGAAGAAAGCCGCCACCGACACCGTGATCGTCATCACTCAAGTAAGACGTGTTAAACTGAGGAGCACTTTTCTAGTGCACGTACGCCGTACTCCACGTGGAATAACAGCACAGTGAGAGGCGAGCAGATTTCGCCGTTCCCGGCCATGCGTGTGCAGTGCCCGGCAAGGACCTCGCCATCACTCTTGACCATGGATAAACAAGACGTCGACGGGGGCTTGTTAATGCACTGGAAGTGGTTAAACTGGACAGAAACAAACATTAGCATTTACGGCAAAAAAAAATAATTTGCGCGTCTTACTTAAGTGACGACGATCGCGGTGTCGGCGGTAGCTTTCTTCACCCGAGGCTCCCACACACAGCCGCTTGTCACGAAGTTGTGGCCCTCGAAGGTACCTTTATCGACTTCAACTGCCCCCGGGTAATCAAACTCGTCCTCGTAACGTGAAATTCGTGAATATCGGAGCTGTCGACGCGCGTCCACAAGTCCATGTCACTTACACGCGTGCGACTGTGTTGTGTACCATCAGCAAGCTAGTAGGCAGCGCGCTGGTCCCATTAAAGAACCAGTAGGCACCCTGCTGGAACCAGCAGAAAACCAGTAGGCACACTGCTGGAACCAGTACATGGTTGTCTAACCAGCACTCTAACTGCTGGTTTCATCAAAAACCAGCAACTCCCAGCAGAGAACCAGCAGAAAGTTTTCATCTGGGTAGTCGCCCACGCGAAGCGTGAATGGCTCCACTCAGTAAATTCTCGTCTCTTCTTCGCAACGCTCGAGGTCTTTTCAGCACAGTGTTGAGGCGTGGTCTTCCAGTGACGCTGACATCATGCACGACACTCCCCGGAATTAAATTTGCGTCCCGCTCTCACCCGATCACGCCTGCAAGCTACGCCAACGCTCGCAAACACGACTGCACTGCTGCACTCCCTGACCACCTCTGACCAAAAAACAAAAAAATGTCTGCCTACCCAGAGTGCATAGCGTCGCCTCCGTTTGTGCAAGCTCCCTTTAATAAGGATATTTAGATGTTGACACTTTCAATTTCCGGCAAGAGCACAGAGATAATGTCCCAAGCAGTTGTACTGATAACGATTTATGAGAACTTATGGTTGAGTTATATTTGGAGGGATAAAGGAGGGGGGTTTTATTACAGAACTACGATATAGTTATGAGAGATGCCGCAGTGGAGAGCTCCGAAAATTCTGACCATCTGGTGTTTTTTAACGCGCACGCAAAATGTTTGAGTTGATGTGCCCACCAGTCTTACATCTGAGCTAGCTGGTGAAAGCTATTTGATAGCTACTGGTCACATTGCCGGCCATTTGAACAGTGAACAATCGATTTAAGTCGCAATACTTTAACATATACACACACTGACCATCAAAAAGGAGGTGTGTTCAACGTCGAGCACTTATACGCAAGAGTGCTACAGAAATTTGGGCTTCTCCGCACAAACAGTGTTAGTGCGCAGAAGCTAACTTTCAGACAAGCTACGGGACAAATTTGACAGAACGTCCGTCTTACAAACTTTGGGACAAGGCCTGCATTATTACACAGACGGAATGTAAAAAAAAATGAAGGGAACTTACGTGGTATATTAAGTCGTTTTTGGAGTCCAATCTTGTAAAACGGTTTGAACCAGTGGATCCGTACTATCCGACTCAGCCGAAGACCACGCATGTCATTCAAGAATGTTCTTGGTTCGAAATCACGTCAAGGTTCACATGTATGGACTATATTGCGAAATACTAAAAAAAAATCCCTGCCCTAACATATTAATGAAAAGTTGCCCAGGTCATTTGAAAGAGACGGAGGATATTTCGATTATTATTAGTGCGTTGTTACACAAACACACACAGAAAAAAAAAAAAACGCATGGCATGCAGCTTCACTACTTTGAAGCCTGAGAAAGTGTGTCGAACGGGCAGGCACCCAGCGATTCCCGTTCGTAAAGAAATCCCATTGCTCCATTTACCACAGCGTAAATGACGCCAATGTTTGAGGTAGACATGTAGGGTAAGCAGGCAGGCATTTTCGCAAACTCTATGAGTGCGACAAGTGCACTGCTTTTCACTGCGCTTTGAACCAGTGGATCCGTACCATCTGACTCAGCCGATGACCATGCTTGTCATTCAAGAATGTTCTTGGTTCGAAATCACGTCAAGGTTCACATGTACGGACTATATTGCGAAATACTAAAAAAAATAATCTCTGCCGTAACATATTATTGAAAAGTTGCCCAGGTCATTTGACTGAGACGGAGGATATTCCGAATATTGGTAGTGTGTTGTTACACAAACACACACAGAAAAAAAAAAAACGCATGGCATGCAACTTCACTACTTTGAAACCTGAGGAAGTGTGTCGAACGGGCACCCAGCTATTCCCGTTCGTAAAGAGTTCCCATTGCTCCGTTTACCAAAGCGTAAATGATGCCAATGTTGGAGGTAGGCATGTATGGTAAGCAGGCAGGCATTTTCTCAAACTCTATGAGTGCGACAAGTGCACTACTTTTCGATGCGCTTTATCGACTTCCTGCTTATACCGGCAATTGAGATGCGCCTCGTTTACAGCAAGTTCTTTCTGTCACGTTGTTTCCCACGCCGGCAACGCAAAAAGGCGTACGCTTGCTCGGCGAGGTGGTGGCGCCCTCTCTCGCTCTGTACCGGAGTCAACTACAAGTTTCCCACGACCTGCTCTATAAACTTACGACCTGCTCATCGGCGCCACCCCTATGAAGGCGTGTGGGCCCAAAAATTGGCGCGTAGGGACCGGATACCGCCAGGTGCCGCCACGACTTACCCGCATAGCAGACGACGTGCTGCCGTAGTGGTGCACTCGTGCGTGCTCGTTTCTGCAATTTTTATCTCAGTTATAACGTGCCGATCGAGCAACCCACAGAGTTAACGAATCGAAGCAACATTCTAGCTGTGAGAAGCAGCATAGTGGTTGGCTCCAGGATGTTCATTACAAGAACTCAATCTGCGTGAGCGCTTTGTGTCCTGATCTAAGCGCAGGCGAACGCGAGCAATATGCGACACACCACCAGTTTGTTTTGCGCAGTGCGCCCCACCTAAATTCCTGTCTACAAGGTGCTGAAATAATTCGTCCGTGGGCAAAACAGTGATCTTGTAACGAGTAGCAACCTGAAGTCAGTGTGTTTCTGCGATGCAATAAGGACGCATACGGTACTAAAAACGCTTGCGATGACCCGTGTAAATTTTCATGCCCTGCATAGCGTCCTTCAATGATACTGTTCACTGATAACAATAGAAGGGAGTAGTTGTGCTATCGTCTGGCGAATGTCCAACGATCGATGGAAGCGCGCGATAAAACCGGTGGATTACCGCAATGTTGTTACAGTGATTTCTCGCACCTGCAGCAGTTCGTTGCATCACTGTTCGAGTGCCGCTGGCGTTTCCGTGTGTGTCTCACCGGCGATGTCACAAAGCTTGTATCTATGGAGCAGCAAAATACAGTGCATTAAGTGACAACAGCTTTTGTCGCGCTCCATTTCTGTTAAAGCAATATTGTTTTCTAGAAACGCAAGTATCAGTCTATACCATCCGTTCTAACTGGCTAAATCACTATAAATTGTCCCTGTTTTATTCCACGAGCTTTTAGCATTGGCGCTGTCGAGTCTAAGTGACGGGAAATTCGATATCCAAGTTGACCACCGGCTGCTCGACTTGCAGAATGGAACGCAGCAGTACACTTATTATGTGAATGGTGCTGTACCTGTCGTACCCTAACGCTCTCGAGTCTTGAACAAATATGCTGATGAACGCTAACCTTTAAATGGCACAAAAACGAGTCAACGCACGCACGCACCACGCAGGAAAGCGCTTTGGCGGCTGCAGCGATGAGGGTTAGTTGTGGCGCCAAGGCGTACTGCGGCACTTTTGAAAACTAAAAAAATTAAACAAGCAAAAGCAAACCTGGCGACATGGGGAATGGTGGCATGAGCAGGTCGTAAGTTCATAGAGCAGGTCGTGAAGTTTCCACGCGCCCGATCCAGGCGGCCGCGATGTTTTCTAAACGTTCTTAGTGCGACTTAGTGCAACTTCTTCTTGGTTAATGTTAATTATATTATTTTTACACCTTCTTCGTTCATCATAACCAGATTATGAGCGACACTGCAAATTCAGCCCGACAGTGCAGGCACAACTTAGTAATAAATGAACAAGATAGACTGTGTTGCCAAGAGAAAGATTTATTTGTATCGACAACAAATATAAAGGTGACTTGGCATACTTTTCTTGTGTGCATCTCCGCAGCAGGCACGCTGCTTGTCGCTTCGAAAAATATTTTGCTTTATAAACACGCTTTCATATCAAAGTGTTCAGTGCATCACGAGAATTATCCGACACAGAGGACTAGATTGCACTCCCACACGCTATCAAAAATCATTACGGCTGAAATTCTTGGGCAGTGATATTCAAGGGAATATCCTGTGGGAGCAACAACTGCACAAGAACAGACTGCATGCTGTATTGAGGAACTAGTGCACACACTTCGATGGGAAGACAATCTGACATGTACTCAGATGTGTGAAGGACCGAGAATGCAGGTTGCTTTCTGCGTCAAACGAGCTGGGCCAAGAAGTTGCCAACTAAACGAGGCTTTGTCGGTCAAAACCAGCAAGCCTAAAAAGATACAGTGGACGTTGCATATCCACATGTATATCGTCTTGCGCACACAGCCAGGTTATCTTCCGAATGTTCCCAACTTAATGATGCATGAATGTTACTGTGCAGACTACAAGCTGAGTATAACAATTCACAGATGCACTCAATCACCTAGAGCTGGTCTGCTTGCAATTATTTCTGCACTGAGCTTCTAGCCACACACAACCAGCTATGTGGCAACCTAGTCTACAAGAAAAATATTGCAAGGTTGAATAAGGTACAGACAAGGACAAATTCGAATATCAATGGGTACTTCTGGGGACAAAACCCTGGTAATGTAGGAGTATTACGACCATTCCTGAGTCATACAAAAAAGAATGTGGCCGATCTCAGGATCCCAACTTTCTACAGGACCACAAATATGCCACACAGGAAAACTTGAACACTACAATTCACAAACAATTACAGGTAAACAGGACGTATACCCGGCCGTACGTAACTACAACTTCATATTAAATTATCCAAAGAATTTAACAAAAGTGACCATCTCATCAAAACATTCATCACTTACACATCAGACAAATACAGCATACCACGAATGTTCTGAAACTGAACCTCTGCATAGACAGCATGAAGTTCGAACACCAAACCCACTTTGCCAAGTATTAATGGCAGCAAGATGTTTATAAATGCTAAGTCGGGAGTCTCAAACATTAAAAGCTATGTAACGATGATCACTTGTATTTTTGCTTGCCGAGTAGTATCCAAAGTGTGCCTCTGTAAATGCATCTGATAACAGCGAGAGTCTACTAAAACTTATCTATGATGGAGGAAAACATTCGGTGCCAAGGGTGAAACAACACTACCAATAATTTTCACTTGACTACAAGAGGACACAAACAAATATGACACCATTACCCACAGATAATGCACCAATGCTTATGTTAATGTACACAAACTTCTTATTTACATCGTCAATGCTGTCAACATCGATATTATCCCTGGTGTGTGCAATCTTTGAGAAAAAATGCTGGCTCCTGAGTAACTTAACAGATAACCCTGGAGCAGCTCACCCACAAATATTTGGTGAACTAGAGTGATACACTAAGGGACGCACAATAAACCTCTAAATACTGCTTCGGTGAAAGAAAAAAAAGAAACCTTTTAAGACAAATAAACATAACATTTAAAGAACACATGTGCCCTTTAGTAATGACTAGAAAGAAGACATTACATCATTAGCCAATGCATGAACTGTCTTGTTCACGTATTATGAACTCCACTCTGTGCTTGCAATATCTTAACATGAGTGGTTATATACAGAAATTGCGATTTAATTGGGAAAATATTTTAGGTGAGAAGAAGCAACTCCTATTCAATTGCACAGCAAACTACATATGTGTTCTTATATCGTTTCAGCACTTGTATACAAGCAGCAGCCCAAAGCTGTGAAACATTTTCCACGCTTGGTCACAGACACCGACGCCTGTCAGCATAGTTTTGACTTGAACTTACCCTCGTTTACATATGAAGAGTTCATTGCTGGCAAGCTGAGCTCCGTATCCCATTTGTACCACCATAATATGCAATCTATATGTTAATAGTGCTTGTTGCAATGCGTCAGTGCATTATTAAAATAGATACAGAACACTGTGGTGGTCGCAAAATTTGACCAGTTATTAAGTCACAAAGATGCACAATTTCCTAGTGCTAGTCTTATCATTTTTGCAACAGCTTCTTTAAGCATCTCAAGCATGAGAGAATCAAATAGCAACTATGAAATTGTCATTCGCATACTTGTGCATCAAAATTATCTCAGCATCCACATCAATAGCTCTTGTCTATCACCGGCATATGAGAACTTGCTGCTGGGTTAGTTGGTAATAGATAATCTTGAAAATTAAATGCAACTTGCTAATCCCTCGCTCTTTGTGAAGTGTGGGCTGTGAGTACTTGTTTTTGTGAATGAGAGAGTGCCAAGTTGTGTCTAATTTTCAAAGTACTGCTAGCACGGTGTGTGAAAATTGTGAATGATTACTAGATGTGGGGAGCACTGTCTTTGAATGCAAGGCTGCATAGCTCAGCAATAAAAATATACATGTGCTTCGCTCACTTTGAGGGGTTCGAGAACTAGGTAGGGTCCCGCATGAGAATGAACGACACTTTAGCATGTTAGGACGCTTGAAGCACGACTTCGTCAGGGCTTCAACTATTAGAAAAATTACTTTGCTGAATATTTTCAGCAGCACATTAGTCAAAGTTCTTTACAGTGAATAGCTTCCTATTATTATCAGCTGGATGACACACTGATTAATAATGTGCGTATAAAATACATTCTCATTACTCAGGAAAACTCGTCACACCAGCACTTCACTGGCCTGATTCTCGGACAGTATGCATTAGTTTGGGTATATCGGACGTCACATACACAGTATTTGTGCAATCATGTGTAATAGGACGGCCTCAAAGATGTTTGGCACCAAGTACAAGCCTTTTCTTTCAAGGACACCTTTGTGCACCAAGTGAGACATTCTCAGCACATGATTGAGTGATATAACACAATCAATTCTGAGCCTTGACTCATGTCACAGCAGCATTGTTAGTAATGCTTTTGTACTTTTCAGGACAGATAATAAAATAGTGAATTTTTATCATGGATATATATTTCATCCTCATTTTTCACAGTGAACATCCCACAACAGGCTGTGCCAGCTATGCATGGCTTCCATGACTTTCTGAACTGCTGGTTTATTTATATAAAACATTTGCACAACAGTGCAGTGTGGTAGGCCATGTTACTACAAAAGTTTAACATATTACATTCCTGCTTCAGTTTTATTCATTCAGTTGGAGCAGTATGGCAATATGAAATGCTAAATCACATTGATGTCACAGCTTTACATTGTTGGTGCCCTCTGTCACTGTTAATAAGGTAAAACACAGTGCATGCTTTGCTTTGTTTTAAATGACAAATGGCATCACCGAACAAGTCGAGCAAGATAACCTTTTAGTTACTTTGCATCGCTAAAGATGACCGCACCTTTATTACCTATTCCTAATAAAACAGATAGGCAATGCACATAAACTTACGATTAAAGGGACCCTAAGAATAAAAAACAATTTCTCTTGTAATTAGCTACTCCCTTGCACAATACGAAAGGCCATGAGAAGGGAGAAGACAGTTGGTAAGTGACAAAATGTAAAAACAAAAAATACAGATATTGAAGACTCCTCGAGATTTTTGCACCAACTTGTCGTAACATCACACATTTTGACAGCATTTGCTAGAGCCTACATAATTCACCGATAAAAATTAATTGTACTGCTCTAAACTTTTATTGAGTCAATGTAGCCAAAGCATAAAAGAAAAACTTTTGAAATCTGTTATTTCATGCCAATAATTCAGACACAGAAGTGTATAGTGCCAAATCCAACAATGAACTTTGGTTACATTATATTATTACACTACAGAAAAAAATTCTCTCTTAGAATGAACCTCAGAATGTGAAATTATTTACAATGGAGTTTTTAAAGAATAAGTTAACAGCACAAACTGATTTACTGTTCCCAGCTGCTGCGGTAGCTTGGTGACAATGATGCGAGATTGTCTACTCAAAAAATTATGAAGGTTCAAATTCAGTCGCGGCTATCAAATTTGAACGAAGGCAAATGCTAGAGGTTCGTGTAGTGCGCCGTGTCGGTTCATGAGCACCAGGTGGTAGAAATTAGCTGAAGCCACCATCTGCAGCATCTCCCGCAGCTTGAGTTACTCCGGGAAGTGAAACGCCATCAACAAACACACGAACCAACCAACCTGGCATAATATTTCACTACAGTGTCCCTTTTAACTATGTGCTAAGCTGATGGCCACATCAATGCAAAGTACATATGATCATAAATAAGCCAGCAGCAAAAGCTGAAAAAGCATGTATGGCTGGCACCCATTTTTATGTAACATTTAGCTACTGATAAATGAAATTGTACCTGACAAAAACATTGAACCAAATGCAGTATATACTGTGGGCATGCAGATGGGGAAGTGCAAATGCATGGTGTAACTGTATATCAAAGTAAGGCTTGGGTAATCAAGGATTCAAAAGAGATTTCATAAGCGAAATGAACACTGTACATTAGTGATCAGCATTCAAACCAAATGTACAGCTTTTGTCAGAATGGAGTCGCAGCACACCTTGACAGCCACTGATGCAGGTAACTGCACTATTCAGAAGGCTTGGAGATGAATGTCACCTCTCCTCCTCACTCTCACGTCAGTTTTAGCAATAAGAGTTCCCTGAGCACAACGCAACGCCCCCTGACGCAACCCAAGTGGCTCCATTCCTCTCAACAAGGGCTGTGCACTAGCCAGCTTCTGTAAAGCCTAGCTATAACTATACCAAGTTGAAATACCATTGAACTGATCTGCCTCAACATGTCCAAAGTACTTTCAGGAAGTTAAGGCTGAGCCGATGAATAGTGCAGTTATATTAAAACAGCAAACCAGTAATACTTTAAACCCTTCTTAGCTCAAACCTATAACATAAGGTGTGAAAGACTGAAATTACAGAAATAAATCAGAATACTACAAATTAAGGGCGTTTTTTAATGTAGAATGATTTAGCTTTGGGCTATTTGGTTCCATGAACATCACACATGACATCATAACACCAAAGGTGAAGTGGACCACTCTGATAAGTTTTAATACCGAGCAGTTAGTGCAAGGGCCTTTGCAGATTGAAAGCGGACTGTGTCACTCAATCTGAGTTGTGCAGAGCGGGTATACCATTTCGACGAGACGAGTGTAGAGGACTGTCCCACAGCCTACTATTATAAAGCCTTCTGACGTGAACCAGGGAGACAGCTGAGGTGGCCATGTAAGCGAGAAAGCCTTCAACACTACTTAGGCCTCTTACGGCATTGCAGAGATGTGACACTAATGTGTGTCCCCCAAAAGCTTTCCCGACAAGAAAATTGTACCCTAGTCAGCGAGCTAAGGGCGGGGTAGCTGCAAGCAGACAATGTCTAGAACCCTCCTGCCAGTGCCGCCCTACAATGAGGACTCCTTGGGTACACGAGAATGCTATATGCCACTCCTATTTGGGTTTATAAACCCGACAAGCCTCTCCAGTGATTTATGATTTGCTTTACAGCAGACTATTTTGCGAGGTATTTGACTTTGATCTCTGGACTACCTGTGGCATGGTTAAGCAATTACATGTGCAATCCTCAAGTGGACAGTAAGAAAAAAAAATTGGTGGTAGCAGTCTTCATTCCCACCTCCTTATCACATGTTAATGTTTTTCAAGCCTCTTGCTTTCACTACCCCCCCCCCCCTTTTTTTTACAAATATCTTGGTCATTTGTCATCTATTGTATGGAGATTTCATCTCCAATAAACTGCACTGATGCTGTATTAAACATCAAATAAATGAATAGATAAATAAATAATTAAATCAATAAATGAAAAAACAAAGAGATACAATCACTATATCCATTTTCTATAAATGCATTGCAGAAAGCACTGATGCAACACGAATCTGTTTTCTGCTGCATGCTTGCTTTCTCTGCAGTGCATGTGGCTCGTCAAACTATCTTTGTTATTCAGCCTTCCTTACATGCTCTCTAGAGGCAACAAAATTTGTTTGGTCACCCTGTGGCAAATTTGACAAAGGAAGTTGTCACTGCTGTTCAGCTCTGCTTATTGATTTAGGCCAGGGCTGTACAACTCGAACACAGCACAGACCAAAACAATGTTCTCACATGGGCTTGCCCTGACTAGTCTTACCACAAGAAAGATGCAGCTCTCACTTGTGGTGACAAATTGTAGGCTTGTCACAGCTCATGTTGCGAATCTTAGCATGCCTATACAGTCACAATTGATCACCTTTGCCATTTATCAATGTTAAAGATCTTATTAGAGTTTTGCTTACACATGATAAAGCACTGCTATTTGCACCTATTCTGGTGACAACAGCATATCTCCTCTCTTTATCATAATGAGGGGTGCAGTGATTACCATTTGGTTGTTACCATGTGAAAATAGTTCTGATAATTCGTTGAGGTATAAAGCAAAAGTTCATCTGCAACCATCATTGTCTATTTTTAATTACGACATTACAAAAAGGCATGCCTGATTTATTATGAATGTTACGTTGATAATGAGGCCTTGATGCCTATTGATAATGAGGTCTTGATGTCTGTCTAAATCAGCTCAATGGTCATGTTTCGTGGAGCAACCTTTATGGTCTTACTTCCTAGAGATTCCACTCTACCAAAAATTTAGCTTATTTTATATGCACGTATGTGTTCACTGGTTAATTATTTCAGAGGTGCACCACAATATGAAATGAATTTTTAAATTTTGCATGATGCCAACAAGTACAGTTTTAGCACATAAAAGCTCAGCTATTAGTATTATGAAAATCGCAGCACCAATATGGCATAGAAGTCTAAATACCCTGCCGCCAGGTCAGTAAATACTTATTCACAGGCCGCACACTGCCATCACTATAAAGCCTTCAATCCAGCAATAGTGTACTAAAAACAGGGGAGCACAATGAAGAAATTTCTAAATACATTGCTACCTTTTCAGTGAAAACAAAGGCAAAGCGTTAGGTAGGTAAAGCTTGGATATACCCATGTCAAATGCTCCCAGGGAGCATGAGTATTTAGTAATTAGGGCCAGTTTAGCAACACTAGGAGCACTTAAGTTATATACGTACCATGCAGCTTACCTTTAGGCAGCTACTTGATAGCTGATTAAGAGGCAGGAACTCAAAGAAACAAGAAATCTTATATTCTGCAACCAAAACAAAAGTGAAAGTATGATTATTCCCAGTTCACATATTGAAAATGAATTGAAAAAAAAACTTGTTGGGTCAAGCCTAAGAGGTAGTTTTGTATGTTAGACATTAAAGCAAAAATTTTTCACGTCAGAAAATAAAATTACAGACTACTTGTGGCAGCAACATCGTTCACTTTTTCAGCAAAGATAAAGCAACTGGCAAATTAGTCCTAAACTGTTTACAGAAGAGTGTTAGAGCAGATAGGAAACCTCCTAAGTAAAAAAAAAGAAGAGAGAGAGAGACCAGTGAATGTGCTACATTAGCCACTCGCATCACGACTAGTTTTTGATATCAGAAAGAAATTGATTTACGGTTTTCGGCTATAAATCCATAGAAAAAAAACAGTGCAAGAATTGAAACGAAGCACACAGGTGGGTAAGAAAAACAAGGAGTACTGGCTTTTGAATGAGCTTTTAGGCTGGCCCACTTAACCAGACTTTTATGAGGAACTTTTCCTGTATAGGTCACATTTGTGTTTTCGATGCGCAGTAAGTTTTGAAGAAATCGATTATACATGCCAAGTTAACATTGTGCCCTGATTTAAATTTGGTGTTAGTCGATGTTTGTGATCCCTTTTAATGTCATCTATACAGTGCACAGGTGAGTGCACTTAGGGAATAACTTGTCTGTGTTAGACAAAAAGCCTGCAAGACAGCCAGCGATAGCGTTGCAAAAGAATAGGGAACTAGTGCAGCAGGAGGCGGAGGGTGGAGCTCCCACATATGCTCATGAAGGTTCTAGAGGGATATTACCTATGAAGCAATAATGCTGCACAGCAACGCTCATGAGCCAGCACTGTTTCAGAACACGACTGTTCTTGATAATGAAATGTCCAAGTGGTGCTGACCATGACTGCCTGTATACTAGACTTGTGCAAATGGTTATTTTTAGGTTCAAAGCAAATTTGAAGAGAATAGTGATTTGGTGGAATAATTTCACATCAAATTCACATATTATAAAGAAAAATGGGCATATTTGTCCCGACCCAACTAACCTGCACAATATTCTCAAAAAATATAAACAAAGGCCTGTGCAAACGCCTTTCTTTTTGGTTCAAAGGGAATGGAAACAACTTTGAATGGTAGTAGCAGAATTTTACTTTTAGTAGAATGCAAGTGATAGCCTGTAAAATATGTTAAATTTTAAAACTTACTATACCTAAACATATAAGCCAGTATAACAAGCTATCAAACTAAAAAAAACTGAATCGATATGAGGGTAATGTTCTTTTAACCTTGTAGTAAAGATTCACAACAGGGGAAACTTCTCTTGGATAGGTCTTTCCACTGCTTTAGCACCCCTCAACAGCAGTGAAACATCCTTTACAAAAAGTTTAGATAGAAAACTAATATGCACTTAGGCCAATGTTTTCAGCACCTTCACACTCCTCCACTGCAGTGAAACCACCTTTACAAGAAGTTACATTCAGACTAATTTACACTTATTCATTCATTTCGAGTTCTTCCAAGTTTCCAATAATATAAATTTGTGTCAAAGTGAGTGCGAACACATACAGTAATATTCATTCGAATATTCACAAAAATCTTGATTTGTGGCAGCACTAATGCTGCCACAAACCATGGTGCCATTAAAGACCAACCATGATACTACTATCATAAACTAGCATTGTTAATATTCAGCACTGTTGAACTCCAGCACCTAACACTAATGACCAGCCCAGGCATAGACCAGAGCAGTCAGAGACCAGTTTTTAGACTAACGCTGCATCTCGGTGTTGTAAACTGGTGCCGTCAATATTTGGCACTGCCAGCCATACCTGTGCAATCTCAGAACAGGGATGTTACACAAGCCAGCATTGCTGTAGCTTACTGTCGAAGATCAGTACTGACAGACCAGCATGATCAAACACTAGCGCTATCTGTTCGTCCCCTGTTGGTGAGATGGGAAAACAGATCAAGAATGGGAATGAAGAACTGGAATTACAAATTATAACAATAAAAATGCATTATTTGATGAATGCAGTATTTTTTTAAGAGCTAAAAAGCAAGGACAAGCGCGCCAGCAAGCTATCAAAAAGAAAGGTTCCAAACAATGAGACTACAGAAAGTCGGGTTACACCCCAATTCTCACTTTTTAAGCATCTTCAATGAAAGGATCCCATTTCGCATGAGCATTTAGGCTTTGTGTAGGGCAACTGCACATCTCAGCATGCAAGGTGTTGAAACAAACTCTAAACAAGCAGCTATGGCAGGCTACACGACTCGACAACAGTTAACTGAACTAATAGTAAAGACTTTGACATTTTTTTTGCAATACTACGTGAACTTTAACCAGGACTGTAAGATATTTACCACTTTTACATTGATATCCATTTCCTAAAACTTACGATCACTTCTTTAGCCATTCTAGTACACACATGACAAAACCAAACATCCTCTTCAGCCATTTAAAGAGAAGCTGTGTATTTAAAGAAAAGCCATTAAAGATACGTGTAGTGGCTGTGCTATACTGCAAGCCCACAGCTGTAATCTGCGGCCAACTCCACTAACCTTCAAGGCCCACCTGGATGTGACTGTTTAGTGTAATCAGAGTGATCAGTAGGTATACACACAAAAATCGGTGCTATTATCCTTACACTCTGTACTGATCCTGAGGCATAGACAGGAATATAGTATAAACACAACCCGAAAAGACCTTATTTTGAGTCAAAACCCTGCATATGCAAACCGAAGTTGCAATAATAATAATAAATTCTGGGATTTTATGTGCTAAAGCCACAATATAATCATGAAGCACTTCATAGTAAAAGGTTCTGTACTATTTTAACCCCCTGGAGTTGTTCAATGAGCACTGACATTGCACAGCACAGTGGTCTCTAGCACATCGCTTTCATCAAAATGAGACCTCCATGGCCGAGATTGAACCCGCATCTCTCGTGACCAGCAGCTGAGCACCCTAACCACTGAGTCACAGTCATGAATCCCTATCAACCTTCTTAAGATTACATTGAAAAATTAGAAAGGAGTCACACATTTAGGATTGATGTACAATAAGGAACTCCCTGAAACAGCAAGACATAGAAATTTGCAACCCTGATCGGAGAAGCCAAGTTAGACAATTCGTTAGCTAGTGGGCAAAGTATTCACGATAAGGGTGTCTCCAGGCTTGTGCAGGATGTGACGGCACGCTAGAGTGGTTGGTGCAAGGATCCTGCCTGTAAAAGAAACACATGGACGGACATGTCAAAACATGCCTTGAAAAAAGTGCCCACATTACTTGCACTTAAAAGCGTTGCTCCCAGAGAAAATTTGAAGCCAATTTTAAAAAATAGCCTTTTTGAACATATGAGAGCCTAACTTTATCTTGAAACATCAAAACTGGCTGCTCCTTACCGTGACGTGACGTTCATAATCTCTACAATTCCTCCTTTTGTGATTAAATTAGGCACTATATTGCCGCGAACCATGCATTGGGTTTGTTTATTTGTGTTTTGTTTTTTCGGCCTGGCTGCACCGGCCTGTGCTATCGCCGTTTTCACAGCGTTTCGAACAAACGCTACCACAGCGTTTCGAACAAACGCTATCGAACAATTCAGGCGTTGTTCGATAGAAACAACGCTTCAAGCGTTGTTTGTTAGAAATGCTGTTCGAACGAACAGCGTTTCTAACAAACGCTATCACGGCGTTCTCGATACAATTCGACTATTCGAGAAACCCTCGCGCCGAGGGATATAAATTCCCGCACAGCCGATGCCGCGTCATTCGATCGCCGACGCTCACTAGCGTGCCCGTCGTTTTGCTGGCCGCTGCTTCGCCGCCTGTGTATTTTTTCAGTTGTTAGGGGAGCACAGGTTCGCTCCAATAAACTTGTTTTCCTCATAGACAACTGCGTCGTCCTTTGCTGCGTGACATCTGGTGGAGGTGCGGGGTACATGAACCCTAAGCCATTGCCAAGCCGACAAGCACGCCCAACTCGTGTCAGCCGCCGACAGCAAGGCCTTCAGCCAGAGTTTGGACCGCTCCCGGATAAAAAAAGGAAAGAAGACGTAAAAACCACGATGATCAACGCAGGCACCATGACCAGCGCTACCAACCCTCCCGTCGTTCTGCAACAACCTCGTGAGCCCCCATCATTCCGAGGATCTCCTGGTGAAGACCCGGAAGAGTGGCTGGAGAAGCTGGAGCGCATCCGCATCTTCAACAGGTGGGATGACGAAGAAACTTTTCGTCATGTCTTCTTCTATTTGGAGGATGCAGCTCGAACGTGGTTTGAGAACCATGAAGGCTCCCTAACCGACTGGACTGTCTTTAAGAGCGAATTCCTCAAAACATTCGCTACGGTTGTGCGGAAAGAACGAGCCGCCCTTTTGTTGGAGACGCGAATGCAACACCCTAACGAAGGTGTTGTACTGTTCGCTGAGGAGATGAAGATGCTGTTCCGGAGAGCTGACCCCGAAATGGCAGAAGAGAAGAAGGTGCGCTTTCTGATGCGCGGAGTTAAAGAAGAACTCTTCGCTGGACTCATCCGCAACCCCCCTAAGACCGTCGCTGAGTTCGTCAGCGAGGCTTCGATGATCGAGAGGACCTTGGATATGCGTTCGCGGCAATACGATAGACCACTCAACACCCTTTCGGTGAACCCGGTAAACGCCCCTGGATTGGCGACGGAAGACTTGCGGGAGACCATCCGCGCCGTCGTTCGCGAGGAACTGAGGAAATTGTTCCCAGCAACGCCGCAGCCCCAAGTCGCCTCCCTCACTGACGTCGTCCGCGAGGAGGTTCAGCAAGCACTGGGGAATTCCACGCCGTCGGAAGCATCTTGCGAACCACAAGCGATGACCTACTCCGCTGCTGCTCGTCGACCCGGACCCGTCCCAACCCGTTATCAAGAGGCCCCGCCGTACCGCCGCCCAATGTCGCCCGCCCGACCCCCTGTAACCCGAAACCAGGTGCCCAGGAAGACCGAGGTGTGGCGAACGCCAGATAATCGTCTGCTGTGCTACCACTGCGGAGAGGCCGACCCCGTCTACCGCCGCTGCCCGTACAAGAGGCTGGGTTTGCGTGGGTTCACCGTCGACGCACCCCGCCCGCGAGCCGGCCAGCGCCCATTTGAGATCGAAGAATACCTGTCGAACACCAGCCGTGGACCATCCCGTTTCAACCGTTCGCCGTCGCCCTACCCGTACCAATCCCCCAACCGTCGCAGCCATGCTGACTTCGCCCGTGGAAGGTCCCCCAGCCCACGAGGGGGAAACTAAAAGGCGCAACTTCTGGAGGTGAAGTTGCACAACGGCGAGAAAATGAAAACCCTCCAACGACGCAAGACCGTGACTCACGACATGCCCTCATTCCGACGACCCGACGACACCCTGACGAGACCCCCGAAAATGACGACAGCCACGCTGCGCGACGCGTACCCGAAATGACGAAGCCTGCCGCTGAGAAGACGACGATGACGACGCATAGTGCCCGACCATCAACACGTGCAAGCTGCGATACGACGCCCCGACGCACCCGAAATTCGAGGAAAGCGGCATCCGACGTCCAGTTGTCCATCGACGGCCTTGACGTAGTCGCCCTCATCGACACGGGAGCCGACTACTCGGTCATGAGCGGGTCATTCGCGTCCAAGCTAAAGAAAGTTACGACCAGATGGGACGGTCCGCACATACGCACAGCAGGAGGCCACCTCGTGACCCCAAGTGGATTGTGCACATTGCGCGTCACCATAGACGGCACTACGTACCCTGCGGAGTTCGTCATTTTGCCTAACTGCTCCCGCGACGTGATTCTCGAAATGGACTTTTTGACGGACAATGGCGCAATAATTGATCTGCAGACCAAGTCGATAACGTTTTCTTCCGATCACTCCACGACGCCGCAGCCGAACCTCGGACACCGTGCTGCTGTAAGAATTGCCGACGATCACGTCACCCTGCCACCCCGCGCAAGCTTGATGATCGCCGTCTATTGTGAAGGTGCTGCTCCTGACGTCGACGCTATCGTGGAGACTGACCAAAGGTTGCTTCTAGACCGCGGTGTGTCTGTCGCAAGAGGCATTGCGCGGTTTAAGCAACGCAGATCCCACGTTTTGGTCACCAATTTCACCGAGGAGTACCAGCATCTAAACAAGGGCGCTGCAATTGCGTTCCTCGAAGAAACGCAAGAAGCGAGTCAAGTGATCGCGGTCGCCACCTTTGAACGCGCACGCGCAGATGCTTCCAGGCTGCCACATCCTTTCGACGTGAACCCGGCGCTGTCGCAAGAAAATCGGGACAGATTACTGGAGTTGCTCCGTCACTACAGCGAGTGTTTTTCCTCGAACTCGAAGTTACGTCAGACACCTTTGGCGAAGCACCGGATAATAACCGAAGATGGAGCCCGACCTACCAGACAGTCACCGTACCGCGTTTCTTCACACGAGCGCGAAGCCATCCGGACTCAAGTTGATGACATGCTCAGCGACGACATAATACAGCCATCAAAAAGTCCGTGGGCTGCGCCGGTTGTACTCGTGAAGAAAAAAGATGGCACTTTAAGATTCTGCGTTGACTACAGGAGACTAAACAAAATCACCAAAAAGGACGTGTACCCCCTGCCACGAATCGACGATGCCCTCGACCACCTCTGCCACGCCAAGTACTTCTCATCCATGGATCTGAAGACCGGCTACTGGCAAATTGAAGTGGACGAGAGAGACCGAGAGAAGACTGCATTTATAACCCCGGACGGTCTATACGAGTTCAAGGTGATGCCGTTTGGGCTGTGCACGGCGCCCGCAACGTTTCAGAGAGTCATGGACACTGTGCTAGCAGGCCTGAAGTGGCACACTTGCCTCGTATACCTCGACGACGTTGTCGTATTCGCCCGGACTTTCGACGAACACCTCACAAGGTTGGAATCTGTACTCGAGGCCATTCGTACGTCGGGGTTAACGCTGAAGCCTGAGAAGTGCCGTTTCGCGTACGAGGAACTCAAGTTCTTGGGTCACGTCGTGAACGCCGCGGGAGTCCTACCTGACCCGGCAAAAACATCAGCCATTGCGAACTTCCCAAGGCCGAAAGATAAGAAGGGTGTGCGTAGGTTTCTCGGACTGTGCGCATACTACCGGCGCTTCGTCGCAAACTTCGCACGCATTGCAGAGCCACTCACGCGCCTGACGAAAGAAAGCACCCCTTTCAGCTGGGAAAACGACCAAGAAAAGGCATTCTGCGAGCTGCAACAACGCCTGTAAAACCCGCCCGTGCTCGCTCATTTCGACGAAAACGCCGAAACTGAAATGCACACGGACGCCAGTGATATCGGTTTGGGTGCCGTCCTCGTCCAAAAGCAAAGCGGTTACGAAAAGGTAATCGCCTATGCAAGCCGTGGTCTGTCGAAGGAGGAGAGAAACTACTCTGCCTCCGAGAAAGAGTGCCTGGCTATCATATGGGCCATTTCAAAATTTCGCCCATACGTCTATGGTAGACCGTTTAAGGTTGTGACAGACCATCATGCGCTGTGTTGGCCCGCCAATTTGAAGGACCCCTCTGGCCGTCTGGGGCGGTGGAGCTTGCGCCTGCAAGAGTTTGACGTTACAATATTCTACAAATCCGGCAGGAAACACTCCGACGCCGACTGCCTGTCCCGCGCCCCCGTCGACCCACCACCACAGGACTCCGATGAAGACAGCGCGTTCTTCGGAATCGTGACAGAGAGCGACCAAGCCGCCCAGCAGCGTGCCGACCCTGACCTCCGCGCCATGATCGACTACCTCGAAGGACGCAACGTCGCCGTGCCTAGGGCGTTCAAGCGCAACTTACCAGCATTCAGCCTCAAAAACTCCATCCTAGTGAAGAAGAATTTCAACCCCGGAACGAGAACGAATTATCTACTTGTCATCCCCGCAGACCTTCGTGACGAAATTTTGGAAGCGTGCCACGACGACCCGTCTTCCGGACATCTCGGAACAGCTCGCACGATTACAAAAATCAAGGCGAAATACTTCTGGCCCCGCCTTACATCCGATGTCACCCACTACGTCCGGAGCTGCCGTGACTGCCAGCGACGAAAAACACCACCGACGAGACCAGCCGGACTTCTGCAGCCGATCGCCGTCCCAACGAGGCCCTTCCAACAGATCGGAATGGACCTTCTGGGCCCGTTCCCTACATCCCGATCCGCGAACAAATGGATTGTCGTAGCGACAGACTACATGACGCGCTACGCAGAGACCACCGCTCTTCTTAGGGGAACTGCACAAGAAGTTGCAAAGTTCTTTATTAACCAAATTGTGCTGCGACATGGAGCCCCTAAGGTCCTAATCACGGACCGCGGAACGACCTTCACTGCAGAGCTCATGCAAGGAATCTTACGCTACAGCAACACAGATCACCGAAGAATGACGGCGTACCACCCCCAAACGAATGGACTAACGGAACGGCTCAATAAGACAATCGCGGATATGCTGTCTATGTACGTCGACGTTGAACATAAGACGTGGGACGAAGTCCTCCCGTACGTCACGTTTGCGTACAACACGGCTATTCAAGAAACCACGCAGATGACACCGTTCGAGCTCGTCTACGGAAGACGGCCGACTACGATGCTCGACGCCATGCTTCCGCACGCAGAAGACGACGACCTCAACGCCGACGTCCAAGGATACCTCCATTGTGCGGAGGAGGCCCGCCAGCTCGCTCGAGCTCGTATAACGGACCAGCAACTGGTGGATGCCGGACGCTACAATCTCCGACGCCGAGACGCCGAGTACCATCCTGGAGATCCTGTGTGGGTTTGGACTCCCATTCGACGACGTGGACTCAGTGAAAAACTTCTACGACGCTATTTCGGACCCTACCAGATTCTACGACGTGTTGGCGAACTAACGTACGAAGTGATCCCCGATGGGGACTCCCGTACATCACGACGACGCACGCGGCCCGAAGTCGTCCATGTGGTTCGCTTAAAACCTTTCTACGGACGATGACGAACTTTTAATTTGTGTGGACTGTCCCTTATGTTAGCATCGGGTCGATGCACTCTTAGAGGGGGGGTAATGCCGCGAACCATGCATTGGGTTTGTTTATTTGTGTTTTGTTTTTTCGGCCTGGCTGCGCCGGCCTGTGCTATCGCCGTTTTCACAGCGTTTCGAACAAACGCTACCACAGCGTTTCGAACAAACGCTATCGAACAACGCTTTAGGCGTTGTTCGATAGAAACAACGCTTCAAGCGTTGTTTGTTAGAAACGCTGTTCGAACGAACAGCGTTTCTAACAAACGCTATCACGGCGTTCTCGATACAATTCGACTATTCGAGAAACCCTCGCGCCGAGGGATATAAATTCCCGCACAGCCGACGCCGCGTCATTCGATCGCCGACGGTCGTTTTGCTGGCCGCTGCTTCGCCGCCTGTGTATTTTTTCAGTTGTTAGGGGAGCACAGGTTCGCTCCAATAAACTTGTTTTCCTCATAGACAACTGCGTCGTCCTTTGCTGCGTGACAATATTTATACCACTGTCAAACGGGCACTTTTGATCATGATCAGAGCCAATCTAGATTAGCCTTAATCTGAATCAGGTGCTGCTACATGGTTTCACTTAATCCCAATTAGGTGTAATCCAGATAAAGATGATTACGATCAGAACATCACAATCTGGCTCCCAGACCGTGCTTTGACTGATGTGAGCACCATGCTCGGCACGGATTAATTTGGACCAAACAGCAGTGAGCATTGTTGATAGCGATCAAGAAAGTCGATCCGGATCAGCACTGACAGTGATTAAAAGTGCTCGTGTGACACCCGTATTACTCGAGCAATGTATTCTCACCACAAACACAGGCACAATCTCATGCTTAAAAATCATGATTCCCTTTTGTTCTATTTCATCATAAAAGTAAACCTAACATTGGCCCTGCGCAGCTGTGCGATCAAGCGACTGCGCTGCAGTTTCTCGTTTTAGTTACCCATGCTGATGACAGCACACACCGTAAAAAAGAATCGTTTCGTGCAGGCTGCTGCGCAGCTAAGATTGAGCGGACTGGTGAGCTACAACTCGGCCCTGAAGAATTCTGTGCCTTTGTGCTTGTGATTTGGCATGTGCTTGTAATGACGGTGAAGGTGATCATTTTGATCAGCTGTCTTACTAGAAAAAAAGACGTCACTGTCAATGATACAGCCACCTTTAAAAAGCTTTGTATGACTCCGAATTAGGCTTGCACAACCATTTGAATGCTTCGAATATTCGAGTGAATAGCAGAGCGTGAAAACTTGGGCAGGTTGGTAGAACATAACTGAATATACGAACAACACAACCTAGAAGTAGCTAAAGTGTAAATACGGACGTAATAAACAAAGATAGAAAAGAGCACTGACTTGCAACAAATTCAACAATAGCCGAGTGGTGTACATATTTAGGTGAATAAAAGAGAATGGGCATGCGTAGATGGGTGCCTTCCTCTACACATGCCCATTCCTTCTACGCATCCTTCTATGCATATCCATTCTCTTTTTTCGCCTATATATGTACACCACTCCGCCATTGTTGAAAGTCGGTGCTCTTTTCTATCCTTGTTTATTGTTTCTGTAGTTACGCTACAACTACTTCTAGGTTGCGCTGTTCAGTTATTTAGGAATAGTACAGTATTCAAATTCATTTCAATTCGAATTTAAATTATTGAAAATTTTGAAGTATTCGCAATGAGCAAATAGATGTATACTAATCTACATGTAACTGCCTGTAAAGATGGTTTCGCTGCAATGTAAGAGTGCTAAACTGAAAAAGGACCCGTCCAAGAAAAATCCGCTCTGCCGCACAGCCCCACTTGAAATTCAAAGGGGGCCCTGCAACACTTTTTGAGCATGGTCAGAAAACGCTGTGGATCGGTGGTCGAGACTACCGAGAACATTATTATAGCACAGCATGCGACTTGCAATCCACAATAAATTCTCAGTCAGCTAAAAAATTGCTCTCTTCTCTGAAAATGTTGCCACGAGCACAAAAATCACTCGTCACAACCATTGTATCAGCCATTGGCTGATTTGAGCATCATGTGCTCGATCGTCACTGGGGCCGCTGCGGGAGGCCGCCACTCTTCCACGCGTACGTGCGCTATCTCACTGAAAAGCTGCATATTCGAAGAAAAACAAAGAGAGAGAAAAAGTTCTCAAGGTCACGAGGCGCACGTGACCTATTTTCTTTCCCCATGCCATCCCTCCCTGCTTAGCTTCCAGCGCTTTTGTCGGGACGAGAAGAGAGAATGCAATTGCAGCATGCGACAAATCTTTCCAACTCTGCTCGTACTGGACAGATTCTAAAAATTTTTGTTGTGGTGAATTTGTGAAGCAGAAGGCTTGTTTAGTGAATCCATTCCATAGCTACTTCAGAAAGTGTTGCAGGGCCCCTTCAAATCAAAATATTACCCTCAAATCGATTAATCAATTTCTTAAGCATAAAAGCTTGATATGACAGCTTATATACTCTAAGCATAATAAATTTTAAAATGTTACTGTTTTACAGATTATCACTCACATCTTAGAGAAATTCAAATCCTGCTACTACGTACTTCCTTCAAACAAAAAAAAAAGCACTCATTTGCATAGAGGCCTTATTTCAATATTCAAAAATATTGTGCAAGTCAGTTAGGAGTCATGATAAATATGCCCATTTTTCTATATACATGTTTATCATATATACTATTCAAATTCAATTTAAAATTGTTTGACCAAAATCAGTATTCGCTTCAAACCTAAAATTCAATATTTGTAGAAGCCTACTCCAAATAAATACAAAAGAGAAAAATGATTTTTAGTGTCATAGTAAATTACAATTTCACAATATTGAAAACACATCTGTTACTCTCAGAAAATACTTGGTAAGCAAGAAAATGCATCAAAAAAAGTGTGAGTGGCAACGCCATCTTGAAATTTTCTCATCAAACTCCGTTACATTGAAGGTTTTGAAGTGTTCCCTATTCATATGTAGTAGTTCTTAATAGATAAAAATAAAGTATATTGTCCTCTGAAGGGCCACCTTTATTTTCTTACTCATTAATAGATCTACGACTGTGAAATTATAGACATTAAAGTTCTCATAGTACAACTCGTCAATCTAATCAAATTCATCGTTCCACTTAAGTGTCCCTTCTAGGAACATTTTCGGCTACGTGCATCACCTAATTTTTCAGTAAAGGCTAATCTCAGAATTACAATAACCAAATTGTGCCTCATAGAATGTATAGAGGTCAGCTGGAACTGCTGATTGAGGTCGAGTAAACTGAGGAACTTGATTACCTGAAGCAGAATAAGAAAATCTACTGCATACCCAGGTGCATTATTTTGGCAAGCCAGTATATGAGTAGTATTTTCCATAAAGTCTTGCGTGCATATTTCTATTCTATCAGTTTGCCTTATACATGCTTCCCACTATGTGTATTAAGCTGAAGCATGCCCTAGAGTGGCAGCTCAAAGGCCCGCCTCGCGGACTTGCGGCTATATGCGCTCAATGCAGATCAGCTTTGGTTGGGTCTGTCATTAAAGGGCACCATAATTCCAAAAAAGATGTAATATTGAGTGAACGGGTGAATTTCATTGAAGCAGTGCTTCATTCACATCAAATATTTTTAATCTAAAACTGCTTTCATAATAGCTTTCGTCCTACCTTTGAAACTGCACTACATTTGTCATGTAAATTAAGCTATTGGTTTTGGAAGATCTGAATTCGTAGAAGAAAGCCGCTCATTTATAAAAGAAGATATTAAAGATGTATCGGGACATTTGGTTTCAATAAAAAGGAGTTGTAGATTTTTTTTTATCCCTGTTCAGCATCTTTTTGAATGCACGATTCTCGGCTGCACCTTGTAAAAGGAGCGCAATTACAAAGACTGAATGATGTTCAGTTGGTTCTACCAAACGAGGAACGCGTCTGACTAACCAGGGGGAGATGGCATAGGGCACGTATATCCATCGAGAAGTTCCCGTCTCTTCCCCTAAGCAGTAGGCACATCTTCAAAGAGATGTCATCGGCTCATCCTGGTCCAAGCCATGAAAAGAACAAAACAATCCAACAGTCACAATAGACAAGCTTTCTTTAGCCAGTTGAAAAACTAAGAGGAAACAATCTACGAACAACAACGACCTTTAGTTGATTTTGATCCAAGCACTCAGGAACACTTCTGTTCCGACATTTGTAGCCCACTTACTACAATGCTTGTACATGTTGTGAAACACTAACAACGGAGACTATTTATACCAAGTGTCTGCAAATCAAGCACAGTCAGCTTGCATTCGTAGATTAGAGACCCAACTCCATCTTCCCCAATGTTTATATAGAGACCACGCTACACTTTGTGAACATGGTCAGAAAATTAAGTGCGCTTGCGAAGACAAAAGGAGCAAAAAACGTGTTTAAAGAAATAGTGAACAAAAATTTTGCCGCCAAGATTTCTTGCCAAATTAAAAGATTGGGCCCTAAAATCGATAGAGACAGCCTTCATTCAAGACAGAAACTACGAGAAAATAATGCAATTATTGCGTTTTTCACCAATTGTCACGTTTAGCGGCCACACCCTGAACTAGAGAAGGTGACGTTTGGTGACACACACCCAAAACGGGCTAATTAACAATGCCAGCCGTGGCCCACCTCTGTCGACTTGCTCAACTCCCACTTCAATTCCCCGAAACCAGTATGAGCAGCAACAGCAGCGAACAATGCTTCCGGCTGGGGCAGAGCACCGGTGCTTTTGTGAAATGGAAAAAGTGGGATGAGAGGAGAGGTGGAGAAAAGGAAGAGGAGGACAGGAAGATGTGCATCCTGCATGCTCCTCATTGGCTGTGACGTCACAGCTTGTGCACGCGAGCAGCTGCTCTGTGCCGACTATCAAACAAAAATACAAGCAACTGTCAAAAATACGGGAAATTAACTCCCTTCATCAGAACAGTGGCATCGTTCGAGTCGGATTTCGAATTTTCATCAGTTTTTTCCAATTTCTGTTCAGTATCCCTTTAAAGCATGCAATAAATACCTGCAACTTCACTCACACTTAATAGATTTTAAAATCTTTAGCGGCAATCAATTTGCGAGGCAACAAACTTTCAATCCTGAGATCACTTTATCATTACACTTGGAATTTTAAAATGTTGCAAGGCCCCCTTGAAGTGTAAGTTGTACCACAACAGTATAAAGGCTTAGAAATAAACAAGTGATGTCTCATGTCAGTGGAATGAAATATCAAAACTCATGACGTACATTGTTTACAATTAGCTCCAAGGCTGATGCCTCCACGACTACACTTTCACATTCAGTACTTGCATGAACTTTAAAACTCAGCTGAAATACTTTTTAGGCTGAATTTATGGCTGATACTGTAGGGATGACCATAGGTTGGCAAGAAAATTGGAGTTCACTCAAACTTACCCACAAAATATATTTCGCTCTTGGGGCTCACTCACACTCAGCCTTACGAAAGTTTTCCTGAACTGGACTCACTCAGACTAAGACTCGCCAAGCTTTTCTTAATCGGGCTTTAATCCAACTTCATCAAACTTTCTCATTAGTACTTTAGGGTCTCATTAGGGTCCGGCTGAGTAATACTACTCAGCCAGACCCACCCAGGCGCGTATTGACAAACCAACTTCATGCTTACCTCGAGTTTTCCTTATCGGATTTAAACCTTTATTACACTTGATGAAAAAAGTAGGCCAGTATCCATGAACCAATCTTGTTATCCTTTACCCGGTTACCATCTTTGTACCCTTATAATGCATGTGGTGAGTACAGAAACTTCAGGTAAACATGAGGTAGGGCCAAGGTTATTTTGTGAATACAGGCCTCAGAAGAAGACTTGTGGCCTGACTTGAGTATGAGTGAGCCTGAAAGAGTCGGCTCACGAATTCATTTGTGTAAAATTAGCTTTTTCGATCATCGTGTGAATGCGCTTTAATGCCATTATCTCATATAATTGGCACTCTACGATACACATTTTGATCATGTACCTTAAAATGAGAGCTGTCAGTGGTTTCAATTTGAGTAGACAGGACCATAGGTCGCAGTAAAAGGTGGAGGTCACTCAGACTCACTCAGAAAATATAGTTTGTGCTTAAGGCTCACTCGGACCTTGACTATTGAAGTTTTTCCTCAACCAGACTCGCTCAGACTAAGGCTCAGTTAAGTTTTCCTCCACTGGACTCACACTCGCCAAGAAATTACTCATTCGGGCTTACCCAGACTCAGACTCATGAGCCGATCCAAGTCTAGGTGAGTCAACTCACGAGTGAGTTGGCCGACCTATGCAGATGACACATATCATCCCAGCGACGGGATGTAAACAGTTATATTGTGTTCAAACTTTTAATGCCGAAGCTGTTTAAGCTGCTGTAATGTGTGTGCTGTACAATGATTCATAAAGAGGTAGGTGCCACAGAAATCGGGTAAGTTTCACTACTCCAACAATTAGCCCAACTCAAGGAAATGGGAAAGACAATGGCAGCTGTGAGAAAATATCATCATCATGAACGGGTACGTGCCACAGAAATTGGGCAGATCCTGCTACTCACCCCTGATGGGTCTACTAAAAAGAAAGAGGGCAACTGCTAGCCCAACACTAGGCCTAAACTAGAAAGGCAACGGTGGCTGCGAGAAAACGCCGAAGCAACGGAAGGCCTATGCCGATGGCGACGTGTTCGTAAACCTACAAGTGCTACAAATACTTGGTCTTGGCGCGAGTTTGTCACTCCTGTGACTGTATCTGTCCTATCTGTGACTGTATGAGAGGTGTGAACACTTGGTTTCAGTGCAAGTTTCTGTATCTGGAGTTAGGACATCTGTGTTGTGTTTGACAGCGTGTGGCTTAATTCAAACCTCTCTGCACTGAGAATTAACGTAGAAGTAACAACCGAGCATCACCTAGCTAGAGCCTGGTTTAGTGCTTTGGGCAAGCTTTCTCAATTTTTAAATGTGAAGCAGCTCTTTGACTAGCCTGTGTAACCCTGTCTCTCTGTCCGTACCGCTCCACTCGCCGCAGGTGTTGGAGCAGTGCCAAGTAGCTCACGTCTTCCTAGCAGTGCGGGATGACATCTCTTTTACTTCCCTGCTACCTTCGGCCTGTGTCAGCTCTCTCTCGCTTCACCCTCTCCACCGCTTGCAACGCTCGAGCCCACTCCTCACGTGGGCATCGTCCCACCCACACCACCTCTCTCCCATCTTGCAGCGTGCGCACTGCAAGTGCGTGCGCTGTGTGTGTCTCGAGAATCTCGGGGCGCCGAAAATGTGGACAGCGCGCCGCTGCCTGCCACGCAATTGAGCCGACAAGCGGGAAGCCGTCGGGGCATGCTTCCTGCTAATGTGCGCGTACTTTTCTAGGCCATCACCGGCGTTGCGAGGGTTAGTGAAGCCGATCGCGTTCGTGAATGGTGACGTAAACACCAACAAGGCGCAAGCCAGGGAAGCCGAACGCAAGCGTTGGCAGTAGACCAGCACACCGACGAGGTGCAAGTCAAGAACACCGATCGGGTTCGAGAATAGAGACGGCGCGCGGGTAACACCGACGAGACGCAAGCAAGAAAATCGACCGCAAGCGTCTTCAACGCGTCCCACCTCCCGTGTCGTTGCGTTTCAAACAAATGTTTACTCGAGTAAACGCTACACCGAGTTTCGCTTCAAAACATTCTTCCAGCACCTGCGTGGACGCCCAGGTGAATGCCGTGCGCACCGCTGCTGCTTTGCATTCCATCAGGGTTCCCTTCAGGGGGATCGTCCATAGTTTTTTGTGATGGTACTCCTTTAATGACTGCTTGCTGCTAGCACATTATATAAAAGAGAAACACTGGGTCTCCTCACCCACACAAACTCCAGTCATATGGTCTTATTCGACCTTTTGTTGTGTGTGCTTGGAAGTACACAAAACAAAAGAGGGCAATAAAATCTGCAGAGGTGTGGCACCAAAGCCTGACACAGAAAAGATGTTTTGCACATGCAGCGACCTTGGTGATGATATTGTCTTGCAATGCATCTGCTATTCACACTACAGTGGGTTCAAGTAACAACTAAATAGCCCAAAAACAGCTTATCTTGCCACAACTGGAACTACCCTACGCCTGTGAGGAGTTGCCATTTGAACTCAAGGGCATGAATTTTGTTTCGCTATAATATATAACCACCAAGTTCTATAACAGGTCTAGCAACCACACAATCCCACTGCACACTCACATCATTGAGATTTTCCAAGTGCACCGGTACTTGAGGTTCGGCTTCCAGAACCTCGTCCAATGTGCTCATCTCGAGGGTAGGCTGCCCATCGGCATCGGGAAACAAAAACACGCTGGCTGATCGGCTGCTCAGGGGCCGGCTCATGGCAGAACTGCCTAAGGAGGTGGCCGACCTGCAGCCAGATCCATAGCCACTCTCGGGACTTTCAGTGTGCTCAGACTCACTGAAGCGATCCAGGCTGCTGAAGAGGACTGTGTGGCTGGCACGGCGGTGCGCGACAGCTGCAGGACTACCTTCCGCGAGACTCACAGATTGATTTGAGCACGCTCGAATTGGCTGTTTCGGCAGCTCAGGAGGAGCTTTTGGCGGCTCACGAAGGGTCAGCCGTTCAGGCGGCCTGTTATGCCGGACAGACAGGGCATCCCAAAGCAGACCCCACGAAAGACTCGAGGCAAAAGCTTCCAGGCCTGTAAAGGGTAAAAAAAGAATACAGTTGTTCAAGCGTGAGACATGGAAGTATGGAAAGTTAGCCTGGTATCTTTATTTAGACAATTCTCGCATTGCTAAATGCATATATGTGAGGGACATAGCATACTATAAAACAGATCAACAGAGTTCATATTAACAGCTCAGAAAAGGACGGGAAAAGGAAAAGAAGCTACAGGAAAATTGGCGATTTAGACAGGCACCTTTGCCCCACCCTTTCTTGCTCTGTAACTATACTCAGGGACAGCTTTCTGTGGCAATGAAGAAAAAGCTACGGGGGCAGAGCTACAGCACATGTAGTCCTCCACCAAGAAGTCCGACTCGACTCGCTTTTTGAATGCCGGCAGTGTTCGAATAATAAACAACATACTACAGCATAGAATTCGCTACATCTGCTTACCCAGCTGTTGTGAGTGAAATTCAACACAAGCTCCTTCGGGGAGTCGTCGAAATAACAGGGGGGCTACGAGCACTCACCTAAAGACGAAGACGTCATTTCGACTGTGAGGTGCACCTAAAACGTGCGACGTTTTCGGACATGCAAAAACATGAAATGACACTTCATGAAGGAAGACTGATGTAAATATCTTCTTGGTTTATGCAGCGCCTCTTTATAAACAGCATCCTGTAGAAAATAAAGTAATGTTGTTTCTCATTCTCTTCACACGGAAAACACAGATGCATTTGTGGGACCGTATTCTTCAGTGGTGGCACACGCCCACTTTGGTTCCGTAGCCTTCCTTTCGTTGGCACAGAAAGTTGTCCCCGAGTATAGCAGCGTATCGATGCTTTCACAAATCAGCAGAGTTTTGGCTCACAACTACAGGTAGCAACAAATTCCAATCCTGTATGGTACGTGGAAAGAAAAAGTTTATAAGGACTTGTCCTGGGGAAATACCTTTTAACTTTAAACTCATGGTCTCCACGGGACAACAAGTATTGCAGGGGATACGGATATGAAGATGCCTACTTAGTGACAGGTCACACCAGAAAGTGCCAGTTTCATTTGAGAGGCAAACAATTAAAAACCACAATGAACTAGAATGAGGGGTGTGAGAATATTCAAAATTTTTCAAATAGAGCTTGCTGTTTGATTTGATTCACACAGAAATTTTTACAACTTGAGCTATTCGAACTTCCCAACGATAAATACAGTCAATGCCTAATTAAAAATGACCTTTCAAGTTTTTAATACGCTTCACCTCATTAGAATCTCGTATTGCAGCAAAGCTGTCTTTCAAGCTTTATTACGGGTGCAATTGTATTGGCTGAGGAAAACGCTGGTTCCAACATGGAGGTCATAGATAAGGCTGGGGTGGGGGCTCAAATAATGCTGTTTTGGACCTTAAGTATGGGCAGGAAATCCAGAAATTCAGATGCCAAAGATTTTTAGCATCAAATTTCCACATCTTCTTATATATTGATATCTGTGAGACAGATATGGAACTGCAGACTCATCAGTTGGGCTTCCACAGAATTTGAAAAACATGGAGATGCTGACAAAATAGCAGCTTTGCCTTCTACATGTAAAGTGTTTTCGGCAACACTTTGGTTGCCCCAAATGTACTTCATCAGTTAATATACTTCATTTCGATTCAGCCTCTGCAGTTGTCTCATTCTTGATAAGACAACTATGAAACACTACCCGGCCAGCGCTTAATTATCCTAGCCATCCCATAGGAATATGCTTAGGAATCCTCTCCAACGTTCTTTTTGACAATTTCACTTCGTAGTCTTGGAAAAATATTTTAGAAATATTTGAAAAATATACTATTTGATTTGCAGTTGCACTTCAATAACTAAATTTGTATCACTCTCAAAATTCTAATTAGAATACAAAAGGTACATATTTTACATCATCCCTTGCATAATGCAGTAAACCTTCATTTGCTCATCAATGGGCTCAGCGGCTCAGATGCACAGGCAAACACGAATGAGTAATGCTGCCAGGCCACAAGCATTTATTTTTGCAGTGCTGGAATCAGTGGAATGACAAATAACATGAAAAAGTAGCAAATGCTTCGCACTTCCTCTCAGTTCTATGAAATCACATGACTTCCGACATTAGTCACGTAGAGACAGCACACAAAAGGCAACCAGCCTCTTTGCAAACACTACCGCATTATAAGATTTAAGAGGACCCATTGCTGGCCAGGTCTGCTAGGCTAATCCCTCCTGTGGCAACATCATCCCCCCCCCCCCCCTAAAAGGATCATGCAACGGCCATGACACTACCACACCATTGACTAGAAGAGGAGAGCCACACTTCACATATACACCCCACGCACCGGCCACCTTGTGTAAGCTCCCCTCTTGTGCCCCTACAGCACAGTCACATCTATTCCATAAACCCTACTGCACAACATGCAAAAATAACATGACCCCTCAAATGCCTCCCTCTTTTCCCACAATGTACCGTATGCAGGCCAAAATAGGATCTTATTAAGGAGAAGGCTTTAGCTGCCCTATCACACGAAAAAAGTAACCATCAGTGTTAGTGGTGGCGCCAACACGAGTGATGCGAAAAATCGTCATCACATGATGGCGTCACCATGTGACGTCACGACATCACAGATCACCAAAATTGGTGATTAAGAGAAGTCATCATCTGCTGGTTTTCATTAAGGTTGGGTCAAACAAAATTAGTGATCTCGCATGATAATGTCATTACACGACATCGTCACTTGGTCAAAGGTGGGTCAATCGCGAACGCAGTGTAAAACCACGTGAGAAGCAGATAACTTTCGGGAGTGAGGTGGAGGATCAATCCCTACATCGACTGAGAAGAAAAATAAGAAGATTACTCCTAGGTGTATGCAAAAGAGATTTTGTGAAATTTAGCGTTTGGATTGTATAAGACACAGCAAGGTGGCAAGGACACTGGAGATAACGGCAGACTTTCTGTCGCAATAATAACAGGTAGTGAAAAGAAAAAACATTGCAGACAAGAAAATGGAAGAAGATAAAGAGGACGAAAAGACAACACAACCACAGTGCTCATGAAAAAATATTACTGAGAAAAAAATTTAAAATGTGTTAGTACAAAGGTGCACCATTTCATGACCCAACACAAATACATTACTTTGTGACAAATTAGATATGTGTTTGTAATAAATGGAACACTAAACACTCTAAGTAACCCCCAAATTTTCTCTTAATGTGCATGTGAAGCATACTAGATGAGCATTTTATGAATTGTGCCACAATTTTTAGGCTACCAGTAAAGCCGGAAACAGCCTATAGCAGTAATCAGCAGTATAAACACTATAGAACAGAGCTAGAACTTTACTAAATATTCAGAAGCTTTTTTAGGAGCAACTGCTACAAACATACACTTCCAAATATTATTTTTTCATTGTGCCATAAAGAACCTAACTTCCTAGAGATAATTTGTCAGTCCTAACCTAGGTAAACTCTGACACAAACGAGCACTGAAAAAGGCACGCGCCTCCGAATTCTGACCGCTGCGGAAGATCTAGACGCCAGACTGACGCCCATGACGCCAGCCTAAAAGAAGAAAACAAGCATCAAAAGACTCCTCGGGCATGCCGTCTCGCCCCCTCAGAAGCGCCGTTTCGCCGACCAACCTCCTCGCATCTGTCGCGGAGCGATGTCTGGAAAACTCTCAGACAAAAGGGGCGTGGTGATGCAGAGTTTTTTAATTTGAATTGAATTTTATTGGTCACACTTTTTACAAAAAAATTTGCATACACTGCGTGGACCCATAGCCATAGGCTAGTTTGGGTCCAAAAAAGAAAGATTTTATTAAGGCACTTCGGAAAAGTGTAACTAAGAAAGTTATACAATATCAATAAAGAATTAACTAAAGTTTTTACAATCTAATGTGATAAAGAATCGGCAAAGAAACATTTCAGTGCATGAAATAACCGCACTAAACCGTTACAATGCACGAGAGAACGAAAATGGAATAAACACCTACTTACATATTGAAATCAAGACAGTCATCAGACTAATTATGACAGGACATTAATAAATCAGTTGCATCACCTTACGAGAGAGGTATCCCCCTTTCCACAGCTTTGACCGCGCGATGCACTGACGAAACGACTAGAAACGCCTAGAACCTAGGGCGAATGTATTTAAGTAAAAAGCGGAGAGTAGTGATGAGGAGATGAAGATAGTTTTTCCGCTGTCGGGCGAAGGCAGATGTTCTCAGTGACAAAGCAGGAGATGAAAAGGTTTTGAATCTGCGGGTGAAGGCTTGTGCTACAAGCAGATGAAAGGTGTGTGTTTACCACCAGTGGCCGAAGACGCCTTCTGCCATCGCAGCGCATGAGTGGCCGACGTGTTACCAGCGAAGAAGTCTTCTTATGGGAGTGAAGACATTTGACGGCGCGAGGTTTCCTAGAAGAGAAACTTCGGGGGCAGCGAAACGACAGCAGCGCTGGACTTTGAGTGAGTGGTTGCTTGAAGAGAATCATTCAAACTTTGTTTTAAGAACGTTAGCCTGAATAAGTTTGACAAACTTTTTAGTCTTTAAGTGTCTTGGTTAGTGCATGAGATTGCATTGTAGCATGTCTTGTTATCTGTGCCCGTTGTTCTTAGTATACCTTGCTGTGTTAGGTAGCCCGTTGGTCTGAGTATCTTGCGATTGGTGATATATTGTATTGGACTATTGCCGAGTGCGCATATTTGTGCATTGTTTGATCTGCTGCATTTGAGAACATATTTTTGTTAGTTATCAACTCTCGGCTCTGACTTGTTCTTTGGACCAAAGCCTGCGTTGGACCACAGCTGAACCACATTGATTGATTGATTTGTGGGGTTTAACGTCCCAAAACCACCATTTGATTATGAGAGACGCCGTAGTGGAGGGCTCCGGAAATTTTGACCACCTGGGGTTCTTTAACGTGCACCCAAATCTGAGTACACGGGCCTCCAACATTTCCGCCTCCATCGGAAATGCAGCCGCCGCAGCCGGGATTCGAACCCGCGACCTGCGGGTCAGGCAGCTGAACCACAGCTGGCGCACCCAATAGGACCAAATCTAAATTGTCCGTCCTTTCGTGGTGCAGTTCAGGGGGCTGATATGTCGGCCCTTGAATTTAGCCTGGCGATTGCCTCCCTAATTAACGGGACCAGTGACAAACTCAAACTCCATATTTCACCTCACCTGCTTGTTTAATGTGGTGACCAACCGCAACTTCACACAGCTGAACTGGTGCATCAGTCTGCGTTTCCTTGCAGGCCCTGATGACAGGACAGGTTTCCACTCCTATGGTGACTGGATGTCGACAGCAAACGCCCGATGAAGAAGAGGAAGAACCCGAATCCCGCTGTTGCCGCCGCTGCCGCCGCCCCTGCTCCTTTTCAGTCTTCTTCAGCTTTTCTTTCAGGTAGGCCACTTCATGCTGTGTAGTGGGAAAACAAGCAGAATTTGCGAGCATCATGGCGCTGCATCTTCATCTGCCCGTAGCAAGAAAGTGTTTGCAATGCAATCTATCTTGCTAATAGCATCACAAACATATGCATCACAGCTCCGTTTTAGGACAATGGGTCAGTATAAAGTAAAAGCTTATGCACACATGCTCACTCTTCAGGTCTTTTAAGAAACATGGAAGTGGCGATTATCATGTCCTGCCGCTGCTCTGTCACTTCTCTTTTTTCGCACTCCGATGTCTTTGTTGAGGTAGAAGCTTTTAAGGGCTGCTATAAGTGCACCACACAAGGAACAAAAACAAAGAAAATAGAAAACTTGAAAAATTCCTCAGCTCCGCCTTCAAGAGAAGAATGAAGTACGATATCGGGCTCCATGCACATCTCCTTCTCAACTGCTAGTCAAGCTTCGGTTCCCAGTGGATGCCTCAACCGTGCCGCAAGGGAAATGGTCTTCTGTGTACATAACAGTGGCTATTTTAAACTATCCTGGAATACCTACTGAAAGTGCACCTTTAGGGTGCCAACTTTGCCCTAATTCTTTTTTTTGCAAATCAGCGAAGGAAACACAATGCATTCGTAAGGCAGCACAAAAATCTACACAACTGCTCACTTTGTTGGTGCTTTTGCAGATAATATTCAAATATGTCTGAGTGCTTTGTAATGGGTGGGCCTTCAAAGGAGCCAGGCAAAGCTTTTACAGCATGGTCAGAAGATGCTACTAATTGATAGTGAAGGCTCCTAAGAACATGTGAACCAAAAAGAGCGCAGCACATGGTCATAAATTTGCATTCAATTCTCAAAGTGGGCTAGTAATCGTTCTCTCTTCTTTCTGGAAATGATACCATATACTCAAATAATCGTTCTACATACCCAAATTTCAAGCCACTGGTTGATTTGAGCATTGTGAACTGCGAAGTTACTGCAACCATTGCAAAAAGCCATGACGTGTGTGCACTGGCAATCACACTCAAAGTAAGGCACACATTCGAATAAAAAAAAACATTCGAAGCCAGAATGAATGCGTGAGACATATTTTTTTTTCCCACGTGATACGCCCCCCTCCCCCTTAGCTTACAGCACGCTCGCCGACGCCATAATGAGAGAAGAGAGCAAGCAATTACAGTTTACTAAAATTCTTTATAACTTTGCTCGTACTTAACCAATTATAAAAATTTTCATGACTGCTGATTTGTCAAGCAATGAATTCTTTACTGACGCCCTTCAATGGTTACGTGAAAAAGTTATGCAGGGCTCCTTTAAAACAACCTTGCACAATACACCGGTTTTCACGCGCGGTGCTATTTTGCATTTCTGTCATCTAATATTATTACATGCTTTAATAAACTATAACATAATATTACATGTTTTAATATTACACGCAATAGTACATGCTTTAAGGACTTTACAGAGACTCCTCCCACTACATGACATTCACATCGCCATGTGTATATGTGCACGTGTGTGCGTGCAAAGCAGTTTCAAGAAATGGCACGGCTCTGCTGTAGAATACCTGCTTGCCACAAAGCAGGTCTGGGTTCAATTCTAATTTGAACTGAAGATGTTTGTTGTTTACTTTATCTGCATCACAACCAATGATGCCGATACCAACACCAAAATTTATTCGAAATTAGATCCTTAACAATATCACGATCTTAAGCAAGTACTGCTACAAGACTCAGTTGAGATATGAAGAATGAGGTAATATAATAATAATTGTTCAACTTTTACGTCCCAATACCACATGTTCATGAGAGATGCCAATGTGGAGGGCTCCAAAATTTTTGACCACCTGGAGTTCTGTAATGTGCAGCGAGGTCTAATCACGTGGGCCTCTAGAATTTGGCCTCCATGGAAATGCGGCCAATCTGACTAGAATTCAAACTGATGATAAGTGACTATGTGACTATGATTCAAACACATGACCTTTGTATCAAGCACCGTGACCACTAGATGATTACGGCACTTGAAGAAGAATGAGAAATAAAAACATTTTGCTCTTCGCATATGAATATTTTTAAGTACTTGTGAAAAATATCCTGATGAATATAGTCACTGTGAGGCATTATTGTACCCCTCTAGTGCGTTTCTTGAGCACCGGGTGTGGCAGGATACAACGTTTAAAAATGCTGCCCTGTTTACAAAAATGTTTTGTTATCAACATACCATCATCTCCTGAACATCTGCAATTTTTGGATTTCTAGTGTGTTCGTCACTTTTGGAGAATACATAAGTAAGGTACTGGTTTGAGTGAATTTTCAAGAAATATCACCTCTATGCTACCTGCATCCACCATCATGATCATGACTTCTGAAACACTATTACGCAGCAGCAAATTGTTCAATGTCATAGAAAACTCAGTGCCTTGCCACCCAGAGTGTTCTTTTTCCATACTTCAATAGTGTGCAGCAGAGGTGAATGTTAGTGATTCATGTACAAAGAAAATGAAATAGGGATGGGTTAGATTATTCTGCCGGTGCCTCCTCAGGCCTAACTGCGTATATAAAGTCTTGCAACAGATTCTTTTTTTCACAGAAAGTAGTGTGAACAAAAGGCACAGTGTAGCCTTGCTGCTTTTGTGCAATAAAACCCAACATAACAAAGCAACTGAAAGTTACACTATTGGTCTTTGCGAATCATTTAAAAAATATCTGAAGCACTGAAAGGCAGAATGCATATTTATCGGCAATGTTATTGCCATACTTGCAACTAAAGTCCCTGTATGAGGATATTGATTTTTGCCCTTTGAAAATGAAATTTTTGCCGCTATGTTTATTTTGTATTTACACTAGTAGGGCTACACGAAACAAGATTTTGCAAGCTGCATCTCTTTTTCTTGCCTAGATCTTTGTTCAGTAGTAAAGAGGATAATACTCGATGCAAAGATGTCACGAGGCTTGTTAAAGTGAGGCTCTATGGAGATCACTACGCGAAGTGCTTACCTCAAGGTCTTCTACTCGGAGGATGAGCAGCTCGCCCTTATTCTGGGCCAGGGTGCGCTCTCGTTCTTGTTCACTCAGGACATAGTTTAGGCGGGTGCGCTCCACATCCACTAAACCTAAGAAGAAAGTTTTTCCCCATTTGAACATGCTTGGGTGATTTTATACGCAGTGCTCTGTCAAGTTGTACTCTGGCAGTGCAAAGAAGATTTTATTAATAATAATTTCTGAGGTATCATGTGCCAGAACCTTGATATGGTTATGAGGCATGCTGTAGTGCACGGCTCCGGAAATTTCAACCATTTGATTGGTGATCCTTAATGTGCACTGACTGGAGGATGTTGAAGATTAGATGGATTCATATTTAAAAGATCGGTGCTCTTCAGCGCTACGAATTAGTCCACGTAAGTTTTCACGTACTACGCAGTGAATGTATCGTTTTACAGCGAAAGCTGTTATGAGATCACAACTCAGGTCACGCGCAGTTGTACATCCTGCTGACCCGCAGGTCGCAGGATCGAATCCCGGCTGCGGCGGCCTGTGTGCTCAGACTTGGGTGCTTGTTGAGGAACCCGGGTGGTCGAAATTTCCGAAGGCTTCTACTACGGCGTCTCTCATAATTACATGGTGGTTTTGGGACATTAAACCCCACATATCAATCATGGGTACCAGCCCAGTATTCTGCCACTGAGCTACGCCGGTGCTTTGAACAGGCTACTCAACAATCGACCACAGTCATACTATCAATCAGGTAGTAGAGAAATGCTCAGATTATAGCCAACCACTATACATAGGCTTCATAGATTACGAGAAGGCTTTTGACTCAGTAGAAATATCAGCAGTCATGCAGACACTGCGGAATCTGGGCGTCGATGAAGCATATATAAACATCCTGGAGGAAATCTACAGGGGATCAACTGCTACCATAGTGCTTCACAAAGAAAGCAACAAAATACCAATCAAGAAGGGTGTAAGGCAGAGGGATACATTCTCCCCAATGATAATTACCATGTGCTCACAGGAGGTTTTCAGAGGCCTAGAATGGGAACAGTTAGACATAAGAGTTAATGGAGAGTACCTTAGTAACCTGCGCTTCACCGATGATATTTCATACCGTAGCTGAGTAACTCAGGGGACGAATCGCAACTCATGATTATGGAGTTACACAAGCAGAGCAGAAAAGTAGGTCTTAAAATTAATCTGCAGAAAATGAAAGTAATGTACAACAGCCTCGGAAGAGAACAGCGCTTCGTGATAAGTAATAGTGCACTTGAAGTTGTAGAAGACTGTCTACTTAGGACAGGTAATAACTGCGGAGCCGAACAACGAGACTGAAGTAACTAGAAGAATAAGAATAGGGTGGAGCACATTTGGCAAGCACTCTCAAATCATGACAATTAGATTGCCACTATCCCTCAAGAGGAAGGTATATAACAGCTGCATCTTGCTGGTACTTAGCTACGGAGCAGAAACCTGGAGACTTACAAAGAGGGTTCACCTTAAATTGAGGACGACGCAGCGAGCAATGGAAAGGAAAATGGTAGGTGTAACCTTAAGAGACAAGAAGACAGCAGAGTGGATTAGGGAACAAACTGGGGTTAAGGATATCACAGTCGAAATCAAGAAGAGGAAATGGACATGGGCCGGGCATGTAGCACGTAGACAGGATAACCGCTGGTCATTAAGGGTAACTAACTGGATTCCTAGAGAAGGCAAGCAGTTTAGGGGGAGAGAGAAGGTTAGGTGGGCAGATGAGATTAAGAAGTTTGCGGATATAAATTGGCAGCAGCAAGCACAGGACTGAGTTAACTGGCGAAACATGGGAGAGGCCTTTGTCCTGCAGTGGTGTAGTCAGGCTGATGATGATGATGGTCATGATGATGATGATGATGATGAATGAGTACCGACAGAGCACAGTGCATGTGCCTCAGGCGTTTTACAAAAGAGCTATTTAATGCTACTAGTAAAAGAAGTCCATCACATAATTATAGAATGGGTAAATGAATGATGGCCAAGTTTCTTACATCTAGCAGATCTTGGGTTTATTTGGCACTTAAAGTACATGTTAAATTGATTTCTTTGTGAAATTTAATATTAATTGTAGAGTTTTAACATCCCAAAACCATCATGTGATTATGAGACGCCGCTGTGGAGGGCTACAGAAATTATGACTAGCTGGGGTTCTTTGAAGTGCACTTAAATATAGGCACACGCAAGGCTCAAGTATTTTCACCCCAATCGAAAATGCAGATGCGATCCCGCAACCTTCAGGTCGACAGCCGAGTGCCTTAATCCTTAGATCACCACAACGGGTCTCTGAAATTTTAATTAACCTTTTTCTTCTCTGGAAGACTTTACACCATAGCTATAGGGTCGCTGCCATTAGTTTCCAACATACGTTTCCAAGCATAGGAAAAATCATGGCTCACAGAAGTACAAGTAAACAAACAGAACAAGGATTTGATTGTATTCTCCACATCGTCAATAGCCTTCTTGGCCAACTTCAAATAGGTAAATGACACAGGCATCGTCCTCAAGATCAAGGCCCTGGGCTATAGGACTCTATTAGCCATAGAATATGGAATAGCCTATGGAATACCAGCGCCCTGCGTGGCCGGTGACTTCCCGCACACCGGATGTGTAAGTAAATGTTGTTTCTCTCTCTCTCATCCAACAAAACACCACTGCAGTTGATGTGAACTGTAAACATTAGCATGAAACAAGTGTTGCAGGGCCCCTTTAATGGTTCTTTGCACAGCTGTAAACCTGCCTGATTGCCTACAGGTCCAAATATGTCTAAAAATAAAGTGAAGGCATATTGAAATAAATCATACTGAAAGAAATATAAAAACACAGAAGTAAAAAATTAACAAGGATTACCAAAACATTCTGCAGTAGAAAACGAAGACTCTCGGTGAATGAAATCTATTGTTGAATGACATATGAAAACATTAGCAATACGTACTGTCTCGGTTTTATGTTTAATAACGGCAATATGATTATTAGAGATGTTGTAGCAGAGGGCTCCAGAAATTACGACCAGCTGGACTTCTTGAACGTGCACTCAAGTCTAAGCACATGGGCCTTTAGCATTTGCCGCTACTGAAATGTGGCTTATGCAGCCAGGATTCGATCCCACGACTTTTCATTGAGCAGTCAAGTACTATTACCGCAATACCATCACAGCGAGTTTATTTGAAAACTTCGAGCTCTTCCTGAGCTTCACTCAGTAATATATCATACTACCACTAAAAGCTTTTTAACGAATCATTATATAATTGTGCAGTGTTTCTAGAGCGCAGGCAGACCAAGACATTCCAAAAGAGCAGTTTGTAAATCATTGTGACAAATGCAACCACATGTACTCACTGTCGAGAACCCTGTGTATTCTCCAGACTCGCAGCAAGATGACGAGAGCACCGGCTTGCCTGCCTTTGTCCGGCGAGACCCGTGAGGCCACATTGAGGCCAAATGCCACAACCACCACAACTGCATCCAGCACCTGTGAGCAGGGCACAATGGCATAACATAAAAACTATGCGCAAGCTACGGCTGACACATAGTACATGCTTGGTAGTCTGATAAGACAGCGAAGCTTTTGTACTTTTCACTACTGAAAGAGCAGGTAGTGAGGAGTGCCTGCTTCTCACATCAGCTTGAATTGTCTCTCAGTTTATCAATACCAAAAGGTCATATTATAGTTTTTACCCTTAGGGTACCACACTATTGAATATTTCTATAGGTAGAATAACCGCTGATGTTGCATCTTATGTGCATTCACATTAGGTTTATGCTACTTTTTTTGTAACACATTGAGCTCTTACGGGTTCGGTCATAAGACAATCGGCCATAAGCTGCCTTTCTGACAGGCGGTATAGAGTTAACAAACTGTTTTATCACATGTAAAGCATGGCGCTTTGCCATGCACATGTTCCTCAACTGCTAAGCTATCACGGCTACTTCGCAGTTCTAGACTGCACTTGCGTAGAATAAACTGCTTTATATGCATACTGTGTGCACATAACCACAATAAGTCAGTTTAAAGTGTGCGCACGTAAACCCCGTTGCATTCTCGTCCCCTTCCCTATTCTTCAATGGCTTGCTACAAGCTTAGTGCAGGTGCAAACTTCTAATGTGTGCTTGCAACATAGCGAATAAACTTGAGAAAAGCTTTTTTAACACCTGAAAATTTCAATAATAAATGTTCCCCAACATAAGAAATGAAAGAAATAGGACGGCGGTCTCAAACACAAAGTCCACGGCCCACATGCGGCATAATGTTCGCTAGTGGTCCACAGCTTTGCAGGGAATTAAATGCTTGTGACTTCACTAAAGGGTAGTAACATAATTTACATGCCTATTGTGATTAATTATGCTTTGTTCAGGTGAGCTATAAAGACGGTAAGATACACTGGCCCTACGCACTTTTTTCGTGAGGCACCCTTCGCTGCTCTTTATGTGACAAAACACGATCGTGTCTGTATATTTCACAATTGGCATCCAGATTTGAGCCATTCCTGAGATCAGTATCGATATGTTTCTCGAATCCTGACACCTAATTCCTTTCAGAATTATTATATTTATGAAGTGGCAGCATTGGGTGACATTTTATTTGACTCCTCTTTAGTCTTCGTTTCTGTCCCAGCTTTTGTGGGACTAAACTTTGTGACTGCGGCCCGTTAGCTGAGGTGTGATGAGTTTGAGACCCTTGATATATGGGAAGACAGGAAGGTTAACCAGACCGCATAATCTGCTACCGCGTGCTAGTGGAAGAAAAAAAAGTTAGAGTACATGACCATCAAATGATTCACAACGTGTGCATAATCAAAAAACTCCCAAGCATTTCCCCGAGGGTGAACATGGTTAAGTGCGAATACATGGGGTGATGCTATGAGGGGTATTTATTAATTCGCACTATTATATTTATTAATCACACTATGGTGCCTTTGTGGTGTAATGGTTCCTGGGAATCGCAATTTGATCACACGGGGGAGTTTACGTTAACTCACTGGCGAATGCCAACGGATTTTAACTTTACTCCCCCTCACGACCCGCTCTCGACGGGAGACTGAGAGAGAAGGCGGGTGCGCGAGAGAGAGGGGTGCGCGCGCAGCTGCAGCGAGCGAGGAGAGCGGAGGAGCGAGCGAAGGGGGAGGGGGTATAAGGCGCGTTACTGACACCGATATCAGCGTCGCGTCCGTTGCTTATTCGGTAGAGCGTCGCGCTGCGGCCCGCCAAGTCCTCTTTTTTTTAAAGATAGAGAGAAGACTGCAGACGCCGCCGACGGCGGTGGATGGTTTGGGGTCGCTTATAAAGTGTATTCACACTTAAAACACAACATACAAATGAAGCGTTCTTTTTTTCTTCAAAAAGAGCCATATGCAGAAACCGAAACTAGGCTAAATTTCACGGGAATGTGAAGCACGTCTAAGTATCTTCAACTCCTAGAACAGTTCTAATCAAAATTTGCCGATTCCTTATTGTAAGATGAACTCAAAAAGCCAGCTTCTAATCAAAAATGAGCCAAATACTTGAACTGTTTTAATCAAACTGAGCCACATTCATAAAACGAGCACTGTGCCAGCAATTGACATCAAAACAACCAACATGGTCTCATCCAAATTGTTAAGTTTGTGTCCTAGTTTGCTTTGTTATAGTGTTTACGTTCCACTATTAGGTTTTTGTAGGGCGTGGTGGCACTTACGGAAGCCCATGATGTTTAATGACAAAATTCTACTATAGAGACTACAAGGCTGACTTTCCTCTCTTTTTTTTTTCCTTTTTAGTCATTCTTTTCCAGTTTAGTGCTACAGTATCATGTCCTCCGTTTGCTGCAACATGGTATATTTGTAATAAAATACATTTGAAATGAAGATGTTGGGCACCTATCTATTTTCTAATGAAGAAGAATAAGTGGTCCAAAGCAACAAGGAATAAAAGGAACTGGAGCACTTTTCAAGGCCTTCAATAGAGGCCAAGAACAAGAAAACACTGATGGCAGTCCAGAATAAAGCACTTTTTGTCAGGAAGGGCCACTCACTCTTCAAGTCTAGTAATCACCATTACGCCCATTCTACGAAGCATGGCACTGATGAAGTACAAAGATTATGTTATTCCGATCACAAAACATTCCTATATCGTACATTCGAATCGCTTTACATTGATTTTATTCTCAATTTTACTTCTCAATGCTGACAATATTGCACCATGTAGATTTTAGGTACAATATAAATTTGTGGTATTTAAGGGAGACGAACATAACGGCAATGAACATACTGTCAGCCGAAAAAAAAGTATGTTTTTCTCAGTTTCACTTAAGGTGCATTTGGCTCATTTAGAAAAAAAAAATGCTTCAGAAAGCTGCTCGCCTAAGCAGATGTCCCACGCCACCATTGTTTCACCGTACTGCAGGAAAACTATTTTTTTGTTCTTTAAACTGATGTGGCTAGTACGAGGCGATGCACAATGACGAGTACTCACCTCTGGACCTTGCATAAAAAATCTAGCTTTTCCAGCAACTGCCCTCAGCAACACCTGTCAAAGATAAAACAGATCAACAACAGTCACACTAAAGACAAATCTGTTAACAAAAATATAGTTTCAATTTTGAAAAAAAAGTGTGACATCCACATGAACTTCACAAAAGCAAAAACCAGTAAGGAGATACAGCGGTTGTCATTGGCATGCTGTCGCAGAATTGAACAGTCCTCAAACAGGGGTGAAAGGTAGAAACCGCATATCACATGGACATATCAGCTGTATTATTATTTGCACTGTAACAGTTCAGTAGTGTTTTCTAGGGTCAAGCATAACCACGTAGTTGACATCACAAATGTCCAGTAAGATTTCTGAAAAAAAAATGAGAAACTATATGTGAAGTGTTTTAATGAAAACCAACAGACAATAATGGCAGGAAAAGTATAGTAGTTATGCAAACATTTATATTGTTACGGATAAGACGCGACGTCGTATCGATGAGGCTGTGGATGAGATGTATGGATGAATTTCGTATGTCACAGGAGTAATTTCACGCAGGACTCGATATGGACCTGTCTAGCGGGACAGAAGTTTTTGCGACAAGCCGACTTGACGTGTCGGGGACCACAGCAGCACCACCAATGAACCGGGTAAGAAGTGCATGTCGCAATGCCGTTGATCATACAAACGCCGCTGGTTCTCTTGAGAGGCCAGGAAGCGAGTGCGGGTGATTTCGCGTGCGTGGGCAGCCCGAGTGATAGCGTCAAGGGCATATTCGCTGGTCGGTGTCACGGTAGACGGAATGACTGTATCTAGGGGTAATGTAGGTTCTCGGCCGAACAACACAAAAAATAGGGAGTAAGCGGCAGTGTCAAGGCGAGAAGAATTGTAGGCAAATGTGACGTACGGCAACGCGAGATCCCAGTCGGTATGGTTGGTAGAAACATACTTAGTGAGCATGTCTGTAAGAGTTCGATTTAGACGCTCCGTGAGTCCATTGGTTTGCAGGTGGTATGACGTAGTCAGCTTGCGTCTCGTTTGACAGGACTGCAAGATGTCGGCTATCACCTTCGAAAAAAAGGTGCGGCCTAGGTCTGTAAGCAGCTGTTGTGGGGCTCCGTGTTGCAAAATCACGTCCTTGAGGAGGAAGTCAGCGACATCTGTGGCGCAGCTTGTTGGAAGAGCTCATGTCATGGCATAACGTGTGGCGTAGTCGGTGGCCACGGCTATCCACTTGTTACCCAAGGAAGACAAGGGGAAAGGGCCAAGTAGGTCCAGGCCAACGCGGAGGAACGGTTCTGACGGAATGTCAAGTGGTTGAAGGCATCCGGCTGGAAGTGTCGATGGTGTCTTGCGACGCTGGCATTTCTCACAAGCCGCAACGTACCTTCTGACTGAGCGTGCGAGCCCTAGCCAAAAGAAGCGTCGGCGTATTCGGTCGTAAGTGCGTGACACACCAAGGTGACCAGCAGTTGGAAGGTCATGAAGTTCATGTAGAACTTCCGAGCGTGGGTGTTTCGGAATGACAAGCAGCAGGGCCGGTCCATCCGGCTCAAAACTTTCGCGGTATAATACACCATCGTGGAGCACGAATGAGCGATGGGACTGATTGGAAGATGGTGATTCGAGGCGCTCAATGATAGCATGCAAGGACGCATCATGGCGCTGCTCGTCATCAATGCATGTCATTTGCGAAAGGGAAAAGACGCAAGGCCCGGTGTCAATGTCAGGCATAGAGCTCGACTCAGCAACCGGGTAGCAGGACAGGTACTCTGCGTCCTGATGTAGGCGTCCAGACTTGTACGTCACTGTGTAGGTATACTGTTGCAGTCGCAGAGCCCGGCGCCCGAGCTGGCCAGTAGGATCCTTCAGTGACAAAAGCCAACATAGCGCATCGTGGTCCGTTATTACAGAGAATCTCGTGCCATATAAATATGGGCAGAACTTCGTGACTGCCCAAACAAGAGCAAGACATTCACGCTCTGTTATTGAATAGTTGGGCTCGGCAGCTGTGAGAAGGCGGCTAGCGTAGGCGATGACTCGGTCGTATCCTCGCTGGCGTTGAGCTAGGACGGCTCCAATCCAGTGACGACTCGCGTCGGTTCTGACTTCAGTCGGAGCGGATGGGTCAAAGTGGGCCAATATAGGTGGAGTCATGAGGAGGGTGATGAGTTGAGAAAAAGCGACAGCTTGAGCGGAACCCCATGTAAAATTCGCGTCTTTTTTCAGAAGGTCGGTGAGTGGTCGAGCGATCGTTACAAAATCTTTGACAAACCTTTTAAAATAGGAACAGAGTCCCACAAAGCTGCAGACATCCTTGACAGACTGGGGTGCAGGAAAGCTCGTGACGGCACGAATTTTCTCTGGGTCAGGCTGCACACCTGATGCGTCGACAAGGTGGCCCAACACCGTAATCTGCTGGCGGCCGAAACGACATTTCGTCGAGTTTAGTTGAAGGCTAGCAGTGCGGAAGATGTCTAGAACCGCTGACAAACGCTAGAGGTGTGTCTCGAATGTAGGCGAATATACAAGGACATCATCCAGGTAACACAGGCATGTTGACCACTTGAACTCTTGCAATAGCAAGTCCATCATAAGCTCGAACGTGGCTAGGGCGTAGCATAACCCAAACGGCATCACCTTAAATTGGTATAGGCCGTCGGGAGTTACAATTACTACTATATTTACTATTAATAATGTCCCTTATACTTACCTTGGCTTAATCATCTGTAGGTTCTCGTTAATAGGTGTGTCTAACAAGCATTTAATAATTGTTATGGCTTTGTGCCCAAAACCATGATATAATTATGAGGGCTCTAGAAGTTTCGACCACCTTAGGGTCTTTAAGGTGCACCTAATTTAAGTGCCCCGCCGCGGTGGCCTAGTGGCTAAGGTACTCAGCTGCTGACCCGCAGGTCACTGGATCGAATCCGGCTGCAGCGGCTGCATTTCCTATGGAGGAGGAAATGTCGTAGGCCCGTGTGCTCAGATTTGGGTGCACGTTAAAGAACCCCAGGTGGTCGAAATTTCTGGAGCCCTTCACTACTGCGTCTCTCATATTCATATGGTGGCTTTGGGACGTTAAACCCCACAAATTAATCAATCAAGTTAAGTAAACACGCTTCTAACATTTTCACCCCCACGAAAAATGTGGCTGCCAAAGCCGGGATTCAATCTCACAACTTTAGAGCCTAACAAAAAAAAAATGACCTGTTTAATTCCTATTCTTTCATTTATTGACACTGAGGGACTGATTCTGGCAGGCTTCATGCTTTCAGGTGGTATGCAAGGGATTATTGGTCAGCTGCCAGCTTTAAAAAAAAAAAAAGATCATATGCAACGCGACCCCAGCAGGCCAAATAAAACTTCCGTACTCACTGTCATGACTAAGAGCAGCACTGAGTAACCCTCCCCAGTTTAGATGCACATTTTTACCCGATAAAGTAGACGGCAGGCAGGATGACCACTGTCGTAGCTCGATTGGTAGAACATCAAACGCATTATTCGATGGTGGCAACTTCAGTCCGTACCAGCGGCAAGTTGTGATTTCATCCAGTTGGAAATTTTCCACATTTACTATATCAGAATTACTACAAATAATTACCATTATACTTTTCCTGGCTTGAATGTCTTTTGATTGCTATTAAATATTGTGTCCAATTAATATAAACAAGCCCTTAAATTACCATTTCTTGACATATTCAAGAAGTAAAATACGAATATTTAATAGTGACAATTAATCAAGAATGAAGCATGTTCTTATTCATTAATAATCAGTGCATAGAAGAATAACAGTAGAGTGGCATGGGCACCCTTGAACTAACTTTAACTTCATTTTTATCACAAGAAAGCTGCATTGAACACTACAGTCACCCTCTGGGTGTGGCATTTTAGTGGAGCATCACTTTGAAGATAGTTTGACAATTCACCATGGCAAGTGAGGGAACTAATCGATATCGTACCTTAAAGAGACACGTAGCTTAAAGAGACGTAGTTCTCAGCCGGTGAAAATTAAGTACGTTTTCATTTCAGGGAGCCCGAGACTCACATACGAAGTTCCAGTAAATTTCGGTGAGCCAATGCGGTGTGATACGACAAATACACCTTGAAATTCATGACATCACATGTGGAGATTTCGGTGCGAAATTTAGAAATTACACATTAATATTGATTTCATTTTCTATTATTATTCAACCTACTGGTGAAATTAACATAACTAGCTTTTTTATAGCACAGTTTATCAATATTAACTGAATCTTTGTTTTACTTTAGTGTCTTTAAATGCTTGGTGTAGAACCAAAATTTTTGTTTCTCTTGAACTTAGTCTTGCTTCCTAGTATAACAATTCAACTTTTAGGTAACCAATCCAAGACAACAACAAATTGAAATTTAGTCAGTTATGCTTGCCAACAGCTTTCTTTTTTTTCGCCAATGTGCTTGAACACAGTGACATTACCAACAGCGTTAGCATTATGAGATCAACGATCTTTGCCATTACCCATAACTATTACACATGGCCTGAATGTTATCTTGTTCAAAGATGAAAGTGACGTAACGAACTAAGCATTTAAAAAGCACAGCCTGTTCTTTTGTTGTTGTTGTTTTTTTCTAGCTTCAACAAAGGTCTGAATGAATCTGCAACAATGAACTCACCTCAGCCAGAAAGAGGCTCAGCACGGCCAAGGTTAATGAGCTAAGAAGAGCCACGAATGCTTCGAGTTTTGCAACTGTCAGGTAGGCACTGTGGGATCCCCCCGTGCTCAGATTGAGTGAGCAGTTTTGTAACATTAGCTGGATTTCAGCATCTGAAAAGAGATAAGCAAGAGAATAACAGGCATGGCTATGTTTTGATAGAAAGTAAATTTATGATACTACATCGCTAATCACAGCAAGGAACAGACAATCCTTTGAAACACCAGACCCAATAGCCCCTTTATATGGAAAGGTTGTGTCTAGCAATAGCTGAAACAAGCACTTATTTCTTTATTCACTGAAGAGCAATTTTATTATTATTTCATTGCAAAATACCGGTATCCAATATAGTGAAACAAGAAAACTAGGATGCCTTAACACGTGGCATTCCATTATTACACATGGCTCCTGGGATTTTGATCAATATCAAAACCTTGTTGATATTTGGAACTTACAATGTGCACCTATATTTTAATTTGTATTGAGTTGAACAGGAGCAGTGACCTTCTGTGATGCAGTGAAACAACCCTCACATGCAGTTCTCATTCAATAATGATGAGCATGTCATCATAACCTATGATCTCACGGTCATCGAGTACAATGCCACAGCACTTAGCCATCCGGACAAGCCACAGCTGCAACAAATTCAATAAATAGGTTAAGGCTTCATGTCTGAATGTATGTGGAGCTTAAACATGCATGGACGAACATAAGTGCCCAAAAATAGGGTACAGGGCAAATTAAGAGAAGAATTGTTGCGTCAAGAACCAACAGCTTCGTTATCGCTTGGGAACAGCATGAACATTCCTTTAACTTTAATTTTAGCCTGAATAGGACATTACTGCTGTCAAGAGTGCCATTACAGAATGCCTTCATCGCAAATAGAAAGCAAAGGTTGTCTGTGGGTCACTGCCACGTTACCTGAAATTTTGCAACACTTCCTTGTAAGGACTTGCTACGGAAGCTCCTACCATATACAAGAAATTATATATTATCCTGCAATGGTAGCGTTCATGGCATTTGTTAATTTCTCATGGATTTGGGACATATGTTCACAATCACAAGCGAATGTCCTACAAATACTTAATATACATACCCTGTGCAAACTGAACGTCTGTTAGTAACTTCAGGAGTATGGCAAGTCCTGTCGCCACGGAGAGCACAATAATAAAAGCATTGCAGAGACGACTATTTAAGGCAGTCCACACACGTTCACAGGTCCTGTAAAAAAACAATGAAATTATTGTCTGGTTAGCCAAGTAAAATCTCAAGAGAATATGCGCTGGCAGCTATCCAATAACTTTGCAGAAAGCTTAATACCACAAACATTTTTGTTTAAATTCTACAATGTGAAAAAAGAAGGAAACAAAGCTTTATATAAATTTAAGTTCATTTTGGTAAATTTTCAATACCAGCCACCACAGTGGTCCTTCAGCCAGCAGGATCATTCACAAGCTGTTCCGAGCAATTCTCTGATGTAATGATAATGTTATCAGTACATCACATGCTGGTTTCTTGGTTATTTATGCATAGAGACCAAATAACGTCCTGGAAATGTCGTTACCTCAGTCAAGCAGGTTAATCACACCGTGATTGTGCTGCCTTGATGCCCATCCCAGCCGCCAAGTTGGAGTCATATTGTGGGTCCATAACGTCACATAGATGCTATCTATATAGTAGTCTATATAGTCTATATAGAAGCAAAGCTTCTCTGCCCCAACAAATACTCTTAGCTCTTACTGAGCTACAATGGTCCCTACAGAGTGTTGTGGCGAGTCAAAGATGTCATTTACAAAAATGACAAACCATCAATTCACGGCAGTAGAAGGACTGGTGCTGTCAGTTGTATGACACTAAAGTGGCCACAAGCAGATATTCTTTGTATGTATATGTTGCAGCTGCCTATGGTTTTCAGAACCTTGTAGACAAATGTGAATATCTGCTATCCCAGTCGTTGTGTGATCACAGAGTGCTGAATTTCACTGAACTGGTACACCTTCCCATGTTGTCAGTACAGGTAAAAGAAGCACGTCATGTAGCCTGGAGGAATGAAGAACGCACGCATCCTGCTTCTTCAGGGAAATAGAAACGAGAATTCTCAACATCACCAAACAAAGCGCATATGCATGGTTATGTAATGCGACATGATAATCAATGACAGAGGAGGAGAAGGAAAAGAAAAACAGAAGGAAAGGGAGGTTAGCCACAATCAATGACATAGTGCCAAACTAAGATGTGGAACCGTTACTTTGGCCCTGAACTGATATTCTTGCAATAGCACTTTTATAGCTTTGTAATTTTTTTATAAATGACTCAACTGTTGTGTTTTCTACTGTGAAATCGATTAAATTGTGCAGTGATCATAGTGTCTTCACGTAGAACGAAAAGAGCTTGCTAAGAAGGCGTACAGAGGACGAATTGAAGAAGCATGAAGCATCAAGCTTTACAGCCACAGTGAATATCATCAGCTGATAGAAACAGCTGGCTGGAAGCAGACTTATGTGTGAACTGTTAACGCAAAAAGAAAACCGCACAATGTCAGCTGTAAGAGCTGGTATAAGCTAACTTATAAAACCAAAACTAGAATGTAGGGTACTACAAGCATATGATCACTTGAAAAGTTATAGTCAAGCGATCTACACTAGAAGTCAGTATTATCAGTATGTTTCGATTTTTCGCCACGCATTTTGGTCAACTTACCTTTGTGTGTTTTCACTCGGACTGCTAGACGCTTCAAAGTCCCAGACCAAAGGGTCAGAGTTCCTCATTAATTCTTCTTTGCTGCAAGGCAAACAAAAATAAGTACAACACCTTCATGAAAGTTACACGATATCCAGAACGACGATAACCTAGTCAACCGAGGTGCAATATGGACAGGAACAGGGCATACCAGAACTCGGGATACCTTTACCACCTAGGCACAATATGAAAGACCAAATTCCCGCCAGCCTGTCATCCCGTAACAATCTTACAATACTCAAATACGCAAGAGAAGGCACGCTCACAAGGAACACCATGGAGTGCCTACGTTACGGTAAATGAAAGACTCCAACACCCACGCACTCAAAGTTTGAACGGTGGCTTTGTCGATGGCAATGTATCTATGCAGAAGAGAATTTATAACACAAATTATGTTGTCACTGGGAAACCGTGCAATCGGCGGGGTGTATGACACAACTGAGACCACGTAAATTACGCGAGGGACGTCATGAATCGACATAATAGCCCCAATCAACGAAACCGACATCGTTGCCGGCTGCGATCTGCGCAAAACAATGCGATCGGGACAAATACCTGAGCGAAGGCGCCATTTAGGCAGCCTCTGACTCGGTGCTTGGTTCATATATGGGTAGCGAGTTTGAAGAAATCATCGCCAGAATGTGTGGAGTTTAGTCCGCCGAGGAAACTTCAACGCGGAGCACACCCACACCATTTTGGCACAGCCATCCCACGCACGCGCAAATGGCCAAGTGGCGTCGCTGCGGCGTTGTCATAGAAACGAAAAGCGCCAAGCAGGTTTCAGTTTCGGTTTGTGACATTCAGCGCTGAGACATTGCATCAAATGCCAGAAATTGAATATCTCCGTTTTAGACCTCCATTCTCACCTTTAAATGGCTAGATTGTCTTTTCAAAAAGCCGACCGAACCCAAGTAGATGGCTTTTCTTGGTGAACAGCCAAAAGTACTCTCCCGAAAAAGGTCTTGGTACCGGGTTCGACTAATTGAGCAGGATCAGTTTTTCAATACGGATAGTCTTTTATTTTTTCTCTGTATTTTTCCTTTGAAATTTACATAAAGTTTTTTCTAGCATTGAGCTACAAGCTGGGTGTACGGCAATTTTTCCAATCCTGCTTGTTTTCACGGTACAGAGTCTTGTATTGTTTACTGTCGCGTAGCGTCATCCAAAATAATTAAAGTATAAGTGTAGCTATTCGATGATGTAATGGTGGCGTCCTTTTTCTCGTGCGCCATCAAGATTATCCACTTCTCTTCGGCAGTTTTTGATAATTGCCTCCGAGAAGTTGGTGGTGTGCACATTTTAATTTTGGAGGCTGCGTTCTGAATAAGACCTTTCTTCTTTTTTGGACAGATGGCAGCACTGCTCCTCAAAAACTTAGCTTTCTGTTCACTTCTTTTCGTGCACGTAGCATTATCACCATGACGTATAGCATCATTTACCACGGCGTAGCATTATTATTGTGATGCAGCATACATGGCCGCAAAGCAGGCTGCGCATGTAGTTTTCAAGAAAGGCAATTGCACCTTTTGACTTATACTCGATAAATAACATTTATCAGTACTGTGCGTTTCAACTTTCTTAAACGCTATATGTTTGATACTTTCATTATCATGAACAGCGTTCGTGTTACAGCGAATGCTAACACGAACACTGTTCATGAGAATGTGTTCGTTTCGATGTGTTTGCGAAAATGAACACATTATTCGAATTTTTTAGATATATATGTGTGTGTATACTTACACGCACACATACAAACGCATGCATGGACACACATAAGAGGTGGTTAAACCTCCTCTCCTCGAACACTTCTTGGCCACTGCCCCTGACTGGAAAGTATTTACTAAGCACAATATTTTCAAAAGAGTGAAAACCAGCCAGGCGAATTACAATAGAATGTCTTTAGGGTACAATATAAGCCTAAAAGGGAGTAAATATATTTAAATTAAGTTTTGTGCCTGTTTTGAAACAGTGTTCCGCTCTCTCTTGCTTACGTCTGTCTTGCTGGAAATTATACGCTCGACACTTTCATGCTGCATGACACAGAAAACGCGCAAGGAAGCCTGAAATTATTTGTCACGCAGCATTGAAGAAACAACAGTCAGTCGAGGCTGGCACAGTGCGTTCCATATATAGTACAGCACGCAACGCAGATAATGTGCTTGTTTTCGCTGGGACAAGACAACGCCCAAAGGATGCAAACCAATTATGCGTGGCTCTCTTGTGATCTGTACTCCACTCCTTTGAGTGTGGGGCTTGGTGGCGTATCTCGACAACTACGAACCAAGTCGGCTCAATTTCGTTATGCGTAACCAAAACAAAAAAAAACTAAACAGATGGTCAAAAAAAAAAAGTTCGCAGGGATAAACTGGATTCAGGTCGCGCTGGAGGTAAGCTGGAGATCAGTGAGAGAGGCCTGCGTCCAGCAGTGGGCTAACACAGGCTCAGGTGGTGGTGGTGGTGGTGGTGGTGGTGGTGGTGGTGGTGGTGGTGGTGGTGGTGGTGGTGGTGATAATGATTATGATGATGATGATGACGATGATGATGATGATGATAGTTCTACACAGGCACAGGAAAAGGCAAGCTATATAATGAACGTGCGGCTGCCAACGCGCTAGCTCAACATCACCTTAAAATACGTGACAGCATTGATTTGCATTCTGCAACTGTGATCGCCACAGAAAGATCGCTGTATCAGCCCGCCATCTTCTGGAATCATTATTAACCGAGTCAATTCCTTTCGCGCTTCATCGGACACGTGGAAATCGATACCATTAACGAAACGGCCAGGAGAGCTAAACGTCGTAGGCGGCTAGACCAGACAGACAGACAGACAGACAGACAGACAGACAGACAGACAGACAGACAGATAGACAGATAGACAGACAGATAGACAGATAGACAGATAGATAGATAGATAGATAGATAGATAGATAGATAGATAGATAGATAGATAGATAGATAGATAGATAGATAGATAGATAGATAGACAGACAGACAGACAGACAGACAGACAGACAGACAGACAGACAGACAGACAGACAGACAGACAGACAGACAGACAGATAGATAGATAGATAGATAGATAGATAGATAGATAGATAGATAGATAGATAGATAGATAGATAGATAGATAGATAGATAGATAGATAGATAGATAGATAGATAGATAGATAGATAGATAGATAGATAGATAGATAGATAGATAGATAGATAGATAAAGAGGCAGTGGTAAAATAAAGTAGTGAAAACACGTCGTTTTGATCTTGTGCAGCTCTCGCTGAAAGTGAATCGGGGGATGAATTGAGGGGTATAGTAACATAACATAATTAGCGCTTCTTAATCGACCTTCACATTAAATCGATATAGGGGAGACGCGAGCCAGCGGTATAGGGGGCAACCTTAATGAAAGTGACGGCGCCCGCTAAACTTAGTTACACAAGCGTAATCGGATGGGCGAAGGAGATCGGAAGCCCATCAGAAGTTCGGAGGAGCTCGTCCAATCCGTGAGTATACACACGGGCGAGACGTCTCGGAGAAAGCTCGTTGCGGCGGCGGCTTCGTCATGCTATGCACCGCCCAATGAGAGCTCGCGCCCGCTGCCAATTACGCCCTCTCGCGCCGGCGTCTCGACCGCGGCCACCTGGGATGGCGCGAAGCCCGGGCGCAAATCGAATTGGGCGCAAGCGGCCGCTTGGCCCGTTGTGGCTGCATTATGGATGGCCCACGAGCCGAACGAGGAAGTCGTCGTGATTGAGGGTCCTCGTTGCGCAAGCAGAGGCCTTCTCCGGCCGATCAGTCGGCGCGGCCAGTGGCCAGCGCGAGCCGCTGCATATTGCATGGGCCCGTGTCGATACGACCACCACCGCCGGTGCGGAGCTGCCCGAAATAGCGCGGGCGGGCAGGCGCGCGACGCGCGCTTAATTTGATTTGCTCGTCCTAGTGGTGCGCATTTTTGCTCCCCGCGGACGAAGCACATCGGTAGAGCGAAAAAAAGAAATGATCATAATAATAGTAATAACAAGAGGAGCAATGAAGGTGAGCAAGCCACATGTCGCCAGTGCGCGCGTCATTTTGCAGGCCAACTACCGATTATGAGGCCAGACGATGGCGAGTGTGCGTGTATATAGTGGATGTTCGGGGGAAACTATAGCGCGTCCCCGCGTGTTTCGCAATATGACGCGCAGGCGCCCTGCCCAAGGTTATCGGGTTAGCGGTGCCGTTCCCGTGAGAGTTGCGGGATGCGAGTTCGGCGTGGCGATGAGATAAGCGGCCACGAAACGTGTACTGTGGCCCAGCATCGTCCGCAGAGAGTCGCGACCGAGGAGGGGGAGCGTCTTATATCGGTGCTTTGCCGCAGTAACACATTGCGTGCGGCGAAGCCCAACCGCTAGATCTATGTGAACGCGTGTTTTTTAATCAACAGTTCAAGTGCCGCACGCCGCAAAGTGTGCAAAGAATGGCTTAAAGAAGAATAAAGCAGACCGCTTAATCAAATCTTTTATTTCAATAAATACTTGGAAGTCAACGTAAAAACGCACTTATCCGGTGCACCACCTGTAGACGCGCAGACAAAGCAAGCAGTGTCACTACTCTAACACATGGTGTGCGCGCATTTTCATTGACCTCCATAAATATTAGATACGGTATCAAACAAGAAAGACAAAGAATATTTGGGGTGATGATATGAATAATTTGCCGATGCAAAAAAAAGTAAACGAGCAGATCAATAATTACCATTGGGAGAAGAAACCTCTCTCTACGAAAGCAGAATTCGAGGCGCACAAATTCAAGTGATAGTATACCGCCTGATCATAGATGTGCTCAAGGTTTCCGTCAGGGGGTGGTGGGTGGGGGGCGAGGATTGTTCTTTCATAGCAGAGCATCCTTCCCTAATAAGTCAATGTATGGGGCAGCCTATGCGCCCCAACCCCTCTTATGTGACTAAAAGGGGGAATGGCTGCCCCCTGCCCCCCCCCCCCTTGCGCATGCTTATGCGTCTGATAACAAAAGCTTCAATGATTTCGCTTTCTGACAATGCTTGAATTTGAACTCATTAGCTTGTTGTGAGCAGCCTCATCTGCTGCACTAAAGAGCTAAATGGCCACCAAACTTAGTTGCTTAAGTGGGTGAAAAAAGGAGACAATTTATTAAGGTTACACTGTTCCATCACCTGTAATCATTTACAACATGTAATATTTAACCTACGTGCACTCTTTCATAAGATAAACAACGATAGTACTTTCTATAAGCGCAACATGTAAAATATACATCGGGAATGCTTTATTATTCATCTTGTTGATGTCGACGTTATTCATATGTGTTTACATAGAGTAATGTCCTGCTTTAGAGCAATGCTTGCCACACCTTTCAATAGCGCTTCAGAAAGCATGCGCAGCTCCGGTCAGGAGACCGATTAAGCCCCGTAATTATTTATCAATAAACTCTATTGCTGTAAAATTATCATGAACACCTGTTGGAACTATGCTACGTCAATTCCATGAAAAAAAAAAACTGATGTTGCGTTCCATTTTGACCGTGCGGGTATTTCTCGAAATATTACTGCCGAGACACATTGCGTAAACGTTTGTCACTCAATTTTTTATGAGCTGTTCTGCACGAGAAAGGAAGAAAGGACGAGGCGCACACGCCACAACGGCTTGTGACTTAAAGCTTTGACTTTTTGTACAAGTACATTCTGCCGCATGGTAATCATTTACTGAGATATCTTTACTGAATATCAGGCCGTCTTCGCAGTTAGGTTAGGCTGTTCAACTTGAAGTATACTAGCCATTTTATGGTATATGAAAGCATGCTTAGCCAAATATTATCAAGTTGTTCTTGAGCAATAAAGACCTGAAAAAAAAAATAATTCGCCTCATTGTTCGGACTTTGCTCAAGAACCAAACGGTCAAGACGATGGCAAAAGCGAACTGTGGCACATGGGAGCAGTGAGGTCTTCAAGACGTCAGGCTCCTTCTAGTCACGCCGCTTGCCAGGGAGAAGAGAAAACAGCAAATGAAGCAACATTCGCTGAAGCCCGAGAAAGAAGCATTAAGGAGACTGACGTGTCTTACCCGTTATAGGAAACGTATACTTTGTACAGTCGCCTGGGTCACATTCTCAAGAACAGGAAGTGGCAATGTACCTATTCTCGAGATAAAATGTTCTCAAGTCCCTAAATAAAAGAAAGTTTCGTTTTCAGAAAAAAAAAGAAAAAAATAACCATTCGTATTTTAGTTTCTTTCCCCACATGACGGCTTTTTGTCCCGTTCAATCATTCCACCGTACGCCACCTTGTTACCCGAACGAGGTTGAAGCAGCCGTGTGCACACGCACTCCCGTAATTCCCTAAAAAAATTAAAAGCAAAGTAAAATAAAGGGATTCAATGCTGAGGATGCAGAGCGGAGAGCTGCTGTGGCGTTCGCGCAGGTGGCAGCGTTCGCACGACGTCGCTGGCGTGACCGGCGTCGGGCCGCCTCCCGTTACTGGGACCGCGCTGGTCGTCGATTTGGTCCCGCGACGTCAGGGACGACGGCAAGCGAGCTCTAGTGGTTCCCCCACCCCCGAGCTAGATTCACGAGAGTTCTGCCTGCTCCGGTGCACGTCACATCCTTCTCGCATACTGGCCCGCAGCTTGCTGAATGATTCGACATGCGTGCTATTGTGGGAAATTCGAATATTTGGAAAATATCTTTGAAACACCGTTTTCTAGTGAACCGTAATCTTCCGGAAAAAAAAATCAGGGCCTACGCAAGTAAAAGCTGTACGAACTTCAAAGGATTGAGTCAACTACGTTTAATTTGTGTTCACTTTGTGTTCATCTACTCTTCTGTGTTTTTGTGATGTTTTATTGCATTTATGCACTTTTTTCTTATCTTTTCTTTTCTTGTTATTATATGACATAGTTTCCGTTCCTTTCTTCTACATGTTTTTCTACTGTCTGCTGCTCCGAGCGCTGGCGCTTAGCCTCCACTTCTCTCTCCGTATACGTATGTCTTGACTCCCGCCGCTGGCTTTTCGCCATCGCTTCACTAAAGCTCGGACCAGACGAATGAGCCCCCCGGCGACCCTGGCGTTCACGGGCTGAGCACGCGATTGCGTTCTGAACATGCATCCCGGTCGGCTTCTGCGAGTGAAGCGTGTGACCGACGTGATGACAGCACGAGACAACAACTGGGCCGTCCCTCGAATTCCATGGCACGACTTCACCCCAACACGTAACCCAGCAGTGCGCACAGAGACCTGGAGACGCCATCTCGCTAGCTAATGAAGGTCAGACCCGAAAATTGGTTCTGAAAGTCGCGGCTCTCCAAACTGACTGACTGACTGACTGCGGCTCGCCTGGCCAGGCGAGCCGCAGTTGATAATGATAATGATAATGACTTTATTTCGCATCAAGGATACATGATGCAGGAGACCTGCAGAAAAAGCTGGCGTGATGCCAGCTTGACAAGGCCGCAGGCCCCCCTTCCCCCTCCCCGAACACATCGCAGCAGCGGTAACACTTTCATAAATACATTCGGGATCATACGCGTAAAATAAACAGGTCTATGACAAGAAAGAAATCATCACTGTACATGTGTGATAAAATGAAACGTCTAATGCTTAAACAACAACAACAAAAAATCTATTTCAAAAGATGCAAAAAATGTTGGCGTATTTGCCTTAAAAAAAGGAAGCATTTGCGTAATACATCCGAGCGAAGCATACAAACATGTATACGACAAAAATGAGCAATCAACACTGTACAGGTGTAACATATTGGTACATATAATGCTATAAACAAATAATTTCGCAATGTGAAATACAGGCGCATTTGCTTTGCAAAACACAGAAAAAAGCATCATAAAAAGAAGAAATATGCCTAATTTATTGCTTTGGCAACACCACAAATGCATACTCATAAAAAAAACAAGACACCAAGAAACATATTGTGAAAAAAAACACAAAGCAGTATACAAAATACACGTCAACAAAAACAAAATACAAAAATACATTCTTTAGAAATTACAAGTAACAGAAACGAGTGATCATGACGTCTGGAGGAAATGATTCCTCCAGACGAGCTGTCAGTGGGGCCCCTTTTCAAGGGCCCCATGACAACTTCGGCTCTGACAACAGTTGGGTATCATTTATCAGTTGGGTATCACGACAACTGACAACAGTTGGGTATCATTTCTTCTTTAAGAAACTTTCTTGGTAAAACATGCATGTGCCATTTTCGTCATCCCTGCTATCATTATACAATAATCCCCTCATGAGATGTCTATATATGTTCGCAAAAGTTCTCTCTCAAGTACAGTTTTCTCTCTCAATGATCTCCAATATTGCCTGTCTTGGTCAGGTTTATTCTATTTTATTTCTGCAAGTTTATTAATTTCACCATTGCACCAAACATATTGGTTCAGCTTCCCATCTCTTGGTACCCATTCTGCCAGTCCTATAGGTGTGCCTCCGATTACCGTGTCTTTATAGGAGCTGACAAACGTGCATTGTAAAAAATAAGTTATCGGGACAAGACAGACGCTCTATTCATTCATTTAAAAGGGCATTATGGAGCTTAAAAGCGCAGAATGAAGACGCGAAAATATATGTATTTAGGTCGACTATCTGGCCTTGGCGCTGAGCCACGACAAGCTCGGTTCACGAAATGAATCAGCAATTTCCTTTCCGTCGTGAAGGTGCACTTCTCAGCAATATTGTGCGTGTAGGATGTATAAGACGTCACGCTGTAGGGATGTAGCAGTGGTGTCATGTGCGACACAAAAGGGTTAAACCATCACGAACATATTCAATCCGACGGGTGCTCTATGCTTCGGTGGAGGTGGCCGAACCACGGATCACTTCGTTGCAAGCCGTTGCCCCTGAGAAGATAGACCATAGTGGCAGTAAATTTCGCCTGTGATTGGAAGTTGGCGCGGGCAGCGAGTCGAGACTACCAATGGCCCGATGCAACTGCACAGCTTGGAACAGAGAGAGAGATAGCTTTATTGAGCCAAGCGGTTTGGTTCTCGGGTACTCGACTAAATAGCTGTCAGTAACCTTTCGGCCCTCGCAGTGTTTTCAGCTAGTTATAGACAACCCAGATTAGCTTTTCCGGATCCGAGCTAAGCAATACAGCCTCCTACTGCTCCTCATTAGCTATTTTGCGGCCCTGTCGAAAAACCTGAGGGCAAGCCCACAGCTTGAGAACTTTCTATAACACTGTAGCAAGGAGGTCACGATAGGCGTGATCCTATACAGTGACCGTGAACACTGCTGTTTTAATTAGCCCAATTCATCAAACGTTTTTCCACAAAAAAAAGGGTCACGTAAGTATACCACCTTGTGTGATTGTATCCCGAGATCGCGGAACACTAAACGTGACCATTCCTCACGCTCAGAATAGCGATAGACGACAGAGGTATATGATGGAACGCCACTGTAGTGAGCATGTCAGCTGGGGAATCGGGTCCCGGCTGATTTCTATCGAGTCTGCTCGCCCTCCCACAGCGTGTGCGCACTTCGTTTCCCTTCGTGGTATCAGCGCTCGCCTGAGGGGACAGGGTTTGTGCGAAGGATCTTTGAACTCACGTGTTATAGTACCTCATTCGGTTTCCCTCCGGCAAGTCGTGGTGAGTGCAAGAGCGAGTTTCCAAATGAGAGGATCGAAATGCATCGTACGTTTGTCCTTGGGCGAGGAAACAAACGCCGCAGCAGCTCAAGTGGCTGTGGACTTGCGTTGACGAACGTGAGGCCAAGAGTTCGATTCCGACCATGCCCACCGCATTCCTATGGGAACATGCAGTGTAAAGGTATAGTTGAATACTACAGATGCACGTACGCAAGGTAATATGAAAGACTGACTAAACATGCTTCACAAATGGCTTGACCATATTCGCTTTTTTTTAAAGTGGGGTTTAACGTCCAAAAACCACCATATGATTATGAGAGACGCTGTATTGGAGTTCTCCGGAAATTTCGACCACCTGGGTTTCTTTAACGTGCACACAAATCTGAGTACACGGGCCTACAACATTTCCGCCTCCATCAGAAATCCGGCCGCCGCAGCCGGGATTTGATCCCGCGACCTGCGGGGTCAGCAGCCGAGTACCTTAACCACTAGGCCACCGCTGTGGGGTTAACAAAAAAAAAACGAGTCATCGTGCTCTCTTTGAATAGATAAAACTTACGGAAAACCTTTTGTGTATCTTGCATCGAATACACATTAACGATTATCACGTGGTCGTATAATCTATCCGGAATTGTCATCCTTACTTTGCACCACCTTACCAACTTGCCATTTTAGCACGTGGAATCTCCAAATTAAATTAACTGGGTAAATCCGGTCATCCCGAAGCAGCAGTGAAGCAGCAGGGAAAATAATATAGTAAAGAATCAGGTATTAGGTAAGCTCTTTTCTTCTTTTCCCTCGATAAATAAATGAGGTCGCCAGTGTTCTTTTGTGAGCGTATTGCTAAAGCTTCGTGGTTTTCTCATTTCGAGAAAAAATACTTAAAGTGACGCGAAACCTAAAAGTGATACAGTAGATCCGTTTAGGCCGATAAGGTATTGGCTTTCTTTGGAAACTCTATCTTGTTGATTATCTCGCCATCATAGTTGTGTCGATAGAAGTGAAAGTGAAGTTCACAGTTTCATACCTCATTGTCACGCCGAAACGTCCTGAATGTCAGTGTGTTTTCACGAAGTTCAGTCTTTCTTTGTTGCATTTCGAATTTTGACTGTCAGAATAAAAATTTTCGAAACACGTTATGAGAGGTCTTTTACTCTCTTAAAACACACAGGATGAATTTTTTTTTTAGTGTTGCCGTTGGTAGCTACTTTTGGACCCGTTTGGCGGCGAAATATTCAATTTGCGACATGGCTATTTGCTGGTTACATTTAACTTTCCGGTTTAAGTAAAGACTCTTTTCGTAGTACAGCTCCTATCCTATTTGGCGAACCACATTGGCGACAATATTAAACGACATGGCTACCTTGGCTGCATTTGGCTTGAGTTCTGGCGGCTTTTCTATACTACCCAACCTATGTTTATTTCTACGAATAAGTAATACTGTAGGTCCTAGCAGAGGCAATCGAAATCTATATCGTCACGCTGAATCACAGCTGGAATCTGAAGGCGACCACCTGCACTTTTTTTTCTTTTTGCGCGCTTTCTGACTTATCAATCACCTTCTTGCAACGAGAATTGTTCTTCTGGTGTTGTGAAACAGAACTTCACTTATACGCAAGAAATAACTTTCCTAAGTTCTGTGGGAGGCCAAGCTCGTCCTCGAGGACCTGGAAGACCAGCGACAACTCGTCGGCAGGGCCAAGAGGGCAGTCGAAGCCAGAGGGTTCCTGGACTAGGGAACCCTCCCACCTTATAGGGTGATTGCCCCGCCGTGGTGGTCTTGTGGCTAAGGCACTCGGCTGCTGACCCGCAAATCGCGGGTTAAAATCGCGGCTGCGGCGGCTGCATTTCCGATGGAGGCGGAAATGTTGTAGACCCGTGTGCTCAGGTTTGGGTGCACGTTAAAGAACCCCAGGTGGTCGAAATTTCCGGAGCCCTCCATTACGGCGTCTCTCATAATCATATGGTGGTTTTGGGACGTTAAACCCCACATATCATCATCACCTTATAGGGTGACACCGGGCCTCGCTCGGAACACTGTTTTCTAAATAAACGTTTATTTTTGTCTCCCTTCCTGTTGAATAAATGTGGATAGTGCTTTCTGGTGAAAACATTAAAAAATACTTGGCAGTGACCTCCACCCCGCTCCCCCTTTTTCCTCTTTTTTCCCCGTCCTTTTTATGACTATCATCTTAATTATGTCGCTACTCTATGTGTCATCCCGCGTCCAGGAACCCGAGTCGCGTGCAGTTTCGCAGTTCTGAACCCCGATTTTTTCGACGATCAACCCCGCCACTCGAGAAGACCGCGTGTCGACGTTCGTTCGGCGGTGCTTCGCAGTAAACTGCCTATGTATACCACCACCGAGTGTTCGCGCATGATACTCGCTCGTGTCGCCGTCTTGCCAGGTGAGATGCAAATCTGATTCCGATGACCGGATGAATTGTTGTCTCCCGCGGGACTTCGAAAGACGCGTCGGCCGGTTCGTTCATCGGAGAGCGCCCCCCATCGGCCACCGTTCTGTCCCTTCCCGATAAGAGGAGCGGCGCCCGGGGAGCCGCTATTATTTCTCGGGGTCTGCCACTTCGAAGAGCAGCACGCCATCGAACGCTCCTCGCCGAGCAACTGCGTGTTGTAGGGTGCCCGAAAGAAATAAAAGTACTCCAAATCAGTACATGACTAGTAAAACAAAAGTGAGCACGAAAAAAACAGTGTTGAGCGGCCACCACGTCCCCGTCTGAGCTAAACTCCCGGCTATGGTGGCTAGATACCCCATATCCCGGCGGAGGTGCCCGCCACCAGCTGTGGGCGCGGAGGGGGCCGCCAGCGCTGCTTCCTTCGCGTCGCTCTGTTCACGCCGAATTTGTTCCTCAATGGAGCATCTTTTTCTAGAGCGCGACTCCCTCCTCTCTCTGCCCCACCGACGCTTTCCCGTCGAGTGCTTTGACTGGTGGCCTTGGGAAGCCGCCAGGGGACGTGTCTCGCGACTGCGTTCGCCGCGAATGCCGCAGTTTTTCGGTACCGCGTGCCAACTCGTCTGCGCAAGCTGTGGACGTTCAACTCAATGCGACGCCGTCTCTTTATACTTACGTTTATTGTTCGCTTATTAATGGTTTCCTAATAGTATTAACAACTGCTGGGGCTTTACGTCCCAAAACAACAACATGGTTATGAGCGACGCCGCACATAGTGGAGGGCAGTGTAAATTCCGAATCCTAGGCTTCTTTAACGTGTACTAATAATGTTAGTACAGGGTCGATGGGGGCTAGTATGTAACATACTAGCCCCCATCGAAAATGCGGCGGCCATGACCGGAATTCAACACCGTGACCTTCGCGGTCAGCAGTGGAGCTTCCCATCACAACCATTATGGGCCACCACGGCGGGGATATTCTTTTCTTTTGCGATGGCCTATATATATATATATTTCTGTAATTTCGAATTCATGCGTTTGCTTCGTCATCTCGGGACTTTATTGGTACTTGACGGTGTCATTACGTTAGCGCATTACGTTAGCGTCTGTTATGCGTCCGCCTGTGAATGTTGTCCATTACTCTCGAGAAGTATCACGAACGAGAGAACGAGGCTCTTTCAAAACAACGGAAAGCTGGATTATTCGCAGCACATGTCGGTGGTAAAACGGATCAGTCAGGCACAAGAGAGGTAAAGCGCCAACAGGCGCGAGTGAGTTTTGCCCATGTGTTTCAGAGGCGATCACCGAGTCAGGTCCCCCGAGATGTCCATGCACTAAATCAGATGGAGCCACAGACAGCGCCCAGGGACCCCGCTATGAAGGAACTTTCGAACTCAGATACTGATCAGTCGTTTTACTGCACTCTATAATTTACGGTTAAATCACGTGCGTTATCTCTGGTACCATACCCCTCAAAAGACACGGCGACCTCACGTCACTAAACAGTCATCGGCTTTCATATTTAGGCACACGCTCCACAGTAACGAAATGCGAACCGTTATATTTAGCCCCTTTACAATGAGCCGGCATAGTCGATAACCATTAACAAACATTTGTAATAGGTAAAGAGAAACGTATACACACAAATAGTTTCTCCATCTTGTGAATGGCCGAGAGGCCCGTATAAGATATGTTTCGAAAATAATGGATGTTCTGGGCCAAGGCGTTTCCAACCGAGATGCGTAGCTCGGTTTTAGTGAAATGCGAGATTCCCTTCCATTTGGTACTATTACATTACATTCTCGTGACTGGGGCTCAGTGCTGAAACACGTGTGCTCACGCACGAATATAATTGTGAACACGAAGATTTAGGTGCGTGTACTCCAACAGACACGTGGATGACTGTTCTTCAATAAGCCTGTAAACTTCACTTCTATAACGTCGCAACAGTTGAGGAAAAACAATACAGCAAAAGCATTATCAATGAAATTGTTCCTCTAATAGTAATTACACGTAAGTGTTCCTATTAAGGTGACAATAGCGTTCAGTTTGCGCTCGAACACACCATCAGGTTATTTCCCAACTCATATGCTGTTGTGATGAGGTAAATAATGGTATTTTTTTTTTTTCAATATCCATGAACTATAACAACCACAGTTTTCTTATTTCCTCTATGAGATACGAACATGTGCATGTAAATGCTTGTAGCTACACTTGTTGCTATGTGGGCTGTAACGTCCCAAAACCACCATAATATTATGAGAGACGCCGTAGTGGAGGGCTCCGGAAATTTCGACCGCCTGGGGTTCTTTAACGTGCACCCAAATCTGAGCACACGGGCCTACAGCATTTCCGCCTCCATCGGCAATGCAGCCACCGCAGCCGGGATTTGATCCCGCGACCTGTGGTTCAGCAGCCGAGTACCCTATAGCCACTAGACCACCGTGGCGGAGATCAAGTGAATGAGTAGTGAAAGCCCTCTGACAACAGCCTAACAGCGCATGCGTCAAACTGGAACTCGAACATCTGTTGGCGATGCGAAGCGAAATGGTTTGATGACACGCGAATAGGTCGACCTATAAGGTGTCGCACTCTGATCCGCTCCGACACAGCTAAAAAGGAAAGGTGCCAGACAAGAGTGATTAGTATCAGTAGTTGTAATAATATAATAATAATAATAATAATAATAATATAATAATAATAATAATAATAATAATAATAATAATAATAATAATAATAATAATAATAATAATAATAGTAATAATATAATAATACCTGTGGTCTCACGTGCTAAAAACCACGATATGATTATGAGGAACGCCACAGCGGAACACTCCAGAAATGGTGACCATCTCTTCTTGTGTCCTGTTATGTTCTACCTGTTTTGTTGCGGAGAGGTTGATGTCCGTGTTACCTGGGCAACTCCACATCAATAGGTGCCCACAAAGACTCGCCCTCCACGAGCGGGATCAAACGCGCGACTTCAGGTCAGCATCCGCGCACCACAACCACTGGGAAGGACAGAAGTGGTGACGAGGCAAGCAAGTGAGGACGTTTATGCGAAGAGTATATAAAAAATGGTGTAATATCATGCGGATGAGAATATGGAAGAGATTGAGGCGTCCTGTGCTGATCAGGGCGCAAAAGCTCAGGAGTAGTCGTAACGTATGTATGCACAGTCCGAAATAGACCACTGTCTATGAGTCAGACCAGCCATATAGAAGCAACATCGAGTTGTCTATCAAAGCGAGCAGGGTTGGTCAATCGATAATCCCATTTTCATCTGCTAACGTGGTTACACGTGGAGAATCTGACTGTAGGGTAGGAGTTCTCGCGTCCAGAGAGGAGTCAAAAGGGTTGCAGCTGCCCCCCCCCCCCCCCTGGAATTCTGTATCAAGTATTTTTATCAAGTAGCGATAAGCTACACAGTTTCATTAGCACACTCATGGCCCGTATATCCATATGAAATGTTCCTCGGGATTGCTAGCCACTTTACACGTTGCACAGTCATGTCATGAGAATTTGGTTACTTGTGGTGAGTGCCCCCCCCCCCCCCTCCGTCTTTTGCTGATGCATCGCCATGGCGAAAATTCCGTGGACCCCCTTGGACAGGGCAGTGAGTGATTCGCTGCCATGTGCACCGTGAAGGGAGGCGAGCCGGCCTCCCTTGCCCTGTCTGATATAGTTTAAAGACTGCCAGGAAAAAAAGGTGGTGATGTTAAGCTCGAGCGCTAAGCTTCCAAGGGTGACTTTCATTCATCAACTGCAAGGTTTGCTTTTTGAGGGGACGAAAGTGACTTTTTTTTTTCAACATTGCTTAAGTACTATGGATGGAGTTTCTGCTTTGCCAGCAACCTCCAACTAGGAACTACAAGGAACAGCTGTGCTGGTTAAGTAAAGTAACAGCTGATGTAATAAAGCAAGCAGTGCTAAAGGCTGAAGGAAACGAGGGCATACGTGAGTGCTTTGAGGGGACCTCTGCGCCGTCTTTAGAATTCTGATTTCTACACCGAGAGTGGCACTTTGCCGCCGCGGTGGTGTAGCGGTTACGGCACTCGGAGGCTGATTCGTAGGGCACGGCTTCGATCCCGATCACGGAGTTCACATTTAGATGGAGGCTAGTGTACTGCGCGAGGTCAGTACGCGTTAAAGAACACCAGATGTTCCATTTTTTTGGAGCCTTTCCCTACGGCAAGCCTCGTAATCTTATAGTGTTTTTGGCGCGCAAAACACCATATAGTATTAGAGTGCCAGTAGTAATCACGGATACTACATGTGGGCCATCGGATACGGGAGAGGTTCACATAGACATGAGATGACAACAATATTTACAAAGAAAGGAGGCTGATTCGGCCTGTTTTGTGTGCGGCATCCAGATGGCGTACAACGTGGGTGATGGAAGGAACGAAAGACCCGAGGAGAAATGAAAAATGGTGGCGAAGACAAATGGTGTAATGGCGACTGTATACGTGACCCGATGTCTCTCCTGAAGTCGCGCACTCAATGCGATGGCGTCGATAAATTGAGAGCAGGCGTTATTTTCTTTGATGTATTAGTGTGTCGGAAGAGGTCAAGGTCGGAAAAATCGATGGCCGTAGTGAATCGACAGTCATTGTAGCTCACTAAAATACATTGTTGCTATTTCGAAATCAGAGATATCACGGCTTGCGTGCCTACGTGAGCACCTTCACAACCAGTATCACTAATCATCTTTCACTTTAGGACAAACGATTGTTTTCTGCTCAATTTTTATGTACCCACCCCTTATGTAATGCCCCGCAAGGGGTCTTTAAGGAAATAAAATGAAATGAAATGAAATGAAATGAAGAAAGAAAGAACACCGTTCCCAGAAGCCCTTCCCCAAAAGAGGCATTGGGGAATGGTTCCTGATATTTAACAATGAAAGGTAAAAAACATGTAGGAAGTGTAGATTAATTGTTCTTATATACTGACTTTTTATTTTCTTTTCTTTGCTTTCGTTTCTTTCCAATCTTCTGCAGTACGAAAGGCCCCACACTACTACGGTAAAATCGGATTGCAACAGAGTCCACTTTTTGATACAACCGAATACAGGAGGACAGATCACCCAAAGGGAAACGTTTTAGTACAAAAGACCGAACGGAATAAAAGCAATGACGCGAAACAGATAAGACTCATTGCAACTCCATATACATGGGAGAATGAAAACGGAACAACAAAATGACAAGACAGGTTGCCTTTGCCTATGATCAGTGCCCTACCTAATGATCGCGAGTCTACGCAGACTCCCTGCTACCTTGGCGTAGGAGAAGAATATAAAAACAAAAAGCAACGAAAACAAAGTACTCCGTTTTTCCTCCGTAGCTTTCCGTCTTCTCTGGGCAGCTCCGAAGGTGCGGCGTATACACACGTAGACACGGGAGAGAGAGAGAGCGTCGCAGGAGCAGATGAGGAATTACAGGGATCGTGTCGTTTCCACGCCCTGCGTTCTCGCTGTATACGGGCCAAAAGCTGCTTGCTGCCACACCGCGACGACTGCTGGCAGACAGGAAGAAGCGGACAAATGACCCAAGGCATGGGAGAACAAACCTCCCTCTACATCAAGCACACACACAAAAGCACACGGGCCTGAGAGAAAGAGAGTGGCATTATAGCCACCGCGTCGCTGCCTAATGTCTTTTTGTTCGCGGGTCTCCCGTTATACCTTTTTCTTACGCTCGATGTTCGTGGCCTGGTCGGGCTTACGTTTGTTTCCTGATGTGGCGGCGCTCTTCAAATTCATTCTCTTGGATTTGTCGGCTACACCATCCCGCCGCTTCTTCCTATGCCCTCCCCACCTTTTTTTTTTTTTTTGCTACCGTTTTCTTACGCGAGGGCGAAGGCTGACAGGGCGCACACATGAGAGAGCATCGAAGAAAGGGCCCTATAGGCTGCAGGCAAAGCAGCCGGACAAAGTCGCCTGCCCAACGATAACAAACTGTCGAACACCCATCTAGAACGCGAAGGAGAGACAACGAAAAAATGTGTTCTACAGAAAACAAAAGACAGTAAATGTGATAGAGAAGAGTGCATGTAGGTGGGTGGACACAAAAAAATGTGTGCCCCGGGAAGCAAAAGATAGCAAAAGATAAAGTGTGTGTATAGTGGGAGAGGGAGAGGTGTAAGTCGCGAGGAGAGTGGATGAGCCCCGTGCAAACGCAACACACGCAATGCGCGTTGAGCTGGCTGCCTTCTGAAGAGAGTGGCGCCAACACCGAGGTACGGGTGAGGGGTGGGGGTGTCCAAATCCCCGGGCTTTCTGCAGGAGCGCGGCGTCATCGCCGGCGAGCGACCATTGCTCATCGTGTTTGGCTCCGGTGCTCTTCGGCGCCGGGAGGCTGTCTTTCACTGTCAGAATGACCACGCGGCCGGTGTGTCCTGGCGGCTCTTGTGCGCGGCACGTTCGAAATCAATGAGAGCGATCGGTTTTCCCTTCTTGCGCGCAGGCATTCTCTCGGTTCTTCGTGTTTATTTCTTCGCGTTGCGTCCCAAGTTGCCGCCACCGATACGCCATAGCTGATCGAACTGCCTGCGTCACACCGATTGCCACTGCTGGTGACGGTGCACCATGGCGCGCTTTTGATAACCCTGCCTTATTTCACTTTTTTCATTATTGTTTTTGGGAGATGAAGGTCAAAATGAAGGAGGGATAGAACGGACCGGACTCCATTTTGCAAGATACAGGGAAGTTCGGTGACCACGGTCGCTTGCGACACGTTGTACTGACCCAGCAACTTCTTTTCTTTCTTTCTTTCCTTCCTTCCTTCTTTCTTTATTTCTTTCTTTCTTTCCTTCTTTCCTTCTTTCGTTCTTTCTTTCGTTCTTTCTTTCGTTCTTTCTTTCTGTGTCTGTCTGTCTGTCTGTCTGTCCGTCTGTCTGTCTGTCCGTCCGTCCGTCCGTCTGTCCGTCCGTCTGTCTGTCTGTCCGTCTGTCCGTCTGTCTGTCTGTCTGTCTGTCTGTCTGTCTGTCTGTCTGTCTATCTGTCTGTCTTTCCTTATTTATTTGTTTATTTACTCACATCTTTCTTTCTTTTTCCTTCTTTCTTTTGGTTGTTTTTTTTTTGTTTTGTTTTCATTCTTGAAGATCTCTCTGAGTTAGACTTTAGCGATGCCGGCGAAGTTGTAGTAATAGATTATCAATTACGAAGGAGCTGGCTGGACCCCCAGAAAACAGAAAGACTTCACCTTCCTGACTTTCGTGCTGCTCCCCTCGTGTAGGGTAGCAAACCGGACGATTCCGCTTATTCTCCCTTCCTTCCTCTCTTGTTTCTATTTCTGTTTCGCAAAACTTGAAATATAATTGTGAAGTTTTACGTCCCAGAAGTTCAGAACCAATATCTTATTATGAGGCAAGCCAAGCATCGTATTAATTTTGGCCGCATGGGGTTCTTTACCCTTCCCCTAAATCTTAGTAAATGGTCGCACCTCGGAATGCGACCACAGCGGTAGCAAAATCTTTGAGCGTCTGTTTCAAAAGTGGGAGGTACCGGGTTTAATTCTGCCCGGTGCCGCTCCGGATTCAAACGCAGAGGGGTCTTACCAGACCTGGCTCAATCTCTTGTGAGGTGCTCTCCTCGCCCGGCACCTCGAGTTAATGGTACGAGTGGGCTTCGTAGTGGTGCTACGGAAGCACGATGCTTAAATCGCTCCTGGGTGGTTGTGAGAGAGGGGGGGGAGACTGCGCTACATGACGGCATGGGACCACTGGATCTCAAAATGCGACCGCCGCAGCCAGGATGTGAATACGGGACATTGCGCTTATCAGCACCACGCCACAGGCGCCATGCAATTAATTACCCATCTCGGGTGAACTACATGGCACCTATAGTTTTCAATAAATGAACGAATGTCTCCATAGGCACCCTAACAATATTGTCCGTAATGTTGCTACGTACCAGTGGCATGACAATGGGTGAGTTGAACGACGATGCAAGTGACCAAGTTAACATTAAGGCTTATTTTTGTTTACAAATTCAAATCACGATCTCCCAATTAAGAACCCTGTCATAATAGCAGGCGATGACCTCGATGATTTCCCGAGGCCTATTTTATAGTTAGCGTTATAAAATAGGTTTCTTAACGCTAAATAAGCCAATTTTTCATTTCTGTTTATTTGTTTGTTTTTAATTTTAACGTCTGATTTTAGGCAAGTATAACATGGTGTCATAAATTGGCATACAGTTTCGCTTCATGTAAAAAGTTTAGCAGCGTGTCAGTTTTTCCTGTTTTTGCTCTGTGCCCCTTTAAGCAAACCATTCAGTTGTTCGATATTTTTTTTTCGCCTCTCAAAGCGCCATTGGAGCGAACGCTGACGCGTTTGAGTTCAACTAAATCAGTGAAGTGCGTATTTCAGTTGTACGAACTTCTTTTGTGGCAGCATTCAATACCTCTCACGTTATACTGATCAGAAATCGTCTGAAAGACTGCAGGCACATGCACACACTGATTTATGTTTTGAGGACCGTGCCCCTTGTGACTCAAGCGTGTAGAAATGTGTGCCGCTCATTTTTCAGCAGAGACTGTGTAGCGAGCGTCATACCTCAGCAAGAAGATTAGGAGGAACAATTGTATCATTCTCGTTGAAAAAGCATGCATAGAGAACTTCAGCTAAAGAAGCACTGGTGTACTTGGAAAAAAGGAAGTCTTTTGCTGCCCCGCAGTGTGTTTAGTGCCGGAGGAGGTTTTCGAGAGCCTGGACACAGTCACTCAGTTCGTCACCACTGCACTTCTGAGTGCGAAAGTGCACCAACAAATTACTGCAATCACGGTCACCGAATGAGAAAGCGCACATGCGCTTTTTCATCCAGCGGCCGTGCTACGTTTTCCAGAACATTCTAGATGAGCAGAATTATACGTACAGATAAGCAGTATTGCAAATAAAGAGCTTAAATTTCACTGCCACCAATGACGTTTTCTTTTGTAGCTCATTTATAACAAGCTATGCAGTGAGCATTATCCATCAAGGAATATAGGCATTAACGACTTGATTGCATGACCCGTGGTGACTGCCTCCCGGGAGGACGTGCTGCTCGGCGAGACTGCAGGCTCACAGACAGAGCCTTGCGGTTATGGACATTTTTCTATGTAACTGCTTATTTTGTGCTTACGTCTGTGTTCTTTGCTATTTTTTTTCTTCTTTTTTTTCTTTCTCTCCTCCTATCTTCCTTCCCTCGATGTTTCCCATCTCCGAAGAAGTGATCAAGTGTTGTGTCACGTTAAGTGACAGTTGTCGGTCTGTTTCCCTCCCTAATTCCTCTGTGTCATCGTACTTTGTGTGTACCTAAATAAATAAATAACAAGCTGGAGCTGCTTCAGTTCAGCAAACTTCCAATGAACTTTTTTCCTCGGGTCCCTTAAAGTTCGTTCAAGTGAAGTTTCACCTTTACGGACGCAAGAGACAAGTTATAGCAACAGGCAGATGGTACAAGCTAAGCTTAGCACAGCTTCGCTGTTAAAAAAAATAGTGAACAAAAAAAAAACACTCTCCTTATCAGCCTCTAGCACTGCGGAGCCCATCGCTTCAAGCACAAATCCAGGCAATCCAGAGGGCCCAAGAAAGGGCGGAACATTACGGTGTCCCAGCCCCGACTTGGACGCGGCCAGCGGCTTCCGCGGGTCCCCGATAGGGGTTCCCGCGAAAGCTCCTCAGGATCAAATAAAGTTCATTGTCTGTCTGTCTGTCTGTTATCAGCCTCTTCTGTCCGTGTATTTTCAGTGCGCTTCAACCAAATTTTCAAACATGAACGTAATCCAACTGTCCCAACTTGCCATCTTGCTGCTAGAGCACAATACGTTTGTGCTCTCAAAACTTCTATCTCGCGTCCACGTTCGAACGACCCGACATTTTAACGTGAACACCGATTGAGCGGCGTGCACGGAGGAAGGCTGCGCAATATCTGCGTGCGCATCTCTCCTCCTCCCGCGCGGCCCTCGACGGAGACCGAGTGCGCGTCTCCACAAAATCCGCCAACGCGGCCGGACACGTCGCGGTGCTTCGTCCCGCGCCAAGTCGGCCGATCGGGTCGTTCCGCGTGACCGCGTCCCGATGTCCAGACTCGCGTGCCGGTCCGCTTTGATCTACGCCGCGCGTCACGACGCCGAAAAAGCCCCGAGGCCATTTAACGATGGCGGTGCTTCTTCTCCGTGTCCCGCTATGGTTGGCGCCGGTCAACCGGTTGCCCACAGTATCGCGGCATGCACGGAATAACATCCGCAGGTTCTGTGCCACGACGGGGAAAAACTATTCAGTATATACAGCGCAACCATTTGAATGCGCGCTCAACGTTTGGCGTGGGTTGCTTCGGCTGAATTCATCACTGTGGAAATCTGCGAGCCGAAGGTATACAGGCTTACGAAGGCGGTGTCACGATGCAAAAACCCTGCTCTCATGACTGTAAAGGACGTTTATTGTAACTAAAAGTCGCCATGCTCTCATTAGGGAGCATTCGCGTACCGCCGCCTTCCCCAGGTGTCGCTCAGAACGTTTTATCCACTGTGACAACATTTATTCGCTTCTTGCTATGGCTAGCCTCAAAATTAGGGTGTTCTTTTTTAACTTTTTTTAAACAGTGGAGCTGTGCTAAGTTGAGCCTGCGCTGTCTTCATGTCTGTCCGGTGTCACGCAGGGTCACGTGTCCAGAAAGGGATGAGTGGGAAAGAGTGAACAAACAAATAAATAAAAAAAGTTATGGTGTTGCCCGAAGTGATGATGATGATGACGATGATTTTTGAAGTGACGCTGACCTATCGTTTGTCTACGTTCACATACAATCACGCGCTTAGCGCTTCACTGCCTTGCGGTTCTCACAGTGGAGAGCCGACTGTTTCATTTTAGATGAGTAGCATCTCTTGCTCGGGTTATGTCCCGCAGCGTCGGCGTCCGCACTCACACAACGCATAAGCAAATTCTTTCCTATATATACGCTCCCCCTTTCGCCTCGCAATGCCGACGCAGGGAGCGTCTGCTAGCGAGTTTCTTGATTGAAAACAAATGGCAGCATATCCACGGAGTGAATGATGGAGAGTGGGGTGGAGCATTCGTCCGTCCATGCGTCCGTCTGTGTGACCGTCCATGCGTCTGTTCGTGCGCCCGTCCCTGCGCTCGTTCATGCATTCGCCCCTGCGTCCGTTCATGCGTCCGTTCATGCGTCCATCCATGCATCTGTCTGTGTGTCCATTCGTCCATCTATTCAACACTCCAAGTCCCACCATCTCGCATCTTTTTATCATATATTCCCCATATAGAAGCACCGCCATTCAGTGGACATTCCAAGGACTAAATGAGAGGTGGCACACGCACACTTTCTTACGGCTTGCGCTTCGGGTCTACTTCCCACCTTCAACCACCTTGAGTTCATGGTATATACTAGTTCACTGTATTCATGGCACTGCGGCCCAATGCTCGCTAAACCTTTCTAAAACCAAGGAGGTTACGCCCAGCGAGTAAAACGTAGCAACCTTTTCCTGTCAGATAGTGCTCAATGTACATGCTACTGTGAAATGAGAGACAGGAGGATTCAGCTTTGAATTTCTTACGGCTTGCGCTTCGTATCTGCTTCCCCCCTTTAACCACCTCGAATTCATTCATGGTATATACTAGTTCATTGTATTCATGGCCCTGCGGCTCAACGCTCGCTAAACCTTTCTAAAACTAAGGAGCTAACACCCAGCGAGTATAATGTAGCAACCCTTTCTTGTCCGATAGTGCTCAATGTACATGCCAATGGCTGCTAATGGGGATCGCAGCGTGCGCGTTGACTAGAAGCCGAATGCTCCTGTCTCTCATTCCCCATTAGCAGTCATTGGCATGTACATTGAGCACTATTTTTTTATTGTTAAACAACGCACAGAAGAAATCTCTCACCGGCACCCCCTTGGAGGTCAAATGTTATACCTATTTCGGGTATGTGCCACTGGTGGTTACGTACTACGAGAAACGTCCAAGCCACGCCATAAAGAGCTTCGCCCCTAAAAACCGATTGCTCACGTGTAGAACTGTTCACTGGCCACCCCGTATATGTATGCACTGGATCTTGACCTCCAAGGTTGCACCGGTGGAAGATGTTTCCTGTGCGTTGTTAAACAATAAACTTCGCAGCGTGTGCGTTAATTGAAAGAGGACTGCGGGTCACGTCTAATTAAGAGTCTTCTGTCTGTCACTGTCCATTAGCAGCGATTGACATGTTCCAGTAGGAAACGCCGCTTCGTGCGTGTGCTTTGCGCCTCCCCAGGTTTCTCCTCTGCGCAACGCCGGAATGTGCGCCAGCGTCAACGTGGTCGATAGCGTATACGTTAGCGCCCGCTGCTTCGCATCTATACACATGGTTCCCTTTAGCGGTAGATGGCGTCAATTTTTTCAAGCTTCTTGCTTAAGCGTAACTTACACTCTCACAGCATCTAGCGCAAAAAAAAAAAACTCATCAATATGGGCCAAGAAGAAAGGTGCAGTGTCCATGTCTCAACAAGTTTCGGCGCTGTACGCCACAACATTAAGTCGCACCAACAGTGACGGAAGTCTACGCTTGCTATACGTAACGTTATCTCGTGTTCTTCGTTTCTTTATGCAAATGAACATTTTTCTATAGTACCCTTATACCATGGCGATTTAGATCATATACACGGTAGAAAGAAAGAGTACATAAAAGCTCATGTCTTCGCCTGATCCCGTGGTAAAATAGAATCTGTCCTATCTCCGCTTTCCTGAGATAATGCACATAAGACACGCTTCTTTCCCTACGGTTTCTGGCCTTTCTTCATCAGCGTCCTATCATTTCGAGCCGCCTTTAAATGCCTGGAATAGTCATTAGATAAGTATAAGTTAATGCGAAAGCACATGGAACGGATAACTTCTGTCTGTATTATATATTGCGATGACACAGGTTCAATGGCCAAGCGAAAAACGACAAGCAAATATGTTTTACCTACAGTAGCTGAGGAAGACAGCAGCCTCTTCATCGTTCTTTCCCCATGACCAAGTGTACTCGCGCTGCTGTTTAGTCATCACCAAGGGCACATACGTGCAACTATATGATCCCCAATCTATGCACTTTTGGTTACATCGCGAGAACAATGAAGACGGAAAACAGAAGGGACACAAATGAGCGCTGGTACCAACTAGCCCAACTTTCAACTATTACTCCTAATCTAATGCAGCGTGTAATGTCGAACTTTAGCGTGAGATTCGACGCGAGAGATTCGTAGAAATAGCGAGGGATTCGTGAAAAGGAAGAGGTGCAGCTTCTGTAGATCTTTGTAGCACCCATTTCTTTCTACGATCTCTCTCTCGCTCTCTCATTCTCCATCTGAGTTTTTCTTTCGCTCCCTATCTCCCAGAAAGCACATTTCGACATTACAGGGTATTTCGAACAATTGAAACGACAAGGATGACAGCTTCCCCTAATAGCACCCCAAATGTTGCTGGAGCACAGGGTCGTATAGCCAGAGGGAGGCCACTCATGATTATGGGAACTTTCCTCTCCACCCTAAATTTGTTCGTGCTGTCACGCTCCGCAACCAAAACGGCCAGCAGTGCCGGAAATCATTGTGGATATTTTCAGAATTGTTTATACACTCGGAAAGGTACTTCAGTGCGAACTTTGTGAACGTTACGTGTTGAATAAAACAGGTCACTAACCAATGTCAAACAAAATAATGACGTTTCGGGACCCGTACGGATCCCTTGTTCACAATGGTGAACATGCTCTTTTCTGTTCACAATGGTGAACATGTTCGTTCACAATGGTGAACGCACCATGTTCTTTTCTGTTTTTATTCAACAATGCCTGTACCTGACCAGACGGCATTCCGTCGAACTCTCGACTACCTGAACGTTACGTGTGTTACCCCGCGCCAACCTCCGCACACTCCCTACTCCCTCCCCTCCCCCCCCCTCCTGCAACTCACACTTTACCATTGCCACAGAAAGATGGTTTTCATCCTTGTAACGCTTCCTCTAAGCACGTTTAACCATCGCTCAGTTTACACCTGCGGGTCAGAACAAGAGCCATGATTACTGAATCAACGCGAGCAAGCACACGGCGTTCCTATAGAGCTCGCGAGAAAGTATAGAGTCGCAAGAAGCGAGCGCAGCGCGGTGCGTGCGACTTGGAGCAATTGCTCAGCGAGCCGCCTATGTCAACAAACCTGTTCGCGGTTAGGTTAATTCACTCGAACCGTTGCACGACCTGAGTGGCCATGCTACTCGCGAAACGCTATAGCCACGCTCTCCTTCTCTCTCACTTGCCATAACGTGGTGGCAGCGTTGACGACACGCGGCCATTTGTCAAGAAAGAAGGAAAAAAGAAGGAAGAGAAGGAAACCCGCTGGCGTCGCGCAATCCTAAGATTAATGGCGAGTCAAGGCCACGGTATCAAGACCCCGCACGTTCGGAATGCGCTTATGGCAACGCTGGGCGGCTCGTAAATCATAGTCGCTGTCATTTTGGCCCTTTTTTTGCTGAGACCAGTGCGCGCGGCCCACGTGTGGTATCGCACACGCCTCTGGCACTGCTGCTGCTGCGATCACCGCTCAAACGACATGGTGCGCCACCTTGTCTCCCGCGGGACACGCATGAGGACCCGTATATACCCTGACGCCATTCTCAAAACCCTGTACTGCCCAAAAGATCGTTTTTCCCCCACGTCGCTCGAATTTGCGTTTAAACTGTACTTACCGTGGCAGCCTGCTCGTATACATAAATGACTGAGCGTTTTCGCATGCTATAGTTCCGATTTCTTCATTTTACCTCCATTAGATCTTCGTGAGAGTAACATCTGTCTGCAAACATTGGAGAGGCACAGGTGGCGCACCTATCTGACACGTCTTTTGGCGTAATAGAAGAGGCTGGTGAAGGTGGTGGGGAAGATTGAGATACCTTTGAAAGCGTGAATGACAAGCATGTTCATTTTAAAAATTTAGTTATGACAGTGAAATATTTTTTCGCTTAGAAACGTGTCATTAAATAGTGGCTCATATCTATCTATCTATCTATCTATCTATCTATCTATCTATCTAATCTATCTATCTATCTATCTAATCTATCTATCTAATCTATCTATCTAATCTATCTATCTAATCTATCTATCTAATCTATCTATCTAATCTATCTATCTAATCTATCTATCTAATCTATCTATCTAATCTGTCTGTCTCTCTCTCTCTGTCTGTCTGTCTGTCTGTCTGTCTGTCTGTCTGTCTGTCTGTCTGTCTGTCTGTCTGTCTGTCTGTCTGTCTGTCTGTCTGTCTGTCTGTCTGTCTGTCTGAGAGTTTTCGAATTTTCGTCGCAGCAGACGCAAGTTTCCCCTTGTTGTGAATATTTACTTCGGTATGTTTGCTGTCCTCGAGCAGCTAGCTCAGGCTTAAATTAGCAAAGCCGTGCCCCTTCGTGTTATCTAGCCAATTTCCCCCATTTGATCTATTTATTTTTCTGAATCGCCCTAGAGAGCACTGCTATGCGGCAGTTGCACGTGTCACAAAACATTTCTGCCGCCAACAAACCATGCATACAGACTAATACTAATTTATGAGCCCTTTAACTGGTTTCAGCGCACACACGTAGGCTTCTGAACCGGTGCGGATTGCCGAAGTTAAGCCAAGCGCGGTACACGCGGATTGAATCGCTTCAACCATAAATACTAACACACGTCGGCTTACCGCGGGAATCCTGTGGCGAGTTGACAGCCCATTTGTTCTGATCAGAGTCTTTCTTAGCGCACACCAAGGTCACTGAATAGTTATCTTTTTTTTTTTAAATTCTATATAAACAACATCGCCTAGTTCGTCCGAGAACTACTATAGCAATCGATATAGTCAGCTGTATACGACGGGTTTGCACCACGCAAATCGAAAGAGGACGGACGAGAGGACAAAACACAGTCGCCGTGTCGTGTCCGTGCAGCACCATGTTCTTTTCTATTTTGTTTCGTTTTAACTATGGCTTGCTGTGAAGAGGTTGAGGTCTTTTTCATCTCGGCCCTCTCACCTGTTCTCGTTCTACTGCGTTGCGCAAACATGTCGATGCTAGATCGCCAACTAGTCTAAGCTATCGTTCTGTCAATATAGTCAAATGAGCCCGCAGATTCTCCCGGACAACTGCACTTGGACCAGTATTCCGCATTCACAAACCAACTCCGTCCTTATTTCGCCTTTTGTACTTATCGGTTTCGTGCCGTTAGCGCGTTTGGTAAATGAATTATGGCTGGCATTCGCGAAACTAATATTATAGTTATCTTTTATCCTGTCACTCTTTTTTGTGACCTTATAAAGCTTGTAGAATGGACAGAAACTCGAGAAAACAGGAGATAAGAATAATGTTCGTTTGTGAATACGCAGGCCTTGTCTATTGCCGTTGCCAAGCGTTTTGCTAGTACCTGTTCATTATCATTTCTGTGAATGTGTGCAAGCATGTGTGTGCGTGTTTGTGCGTGCCCGAGTGAAAGAGAGTTTAGCACATTAGAAAAAGTACAAGCGGAAGCCATGACTTTAGCAAGAAAGAACGTGCAACTCCGTAGTCCTGTTCACGTGATAATGCAAACCCATCTTCCCATCATTATTAGCAACTTGCTGATACGAAAATGTTTCTACTTGTTACGTGACGTGACGCAACGCTAGCGTTGTTGAGCAATTCTGAAGAAGTCTGAGCAGTATTTCACAGTAAGAAAATTGCGCCGAATGAGAACCTAAGACAGACAAGTATATATATATATATATATATACTTGTCTCTGTCTATAGCCTCTCATTCGGCGCAATTTTCGTGCTGTGAAACACTGCTCAGACTTCTTCAGCATCGCTCAACAACGCAAGCGTTGCGTCACGTCACGTAACAAGTAGAAACATTTTAGTGTTAGCAAGTTGCCGTGCTGCATGGAGAATCAGAGGTGGCTTGTGCTTTCCTTAACTGCTAAAATGGCTCCAGCAAGTACGTTGAACCATTAGCTGTGGTGGTGAAAGCAAAAAAAAAATAAATCAACGAAAAATAAAACAAATCACAGCATATCCACGGAGTGAATGATGATTAGTGGGGCGCAGCGTTCGTCAGTCTGTCTGTCCATTTGTTCTTGCGTCCGCCTATCTGTGGGATCCTTGGTGCATCCGTCCGTTTGTTCATTCGTCTGTCTGTCCGTCCATCTCTTTTTGCGGCCATCCCTCTGTCTGTCCGTCCGTGCGTGTGTCAGTCTGTTCGTCCATCCATATGTCTAGTGAAAACTCCAAGCACAGCCATCTCACATCTTTTCATCATGTATTCATCATATACAAGTGCCCACATCCAGCAGACATTGTAAGGACCGCTATTTCGGGTATGTGCCACTCGTGGTTACGTACTACGAAGGACGCACAAGCCACGCTATAAGGAGCTTCGCCCCTAAAATAAAGATGAGAGAGGGCTATGGAAGGATGTTCCTTCGTCCAACTTTATGCGGCCTTGACGACAAACAGGTTGGTGGCGCGCGGTCGCCCCCTTGGCCCGCGCTTGCTGCGTCGCGGATCAAGACGCAGCAGCGTCGCGTGGCTCGGCTCGGCCGCGACGCCAAAGATGGATGCGCGCTCGGCTGTGGCGCCGACGCTGTCCGAGCGGAAGCGACGAGGTCAGGGACGTGTCCCCGCTGCAGACGGCGACGCTGGTTGGGTGCAGTGTGCGAGAGGCTGCGCAGGTGCCTATACGACACGACACGTCTTGCGCAGACCGCTGTGCAAATTCAAACAAGGCAGTAAGTAGTTCAGGGGAACGGGGGTGGCTCGAAGAGACGAATATTCTAGAACACGGTGTTTTTCCATTTTCTTTTGTGCGTGCCGTTTTCGCGCTGTTTTTTTTTTTTTAAGTGTTCAAAGGCTACCAACTAGCCTAGCTGACAATTCTTCTACAGTATGTTTCAACGACAAATCTCTTTTTTTTTTTTAAGAAGTCATCCTTTCTTCTGCAAGGCAGCAAGCTTCCTTCAGAGCAGCAGCTGACGTTTCGGCAATAACCATAATATCTGGGGAATTGACATTCGCCCAAAACCGCGATAAGGTTATGAGGAACGCCGCAGTGGAGGGCTCCGGAAATTTCGACCACCTGGTGCTTTTTAACGTAACTGGCATCGCACAGCACTCGGACCTCCAGCATTTCAATTCTCGCGTCCATAAAAATGCGACCCCCGCGGCCAGCCTGGAATTAACCCGTGTCTTTCGGCTCAGCAGCAGTGCAACGCGTGGTGGACATTGTTCCGAAAAGTTGTTTTCTCTTCTTCCAGAGAGTAACTGCAGCCTTGAAGAAGACAAGACCAACTGTCCAAGCGTCGGCTTCCAGCGACACCACGTGTTCAAGGAGGAAGAGGAGGGCGCAACGTTTATTAATGAGATAAATAAGAAAGTTAACACATAATAGGGAAGAAAGGGGGGGGGGGGAGTGGCTCGGGCTTGATGTTCCACCCCCTGGCTGCGTCACTGTATGACATACTGCAGTGTCGGTCTCGACTGACCCCACGGACTATGGTTGAGACTTCAGATGCATACATCAGGGTCAAGTGGTGAGGCATACCACTGTATAGTCTTACGTTGGTACTCCGTTATATCACGAGCAGTGTGAAGTTCGCAGTGTTCATTTCTGCTAATTTTGCCCCGCCGCGGTGGTCTAGTGGCTAAGGTACTCGGCTGCTGACCCGCAGGTCGCGGGTTCGAATCCCGGCTGCGGCGGCTGCATTTCCGATGGAGGCGCAAATGTTGTAGGCCCGTGTGCTCAGATTTGGGTGCACGTTAAAGAACCCCAGGTGGTCGAAATTTCCGGAGCCCTCCACTGCGTCTCTCATAATCATATGGTGGTTTTGGGACGTTAAACCCCACATATCAATCAATCAAATCATTTTTGCTAATATTCATCTCCATTCTGGTATCTTGGCATCTGCTGTGCTGTGTTGTCTGCTATGGCATGTCTGTGGTGGCTTAGCAGCCAAGGTATTGCCCTGCTAAGATCAAGGACACGGCTTCGATTCCCGGCCATGGCGACCCCATTGAGATCAGTGCACGACGCAAGAACATCAATATAGTTAGGCCTATAGGTGAATCCGAGGCGGTCATAATTAATCTGTCGTCCCCAGAATGGCGGGCCTCATATGCATATTGCGGTATTGGCTCATTAAAAAAAACCTGAAGTTAGCATGTATAGTTCACGAAAGTAAGCGTTGACTTGGAGCTTTTTCATTGAACAGTTGGGCAATGCTTCTACTCTGCGAGAACATGGGGTGTAGGTTTCACACAACAAAATGTTTTTTTTAACTAGGTAGTGTTCTAGACTATATTTCATATGGATTAAATCAATTTAATAGTTAACAAATTCTACTTTACATTTTAGCAATCCGTTTAGCAATCCTATCATATGAAAATGAAAGAGCGATACCGTACCGTATCCCTCTTCCGTTGTATCAATAACAGACCCTTTGTTATTCAAGACTGCAATTTCTCAGCAATGCTTGTAACTATACGCAGTTTCCATTATCTATCTTTGTTTTGTATGTGCTTGAATTCTTATACATTTTTAGTTGACTTATGTTGCCTTCCTGATTTGCGCATCTGATACTTGTTTCTTTATTTTCTCTTTTTTTCTTGTGTGTTATATAAGTTGTACCCACCCCCTCTGTAATGCCCTACGGGCCCTGAGGGTATTCTAATAAATAAATAAATAAATATCGAAATGCGATGCTAAAAACAAGCCGTGCCGCCTGCGCCAGAAATGAGAAATCGGGCACAGCGGCTGAGGTTTGCCTGCCGGAACATGCGCATTCATCGGTATGGCCATGTGTTCACGTCAAATGCAAATGCTAAAAGCGGTATTGTTAGCCCGTTTTACAAGTAGAGTGACGTTTACATATAACTGGTGAAAGGGGAAAAAGTCACTGAATTACACTGACTGTTATCAAGCACAAAAAAAAAGAACCACCATGGGCGTGCACGTACAAGGTGGTGAGGGAGGCCGCCTCCATTAATCACTTAGAAAGGGCATGCTCCGTCCGTTTACTCAGTCGCGAACACGCAGGTTTTTGTTTTGGACGTTGATGGCAGCCGAAAACCATTGGTGTAGCATGCCAAGAACGAAAGCCAACGACCAAAGACTCATTTTGAGAAGCACGCAATAGCTTCATTTTCTTTTTTGTTTAATTTATTATGATGCATGTTGTCCTTTGGGACTCCATAAGGCGGGGATGGGGGGTTGGAAGACTGCAATAAAGAGTTGCTCTTCGCCCCTTAATTATGAGGAACCCCGAGCGTGCCTATGTGAACCACCGAAATCCCAAAAGTGCGATTGATTACAAGTAATCGTTTACTTGTGAATGATTACGTACACTCGCGCTCAGTACGAGTCCAACACGCAGTCTGTAATCGAAATGGCACCTACATAGAAAAAAAAAACGTCGGAATAAATTCTCTCAGTTATCGGTACTTTCTGAAAAAAATTAACGTTTGTCGGGGTAGTTGTTCAGGCTTGACGTCACTGTAACCACAGCCGGCGTGTTGCAACTCATATTGAGCGTGACTGTATACAAGTGTGGTGGGCACATACTTTAAGTTCTCGTATGCTTTCCTTTTTTGTCAAGAGGGATCAGATTTCGTTCAACAGGACATGTCACTGGACCCAGCTTTTCGACAAGTGCATGTCTTCGTCAAGTTGCTGACATGACAAATACAAGTGTCGAAACAACATTTCTTATTCAACAACCTCTCATCGCTTCAAGCATCCATCTTCCCCTGAACGTTTCTCGTGTTTATGTTGTCAATTGGCAAGAAAGCTTTCTCGTGCATGTCGTATATACAGTACACTGTCAAGCGTCCATGTTAATTCGTTATTGGTCATAAACGATCGCTCACACCGGCCAGTTTATGTTAACCGTCTTCTATATAAAGCGCGAGTCCAAAACTGGCCAGCTCTGGCATCCCTGTAAGTCGTGCACGTCATGTAATGATACATCACCCCCGCTATATTTGTTCGCTTATTCACTGTGTCATAAAACCACACACACACACAAACACACACACACACACACACACATCACCCCCCCCCCACCCACCCACACACACAATTAACGGGCTATTCGAAACCAGGGTCTTTATAATCATAATAGTGAAGATGGCTGTATGCGTATTTAAGATCACAATGTAGTACGCCTATGGCTTACAGAGGAGACGCGACACAGCAGTATAGTATACACGTCCGTAATGTACTGTATACTGCTGGGTCGTGTTCCTTTTGTGCGTTATAGGCGTCAGTATGAAGTATGTCCAAGCACACGTTCTTTCAGGTTGTATACGTACGGCGTTTCGCGTGCTGCACGCAAAGTGTCGATCGAGCTATAGGCCGGCGGCAGAATGGCGCGCACCATGGAAAAGCAAAAGCGCACATCCGGAAGCGCGCGACCCCTGGCGGTCGCGTTCCTGATGGATCACCACGGCATCGCGAGGCCGCCCCGCGACTCGATGGCGGCGCAGGACAGTCCGCTGTTCCAAGGATATCGCCGGATTAGCCGCGTTGTCGCGACACTCGTTGCTCTCGGCTCGCTGAACACGCCGCCTCGCCGCGATGTGCACCCCCCGTTGTTCCTCGCTTCAATCCATGGCGCGCTCGCTCGCCGGGAAACGTCTTTTCCACGTCGCCAGCGACTGGTTTCGTTTCTCTTGTTTTGTTCAGGTACAAGTGACAGTGTATGGTGGGTAGATGCATCCCACTCCACGCTGCAAGCCGAGAAGACGGTTGTATCGAAGATCCATGTCCTTGCCTGCACTAGAGTGAGGCGGAGAACAGGAATTTCAACGGGATGTTGAGCATCCTTACTAGAGTGTGAGCGCGACAAGCGAATGACTCTTTATACTCTTTGATATCATCATCACCTGTACATCTTCTTCATCTGAAAATATAATCTCCAGCGTGATTTAGCTCGAGCCTGCAGCTGAATAAACCGATTCCTCACAAATGGTGGAGGTGCTGGGTACCGATCCCAGTACCTCTCGCACTATTCGATCCCAGTACCGGTTCCTCACACTATTTCATAAATAAGGTAAAAGGGGAGCAAAAGTAACATGGTCCGTTATGCATTTGCCTAGGGTGTCTGGGACGTGAGAGCGTCTTCCCAGTTGATTAAATTGATTCAATTCACCAACCTGATCCAGGAACTACCAACCTATGGTGACATCACAGAGGAAGGCACAAAAAGGTTAAAAAACAATGTTATGTCCTTATGGTCGAATTGCTGCGCAGGAGATGCTCATGTATCATTCCTGTTTCATGACGCAATTTCGCTGAGAATACCACATGTTGTCGGCTGGTCATTTGCACAATTTGCCTGAAGCGTCAATTGAAGCCTGGATCAAGATATCTTGCACCGCGGAGCGTGTGCGACCACGCCGATGGTACATTTGATTTTCTTTACTCTCTCTCTCTCTCTTTTCCCGTTATTATTGCTGCCAGGACTGCATAATTTGTAGTCGCTGATATAGTCGTAGTAAAGGCGCCGCAAGACGACCGAACTAAAACAGAGGTAACAATGAGCAACTACTTTCACTGTATAGCGTGTTCCGATAAGGGCTATCTTAGTGGCACAAATCGCACTGGGCGAATGCTCGGTGAGCTGGTAACGCGGAAAAGATTAAAGCCGTGCCATCGGTGAAGCTGCGCACGCTCAGGCGGAGGTTTTGTGAAACCAAGTGTTATCGGTGCCTCAGCAACCCGAAATACGGCTGGACTCAAACGCTCTGGACTTGTGCTGTAACGATAGCTGCAGTCTACCAATGTAATATGACTGGTAATACGGTGCACGCGAGTAACTGGGCAAAACCGCATGCCAGGGTGCCCCATTAACAGGTGTACTACAGCAGAGAGTGTGTCAGCACATTTGGCTGAGCCATCCCGATATTTTGATGCAAACCTTACCGTCGGGTCGAGCCAAGCTGCGCATACCATCGCAGCTCGTCATGGGTGCTGCCAATGCTCTACGTATTTATCTGCCTGCGTTGTGAAGGAATCTTCGGAACCTAGCGTTTTCTTCGTCGCCGAAAATGTACACTTTGGCCCCCTGACGAGCACTGATCCTAGCAGCATGGCTTCGCTCGAGCAGATGACAAGGCAGACATCGAAATATCGGGGCAGGTGAGCCAGATAAGCGGGTGCACTACGCCGATCTGCAGCGCATGCATCCCGCTGATATAGCGCGCTGGTATGCATGCAGCCAGTCTTGCCCAGTCTGGCGACAGCTCACGCGATCCGTTTTACTATTGAGTCACTGTGCCGTTATGAGGCTGTGCATAAGGCGATTCATTTTATGCACACGCGTGAACGCTTTCCCATGTGCGAGCAACTTGGCAAAACAGCAGCAGTCATTGTTCGGAAGGGTTCGCCTGCTTCTCCTTGCAAGAGGAGTTCGTATTGTGCAACGGGCAAAATATGAAGAGTTTACTCCTGTCGGTCACTCAAAACGATGACGACTTCAGGAACGTGATATTCATCTGGGCATGACGAAAGGTGAGCACGTGTTTTTAGCTATTTAGCTCCTGTAGGAGGCTCACGTGCTGGTCAGTTTGGTCAAACTGCACCGACGTTTATGACATCGGTCTATGAAGGCCGTTGGGTGTGATCGATCGCCTTTTTACATGTATACTTGGAACGTCCGTGATGTGATGACAATGTCAATTGAGTGCGATGATTGATATGTGGGGTTTAACGTCCCAAAACCACCATATGATTATGAGAGACACCGTTGTGGAGGGCTCCGGAAATTTCGACCACCTGGGGTTCTTTAACGTGCACCTAAATCTGAGCACACGGGCCTACAACATTTCCGCCTGCATCGGAAATGCAGCCGCCGCAGCCGGGATTCGAACCCGCGACCTGCGGGTCAGCAGCCGAGTACCTTTGCCACTAGACCACCGCGGCTGGGCGAATTCAGTGCGATGCAGACCACCTATGACGATTGAAAATTTTGTTGAAGTGCACTAAAAAACGGACGGGCAGAAGGGGCTGTTCTGTCCGTCCGTATTTTTAGTGCGTTTCAACAAAATTTTCAATTATGATCGTGATCCAACTGGCGCAACTTGCCATCTTGCTGTCTATGAAAATTGTAAAGGCGTATGCATACGCGCATCAGAATAAAATACTTGAGTGCACCCATAGAAAAGTAGACTACGTCGAAGTGCCATCAGTCATAATCATAACCACACGCATTACAAATTCCAGCTAGATGGTGAAGCCGAGAATTATCATTGACAAAGAGCTACAAGCTCACGTTGTTTCTACAGGAAATGATAGAGTTTATTCATCCATACTCGTGTTCCACTAGTGGAACAAGTAACTGAACTCAATCTGCACGCTTGCAGTGAGGCATGCAGTCATAAATTTAAAACGGCATATATGTGGGGTGGTCCTAATCGAGCTCGACTGATTAAGACATTTCTCGACACGAATCTGCGGCTATAATGCTGCAGCCGGCGAGTTGAACAAATCTTTCAGCCGGCAAATTGAAGGAGTTATATACTGTGCGGGCGCCTCTATAAAGCAACGTCTAAATTGTGAGCCCCGACGTGCGACGAGCGTTTCAAGGTGGCAGCAAGGCGCGTCCGATGCCTCGCAGATGATGATGCATCGCTCGAGAACATGGACCGCGAGCGGAGGTAATTCGGTGGAGGGGGCCATACCGAAAAGGGTGGTGTTCGACGGTGCTCAAGTGGCGCGGGTGCAAGAAATTAGCACCGCGTGGCGCGCTAATAGGTGCACCCACTCCTCGCGCATGAAAAAAAACGGCTTCGAGCGTATGCAGCTGCGTCCGTGCATAGATCAACCGTACGTAGAACGGTAAGTATATACGCGGGGACGTTGTGGGGGTATACGGGAAAAAGCTGGCCAATATGAAATCCATGTCGGTAAAACGGTGCAGTATATAGTGTACAGGCGCTGCAAATCATGCCGAGGCTGGTTCTGCACCATGAAGAAATATATATGCCAAACTTCTACAGTGTTGGACATCCACAGATTACTTATTTGTATTCTTAGTAAACAATGGGATTAGAAGCAAAAGAATATTACACAGATAGTACAGATTCACCTGCCTGCAGATTAGATATAACAGATTGCATCAACTCTCATTCTTCCCTCTCGAAGAAATGCTCAAGTGGGTTTTGTCCTAAGGAGCCTTTTTTTTTTTTTTAGAGTTCAAGTCGTGACTGTTCATATTGTGGTGGTAACAACTATCAACAAATCACAGTGAAACGCCTTGACGTGGGCTACTGAGTAGCCCACGTCAAGGCGTTTCACTGTGATTTACGTCAAGGCGTTTCACTGTGATTTGATGATAGGTGTTACCACCGCAATATGAACAGTTACGACTGAACTCTATAAAAAAAAAGGCTCTTACGGCAAAACCCACTTGAGCATTTCTTCAAGAGGAAAGAAAGGGAGTTGATGCAATCTGTTATATCTAATCTGCAGACGGGTGAATCTGTACTACCTGCGTGAACACTGTATATCAAAGAACGAACCCACGCGAAATAACTGACCAAACGCATAAACGATGATCCGCGTCCTTCGCGAGTACACAACGTGTATACTCGAGTACCGCGTATCGCCACACGCTTAATGGTCGTTGCGTGACGTCCGTCTGCCTTTCCACAACGGTGCATCGTTTTATTAACGCAGCATTCGAGCTATAAGTGAGCTGGTGAGGCCTGCGCGGGACACCGGCGACAATAATTGCACGCTTCGGCGGCGCACTTAATGGCACGTTCGGTGTCGCGCCCCGATAAGCGGGCCTTGCGCCTCGGATAAACGGCTAGTCGCAATTACTGACCGCTAAACGGCTCGTCGTCCGAGGAGTAGAAGGTGGTCACGGCTTCGCACGCACGCAGCCGCTTGGCGAGGTGCGTGTAGGACCGAGCCGTCGCGCAGCGCGCTAAAGGATGCGGTGGGCCACCAAGGTGGCGCGGCTGGTCGCGCATGCAGATCACGCATCGTCGCCTCGATCGGGGCCCCGCGAATCGAAGCGCCATCCATCAGCCGAGGCATCCCGCGATGCTTGCTGCACGCAGGGCGCATGCAATGTGTGTCGCTTCGTGACACCCATGCCCGGCTCTAAGTTTAGAAACGGCAGTTGGCTGTTCGCGCACAGTGTCCGCACTCGAGGCACGCAGTCCCCCTCTTTTTTATTCGTCGGGCACACCTCTGTGAAAACGATGGGCCCTACTTTTCTTAGGAAGAGGAAAGCGGGAGAGAACCGGCTTATCAACAGATATCTCACCTGCGACATACAACTACATTGAGAAAATTCCGCAGTCGTGCATGAGGGAAAAAAAAAGTTAAAGTGGGGTGACATTCCGAACGATGGTCGAGCCGTCGTGCGTGTACAAACGCGAATAACCTATAATAGCTGTTTGCCCCGCCGTGGTGGTCTAGTGGCTAAGGTACTCGGCTGCTGACCCGCACGTCGCGGGTTCGAATCCCGGCTGCGGCGGCTGCATTTCCGATGGAGGCGGAAATGTTGTAGGCCCGTGTGCTCAGATTTGGGTGTACGTTAAAGAAACCCAGGTGGTCGAACTTTCCGGAGCCCTCCACTACGGCGTCTCTCATAATCATATGGTGGTTTTGGGACGTTAAACCCCACATATCAATCAATTATAATAGCTGTTTGCAAAAACGACAAGCATATATATACCCAAAGAAGGCCACTTTACCTATAAGAATGCAAAGAGTGCAACAAAGTCGAAGTTTGGCACTCCCCTCGATTGTTGACACTGTTAATTAACGTCTGGAATATAAAACGATTAACTTAAGATACTGGAAAAGGGGATGCACTCTAAAACTTGATATGGAGAATAACAAAAAGTTGCAAAGTAACATGGAGAGTAACAAAACAACTTTGGAGCAATATCTGAGGACCACGCCGTGGGCAATGTAACATAAAATGATATGAATGACATTGAGAGGTCGGGCGACGGCCGAATGGGCAAGTAAAATGACCAGAGTGGCATATATTCAATACTTGTACAAGTTCTGGAAAAACATGATTGTCTGAAGCCCTGATGAGTACACAAGCGTGAATGAGTAAATTTTTATGGACACAGTTCTGAATAAACGATCCTCATCAGCAGGTCATGTATGCTGACATCCGAGGATAAGGTATAGTGAAGGGAAGGTCAGTTAGGTAATATGGTGGATATTGCTTACGAGTAAAAAATAATAATAATCACCACCCACACACTGCATACAGATGGTTAATCAACGAAGCCGAAACCTGCTACCCCGGTCTTTATTACAAGCTGGGATCGAACGAAGTGCCTTCTGTTCTAACTTTCGATTTGAATGCGATGACAGAGAAATCAAAAGTTACAACAGATGACACTTCGTTGGACTACACGATCACACAGACGTGATCATGCGTGAGCCTGCGGCATCTCTGGCACTATCAAGCAAATAGATTGTGCTTTTACCTTATTGTCGATGAGCGTAAGGCTGATTTGTTCAATGGATGTCACCTAATCTCTGTTCGGTTTCTAGCTGATGGTTCGTGTATACGTGGCAAACGCAGGAAATAGAGTTTATAGTCAGCGCTTGTGTGACTGGTCAGCGCTAGTGTGATTGTGTGTGTTTATAGTCAGCGCTCGTGTGATTGTGTTCGTGACTGGTCTCATGCTTTATGATTGCGTTGTTCTTATTCACATGATACCGTCATGCCAACTGTTTAATTCTCCTTTGGCCCTCCAGCTCGTGACGAGTCTGTGAACTCGTCAGAAACTCGCCAGCTTATTACACGAATCCGGTTCACACAATCAACAGACCAAATGTACCGATATTGCAGTTACAGCGTAAGCCTGCGAATGAAGCACCCTCATCCTTTCCTTCCCCTTCTCTCTCTCTCAACTGAAGTTGGCTGCAGGCCCACTTTCGCTTCGTATTCCACAGAGCCGCGCCGCCAACGCGTTTTTATATATTTTATTTTACAAATAACGCCGTATGCTGCGCTGTATCTTTTTTTTTTTTTTCAACGCCAGACCAATTCACCACCTCTTGTCAGTTTCGATTGGAAACTGGGGAAAGAGGAATGCGACGATTTCTCTGCACGACGAATGCCGAGTAATCTTTTCGAAGCTCAAGCCACTCCCTGCACCCACTGGTGAGCGACACTCCTCGGATCGCCCAATTCGCGGAGAAAATCTCTCGCCGCACCCAAGATATCCTCACGAGAATTAGGAAAGGAAGATAATATGAAAAAAAAAAAGAATCTTACGTTGCTGTCGTATAGGAGGCCACGGTGATGGCGTGAATGAATTCGTGGAGATAGCGGTGCGCCGTAGACATACACACACGCGCGCGCACTTGAATGGGAAAAAAAAGTGCGTTCGCCGGCGGTCGGCCTGAATGACCGTGGTGGCGGGGGGTGCGCATATCCGGCGTCGCCATCCATCAGAGAGCGGCCCGCGGTCAGCACAGTCGCAGTCGTCGCCGCGTAGTCGTCGTACAGGGGGAGAGTATGGGGGAGGTACGGAACCCCCCCGCTGGGTCCCGGATTGGGGCCGCACGCTGAGCGCCGTATGTCGCCGCAGTCGCAGCAGCGCAAAAGGATACAGCTGCACCTTCGAGCTGCGCGGCATAAGAAGAGAACCGATCCCATGCAATTCGGTGTCAGAGGTCACCCGTGCCGCGCACGCTATCATGGCGCGGCGATGATCGCGCCGAAGCTCGCCACGGCGACCCACGATGACGGGCCCTCCCCCTGGAGACGTCGTCGAAGTCGTCGTGATGGGACACCGCGCCCTCTCCTGCATACACACGCCATGCATTACGCACTGTCGTAGCCCTCGGAGGGAACCCCTGTGCCTGTGGTCTCCGAGGGGCCGTCGATCGCGCCCATGCCGCCTGCAGAGCGTGGCCGACCGTGGCATAGCCACACGTCAACGTCCCGAGACGTCGGCAGCGTTTGTAAGCGCCGCCTCTCGGTTTTGCGCCCATTAACGGAAGGCGAGAGCTGTTTTCCAGAATGCTCGACGCAGGCAAGCGGGATACGAGAAGTTACTCTCCTGTTCATTTCTCGCTTTATCTCTTTTTGGCTTTCTCGTGCGGAGCTGCGATACGCAGTGGAGGTATGCGCTAGAGGGATGTCAATATTTTGCTTTCTTGCGGGAGCGGTTGGTATTCGGCGCACGACTTGGAGTAGTGCGTATACTCGTAAGTGCGTGTGCGTGGTGAAAGTGTCTTGCGGTGGTTTACTTGAAAGGGACGACGTGGCAAATCGCGAAAATGTTTGTTGTTTTGAAGCTCGTAGGCGTATACACCCGATACTTGGCAAAATGACTGAAAAAAAATTGCTGTAAAAAGTAAACGTCGTATGAAGTAAACATTTTCTAAATCTTTTTTTTTTTTAACATGTAGTGGTAGAAATCTATGCTTTATGCGCTATGAAGATGGGGTGGTGAAGTTGCAAAAAAAAAATACTATGCGTGCGTTTGAAAGGGAGAAAAACGGGAAATACTTTCCAAAAAGAGGCGTTAAGGAGTGAGTGCACAGCTTTCTAATTTGATGCTGCATAATTATTCCCTTACAGACAGAGGCTGGTAGGTGTTCTGCTTAGGCATGGCGGTGAGTGACTCCGTCTGTCCGTTCAGCTTGTACAATAAGACACGGTGGTTTATTTCTTCGATGCCGCAGCTGTCGAAGGTGCAATAGTTTATCTCTAGAGAGAGAAAAAATGTAGAGGAAAGACGGGGGAGGTTGACCAGAGCAAGTTTCCGGTTTGTTACTTGATAAGAGGAAAGGGAATGCAAAAGAATGAAAGAGATGAAGAAGAGCCTGTCACGACGCTACAAAGTCGTGACTATGGCTACGGCCACTATATATACGACACACCGATATTGCCTGTGAACACATAAAAACCTGTACATATCAATATCGGTGATTTTTATGGGCCCAAACCCTGATGTGATTTCATGACACACGTCGTAGTGGAGGAATTTAAAAATTTTTTGACAACTTTGGGTTCTTTATTGTGTACCACAGCACACGGGCCTCTATAGCATTTCCCGTATACATCGAAGTGCGACCACCACGGCTGAGTTCGAACCCGTGACCTTCGGGCCAGCAACTGAGCACCGTGACATCTGTATACCACCACGATGGACATCTAGGATCCGGTATATCTTAGTATAGGTGTTAGTGCGTTTCCTCGTCGTAGCCGACTAACTTCTGCCGCGGCTGCCTTTCGCGACCTTCGCTGCGGCTTCCTGTGTTCACGTCTGGTTATACGATCGACCCCCCTCACCTTCAGCCGCCGCTGATCACAAGCGGCCGCCTGATCCGCATTCCAGATCCCCTATTCCGCACCTATCTGGCAACACCGACTCATCACTACGCAACTTATACCGACGGGGGAGAACACACACGGGCCCACAAGGAATGCGTGGTTGCTGTCCGTCCTGCGCGTGCACTGGCGCATACAGCGAAACCCGCGATACACGTCTCTTACATTAGGATGATACCAAGGTCGTCTCGAGGACCGCGGCTCGGCGGGCGTTTTATCGCTCGGGCTGTGTTACTCATTCTGAGACGACAGGAGTCGTGTTCGAAGGATGTTTGTGCGATCGGTGCGGCACTGTTCTTCAAGCACCGAAACGTGTACAGGAGCCGAGGGTATGGCACTGCATATGGCCCAGCTGCGGATTGTTGTTGTGCGTTTTAATGGAGCTATCTCTACCCTTATACCATCTGCCTATCACGGTGTTTGTATGTGTTTAATCATCACAAGTAGGGTCGAACGAATGTGTATCGTTCGGCCCTACTTGTGATGATTGCAAGCAGAGATAACGACATCGAACAGCTTGGCGGTCACTGCCGACTTGCATAGCGAACCATATTTACAGCAGAGCTAGCTTTGGCTGCGGCGGCTGCATTTCCAATGGAGGCGCAAATGTTGTAGGCCCGTGTGCTCAGATTTGGGTGCACGTTAAAGAACCCCAGGTGGTCGAAATTTCCGTAGCCCTCCACTACGGCGTCTCTGATAATCATATGGTGGTTTTGGGACGTTAAACCCCACATATCTATCAATCAATTACAGCAGAGCTGTAGGGGAGGTTCGCCGTGTATCGTGGATGGAAAATTGTCATCATCGTGGACTGGTACAGGCTCGCTTTGCTTGTTTGTTTTTGTTTGTTTGTTTGTTTGTTTGCTTGCTTGTTTGTTTGTTTGTTTGTTTGTTTGTTTGTTTGTTTGTTTGTAGCCTCTAATCCAGGGATCATACCCACTGTGGGGGATTGGCCAAGAGAACATATAGTCTCATATGGACGATAACTGCATTATTGCTTACAACGAAAAAAAAAGGAGGGGGGGAGTTGTATAGTGAAGACAGTATGTTAAAAAAAGAAGGAAACCAAAGATTTAGATAGTGAGGAAAAAGAATCAACAAGAAAGTAGGCACTAATAGCTATAACTTGATTTTGGGAGCTGACCAGACAGCTGGTTTTGCCAAACCCGATTAATTTGCTATGTCACGGATTTATCCAGATTTGAAAATTACTTTTTGACCCGGTTTTTTTTTTTGAGTACCTGTTAACGTGGGCTTTATGTTGAAAAACGTTTAGAGTCTTGAATAAAATTACACACCGCATCGAATGCATCTCTGTGGCAATTTTCCCGAAACAGAGGCACCAAAATTTAGAACATTTTCTGTGGTTAAATTTAAACCTAGCTTCGCACATGGAATATCTAAAAGTCGTTTCCTAATTAATGCACAGTTACGACCTGAGCCAAAATAATGTTCAATAGTTTCTGATTCTTCGTAAAACGGACAAAGGGGAGAAAGTGTCAGACCAGCTCTGTGTAAATAAAAATTTAATGGGGGGACACAGCACCGGAATCTGGAGATTATAATTTCAAGTTTTTTTTTGCTCGTTTTGCCCTCCTTTTCATCGCCTTCCTCTTCTTCTTCGCTGCCAGGCGACATATGCCGATTTTTCCTGCGTGGGACGCAATAACTCTGTTGGAAAAGAGAACAAGTACCAAGAAAAAAACAAAGGGTGTCGGTAGAAAATTTTTAAATGCAAAGGGCGAGAAACAGCCCAGACAGAGAAATAGATAAAAAGAAAAAAAACATAGAAGGCGGAATAACGACTACAGAGAGGGATAAAGACGCAGGAAAAAAAAAACAAGAAAGAAAGAGAGTAAAATAGAAAAATGTAGAAAGACAGAGAATAATATGGACCTATAGAGAAATAGATAAAAACACAGACAGGAAGAAAATGAAAAAAATAAGAAGGCAAGCATGCTCATGCATCGTATAGTATAGTATATTTAGTAAGGGAGTCTGAAAGAGATGTGAAATTTGAATTGCCTAGCCAAGCCAGGGCTAGCCAGATGCCCACCTGCTCAGTCGTGACCCAGCCTTGCGCGACTTAATGCACGCAGTCATTGCTATTTTTTCGAGTACTTGCAGGCCTAAGGATGGTATTGAGGTTCCATCGTTCAATAAACCAAGTTCCACAGTTACAGCGTTCAGTTGTATACATGTGACCGTGTATGTATTAATTTCAATTTGTGTGCTTTTCCTTTTCGTTTTGGCAGAGGGGAGCTGCAGATTCCGACGTTTGTCTTCCGCTTCATTGTTGGTCTCTTTCATAGTGCTGTAGCCACCACAGTGGTCTAGTGAGGCACTCGGCTGCTGAAACGCAGATCGCAGGATCGAATCCTCGGCCGTGGCGGCCGCATGTTCGCTAGAGACGGAAAAGCTTCAGGTCCGTGTGCTTCGATTCAGGTGCACGTTAAAGAAACCCGGGTGGTCGAAATTGCCGGAGCCCTTCTCTAAGGCGTCCCTCATACTTATATGGTGGTCTTTGGACGTTATACTCCATTAATTATTATTCTTCATAGTACTTTGGATTTAGGTGGACATATCTCATAATGATGTTATATGTAAGTGCATAAAAATTTCACGGATCTCTATCCGCTCTAGTCATGTGACCACACCTCTATGTATTCGCCCCATCACGGTGGCCCCGCCGAGCACCTTAGCCTCTATAGAGGCTAAGGTACTCGGCTGCTGACCCGCAGGTCGCGGGATCGTATCCCGCCTGCGGTGACTGCGTTTTCGACTGGAGGCGAAAATGCAGTAGGCCCGTGTGGTCAGATTTCGGATGCACGTTAAAGAAACCCAGGTGGTCAAAATTTCTGAAGCCTTCCACTACTGCATCTCTAATAATCATATGGTGGTTTGGGGACGTTAAACCCTACATATGAATCTATCAATAGCCGGCTATGATCTACCCTTATTAGTAGCGAACCCGCAAAAAGACATCAGAGGAAGTCTCAGTACAACCACAGGGCTTCAGTATTCTCTCTTCTATATAACCGACACGCTGTTCATTTCCCTCTTGAGTTCTTTTATTTATTTTTAGGTAGTGAAATGTTAGAGGAAGTAGAACGATGAAGGGTAGGAACATTGATACACAAATAAACCTCTGAGACTAATAAGTGGCTAGCGGACCGGGCCTTCAGAGCTTCGGAAAAGCAGACGGCAGTCCTTGGTTATGGCCCACCCTGAGTCTGTCAGCAGTTCCCCAACTAGTGTTTCCATAATCACCAAGAAATTAAAATAAAGAACGAGATATATTATAGATGAATATAGGGTGAAAGAAGATCGTAAACGTGACAGATAATAAAGTATATGCATTGTCACATTAAAGTGCGATATATTTTATTCCATTGTACGATGATACACATTGCACGTTATATTTGCTATGGTTTTTAAGCGTGTAAATGAAGCATCCACAATATGATCTGTAGAAGTTTGATCAACTGCGTTACCTGCCCTAGTGTCCTGCGCTATTTATTAGCCAAAGTCAAGTTTCCGTTTTGTTCTATCTTACAGAAAGCAAGGACTGGTAAAAAAAACCATGAATAAAAGATCTTCACTCGTTCGCCGCCTCAAAAAATAAATAAAATAAAGAGCGGTAATAGCACGACGGTAGACACTACAGTGTCACACTTCATGAGCAGTGCGCTACAACAGGCCGTACACGTTGAAATTGGAATTCTCATAGATACAGTATATGGAAGATTCAAAGCAAAGTTATTGCACTCTGTAAAAAAAACTGAAACATCATAAGGTGATTCTCATCCAGAAACACAAATACGTGAAACCACACAATGCATGGAATATTGAGTTTACCATTTGGTAAGTAGCTACATATGACTTAGAAAGCAATTAGATAAGAGGGTTTTGTTTAGAGACTGACAGCCAGCTGTGTAGCTCAAAGCAATTGCTATTGATTTGAATATCATTCATCCAACCAAAGCAAACAGCCTACGGACATACTGGTATGAGCAGTCGATTAATCCGAAATGGTTCAGGTTATTGGGATTGAGAAGAAATGGGACAGTGTATAAGACAAGTGCTGTTTGCCAGAGTTTAATTGTGTGACATATACTTCCCGCTTTTCTCCATGACAGGTTATCTGGTTTGATTGACAAACTAATGTTCTCAGTTATTTTAGGAGCCCTCCACTAGGGTGTCTCTCATAATCATATTAGTTTTGGGACGATAAATTCTAACAATTAAGAATAATGGCTCTCGCTTATTATCGATAGAAACCCCCATACGAATACATGAGGAGGAGGAATAAATGAGGGAGGACGGGGAGGTTAGCCAGTTCTCTGACCGGCTGGCTACCCTGTATACGAATACAGTTTTCAGTTATATCAAAGTGCAGCGAGTACAGAAGTTCTGAAACATTATCCTGGTACCATGTAAGGTTAGGTACAGTTACGTTGCCCTTCATATGCGAAACAAACCATAAATTTACAGGCCGCAGTGCACATTTTGCTAACGAGACAAAATATACAAATAATAGAGAGTTGGGCTATTTCGTAAGTACTCATTCTAAACGTCAGGGTGTCAAAAGGGAGTCAAAACAAGTAGGAAGTCAAAAACACTTTAAGTGGTGTCTTGATTAGTGTCTTGTGTCTGTGCTTGCATGCCCTGTCTTTTAGAACAAAGTACGAATCTGTATGAAATAAATTGAAAATAAATTTCGTGTATTTTGATAGACCATCATTGCTTCTGACGCATATACTTGGTCGCACAGAGTGGGCCCTTGAAGGGAACCTTTTGTCGATGTAACAAACAAAAAAAGAAACAAGATATGAATGTGTAAGATAATTTCAATGTTTTTTGGGAAGTTAGTTTATTGATGTAAATACATGCTTGTTATATTTTTTCAGGAAGTAATGTCTGATGATTGTGTGCTTAAGTATTGCGTTTTTACCTCCACCTCGTCTTTTTTTACTGTTACTATTATGTGGAGCATGCAAAATTCTTTTTTTTTTGTATAAATGTACATCCGCGTAGTTTAACTATTTTACACTTAGATAAAGCGTTTAATCATTTCGTGGTTTTAGAACGCAAAACCTCCTACAACAAACAGGCATATTGTTGTGTGGTCATGTACCAATGTTTCTTTTTTCACTCCCCCTTTTATTCTTACTATCTTTTTTTCTTGTATGATAAGTCACAATATGTAGCCGGTGTGAAGTAAACGTACCGACCTTTCTCTATTTAATCGTGGCAGATAAGAGGAAGCTTAGGCTGAAGAAATGATGCAGTGCCGGCATACTGCCATTTACTGCAATACCTCTCGAAGTTTGTGTTGCAGTTCCCATTAACTTTCTACTTGGCTGATCAAAGGTGCTGAAAATCTGGCTGCCACATGAAAAAAATGTGTGCATAATCTATTGCATGTTTGTCGAGCCACCGTAGTAGTGCAGTGGTTATGGTGGCTTACTGATTACTCAAAGGTCACGTGGTCTAATCCCATACTAGAGGCCCGTGTGGTTAGGTTCAGGCGAACGTTTACGGAACACCCGGTGGTCAAAATTTCTGCAACCCTCCGCTACTACGACGCTCATAATAATCTCGCACTGTACGTCGAACCCCTACAATTATTGTTATAAAATATCTGCCCAGTTCTCGCATGTGAACTTTTTTCTTACTGCATTTCATTTCTGTATGATCCGCACTGTCGCAACAGCCGAAGAACGTTTTCCTCTGACAGGAGATCTTGATCACATTCTGTGAGAAGTGTTAATCTATATAGCTTGAGTGTCAGCCCATTCATTTCCTTTGATTCCTTGGTCTTTCTGTCATCACGAACAATATTCAAATCGAAAGCAACCACAAATACAAAGGTCTCGGATATATCCAGTCGAAAGTTCTTTCTCTCACAACTGCTATCTCTTGCAACAGCACCCAATCTTCAATCTATTCCATGTATGTATTATACTTTTTCATTACGCTGCTAAACCACCTTGCAAGCTTTCCCTCCGCAGCCTTGCATGAAATGGGCGTGACCTTGAGTAGGCCTTGCACGTGGTCTTTCCGAACCTGCATCTCCCTGTCACTCAGCACATCCATCTTGGTATTTGCTTTCAGTTGGGAGCCCTTGAACGTCATTCTTATTTATCGGATGTGTATCTGCCTAACGTTGTTTTGTTGGTCGTAGCGAGTCCCTGGAAAATGTGACTGGCGATCGGGGTGGCTATGCTGTAACACTGAGATGGCAACTTACGAAACGCGTCCACTCTTCAATCATATGATGATTTGGAAAGCAGCTCTAACATATAACGCCCCTATAAGAAAAACAATTAGCGCAGCTTGCAATCACTCGCGTAAAGTTGGGTCACAGCAGAGCAGTTGGGCCCTTACTGTATAAGGGAAAAAATAATTGAACAGTGAACAGTGAACTTTATTGACATCATGTACATAGTACACAATGCCGGAGGCCGGCAGAAAAAGCCATCGCAAGGATAGCTTGACGAAGCTGCGGGCCCCCGTTTTGGCACCAGCGTACAACGGTGTTCTCAGTACATAAACAGACAACAACAATGACAACAACAAGAGAAGGAAAAAAATGTACTGAACAGATAAATCACTTAGTACAGGACCCGAAGGAAAATGTGAGCCCACTACAAATAACCACGTCTTGCGTACAAACCATACACAAAAGAAAATATACACCAACGGATGTACTAAATAGCTCAGTACACATAGATTACCTTCATAATACATGCATACAGATTAACATAACTTTGTAATTTACATAGAGTACACTATAGATATATAATTGCACAAATCATTCAATACACGACCGAAAGAAAATATGAGAAAATATGAGGTGGTTACAAATCGCCATGCCTAGCGTACACCGACATATTCTCTATAGCTGACACTCATAGGCATGCGCGAGATATTATATAGTGTCAATGTAATTATTTAATTACAATGTAATTACATGCGACTTTCTTGGGGCGAAACTCCTAAGGGTGTGGGTCGTTCCCTTCTCTGTCGTAATAGTTGTAGTAGTATGTAGTCACCTCTAGTTTATGAATTGCTCAATATATGACATTTTGTGTATGTGTCCTGGAGAATAATATCACTAGATGGCGTTAGTGGTTTTCATACAGTCGTCGATTTTATCTAGCTGGGACAGACAGACAGATGGACAGACGGACGGACGGACGGACGGACGGACAGATGAATGGACAGACGGACGGACGGACGGACAGATGAATGGACGGATGGACGGACAGACAGATGAATGGACGCTTCGCCTTACTCATCATCATTCACTCCATGGATATGCTGTGAATTTTTTTCTGCTAGTCCAGATTTGCCACGTATATGACTCTCTTTAAAGAGGAAAAAATCTGTAAACATATTTGTGTGCTCGAGCCGACATTTTAACACGTTCTTCAAGGCTAGAAGTGATTTCCCTAGCGCTATAGCGTGTACCTATATGCTTCGTACTCTCTGCTCTAAGTCGAACAAAGGAGGGGGAGAGGGCAACTCTCTTTAAAGAGGCACGTTTGTGACCCACCCTCTCCCACAAGAACAACGATCATCAAAGAGAGTTTACGAACTCTCCGAAAGAAGTCAGAATATTCACTTTTTTTTTAGGGGCGAAGCCTCTTGTGGTCGGGCCATGTCCCCTGTTCGTCGGCGTGACACGCTATATGGACATCCAAATCCATATGGACATTCATATGGATATACACATGACTAAGGGTATCCATATTAATATCCGTATGTCTATCTATACGGATATGGGCATTCATAACTTATGTATATGAAGTACATTTAGATGATGGCGCCAGGTGAGAGATGCCCGTAGGGATACCTATATGGGCATTCATATGGATATCTATATAAATATTTATATCGACATCTCAGCACTATATGCGCAGTGTGATTAATAAACAACTTTGCATACACACGTTTACAGTGTACGTGTACGTCTTTGCATGATCGAGTGGGCAATGTATGAGGATTAATGAACTCCCGGAGCTTCGCCAACTCGTCATCATTCACTTCGTGGATATGCTGTGATTTTCTTTCTTGTTTTGTATGTGTTAGAGGTAGCATGCAAAAGTGAACATAACAAGTGTTGTCGCACTTGTTCTGTACCTGGTTCTGACTTCACCAGTCGTTGACTCTCTCACCTCTCTCTTTCCCGCCGCTTGCTATTCTATGCTCTACATGGCTATGCATGCTCAATTTTATTATCATTAAAGCTGCTCCGCCGCGGTGGTCTAGTGGCTAAAGTACTCGGCTTCTGACCCGCAGGTCGCGAGATCGAATCCCGGCTGCGGCGGCTGCATTCCCGATGGAGGCGAAAATGCTGTAGGTCCATGTGCTCAGATTTGGATGCACGTCAAAGAACTCCAGTGGGTCGAAATTTCGGGAGCCCTCCACTGCGGCGTCTCTAGTTATCATATTTTGGGACGCAAAACCCCACATATCAATCAATCAATTAACAAGGAAGCTGTTTAGGCCAATCGTAAAAGGTTTGGTCTGCACGAAAAGTCTATCAGGGGCGCCTCACGCTGCCTAGAATGGCTAATGTTACAGCTCCACCACACCCTCCCCGCGACACCAGCACGCGCCCTCTGCTTAATCGTCATCGTCTTCATCTTCGCTGCAAAATTCTAGCGGGGATAGCTTCTGCGCGGTGTGCGATAACTGTGATGGGGGAGACAACGAGTACAGAGGGAGAAAAAAAAAGCAGAATAATAGATGGAAACAAATATATAGAGAAAAAAAATGTCTCTTGTTTCTCTCTTTATATTTGTTTATATTTATTGGTAAGTCTATTCTTTTTCTTTATCTTACGTTTTCTTATCTCTCTCTGTATTTGTCGCTTCTCTTCCTTTCTCTCCTTCTATCCCTGTAAATTTCTCTATCTTTCTTTATCCTTTCTCTCTCATTTTTTTCTTTCTGTATTTATTTCTCTCTGTCCCTGCACTTACTCTCATCCTTTCGCCTTGCCCCTTCACCTGGCACCATCACACCTCACTTCCCTTTCTCACACCCTTGCTATATTGCACTATACAATGCTATGTGCTGCTGGCGGGCCTGCGTAGCCGTGAATAGTTAAAACGCTCTCCTTCGGATCGTGGGTTCGAATCTCTCCTTGCAAAGAAAAGTTTTCTCAAAGAATTTTCCCCCTTTTCTGTCTTTATTCGTCGTTCTTTCTCTATTGCTTCTCTCTGTCTCTTTCTCTTTGTACTCATATCTCGTCCATCCGAGTTATTGCAACACGCGCCGAAGAAAGTGGTGAACGTGTTCTGGGAGCGAAGCAAAAAAGAAGTGGGCCACGACTATGAAGAAGAAGATGAAGAGAGTGCGTACTGGTCCATGATGATGATAATTTTTGTTCTCTCCACGTGGACTACCTGTCACCTAAAACATAGTTTCTCGCAACTGTGAGAAACTCTATGAGCTTAATGGGGAAAAAAATGAAAGAGAGGAAAGGCGGGGATGTTAACAGGTTGGGCGTAACTGGTATGTAGCTTTGCGGAGGTAAAAAGGATGAAGGACATTGAAGGAAAAGTAAAAAAGATAGAGAAAGAGAGTGGAAGCCCACACGCACACACATAGCGTCACCGCGCCGAACGGCAGTCTTGTGCGGTATTCGGCATCATTAAGAGTCTATACAGCCACTCGTGCAAGTATGTTGTCCTTGGGAATTGTAACAGTGCCTTGATTGCTTCAATTCTCACTGACGACTTTTCAGGGTGGCAGTGGAGGATAGCTTCTAGTGCCATCGTTCTGTTGTCAAAACGAGTGAGTGCGCACTGCATTGTCACTACAGGACTGAAAAACTAAGGAGGTCTGGCATTCTCGCTGTCAGCTTGCTTATCAACCAGTGATCAGTCATTTGAGCTGGTCATTTTTGTTTTGCTTTTAACAAGCGAAGCTGTTAACGCTGACAGTACGACGTCCGTCAACAACAACAACAACAACAACAACAAATCATTCTACGCCGGTGCCATAGCATCCACCACAGTGGTTGACCAATAGACCATGGGTTATGCAAGCTCATTATACTTCATAGTTGCAAAATTCATTATTTCATCCTTTCACTTGACATACAGTCCGTTCTCGGCTCGGCTTCCCACCTGTTATTCATTTTGATGGATGCCATTCCACAGTGCGCTCATACGTCTTGCGGGGCACTACGTCCCATCCGCATATTAGAATATGCTTGTAAATATAGTTGTATAGATCTTAACCTATTACCATAGTCGTTTTGTTACGCATTGAAAACTCGCTTCCCGGGCTCATCATATGTACGCCGTGCCAACTTCATTTCCTAGAGAGGTTTCTAGAGTGCTGATCAGTCCACCCAGGTTTCTCAATAAAATGAAATTAAGACGTCATTGTCGTCTCCTGTCTAATTTCTGCATCACGAAACCTTCCGCGACTGAATTTTTAGACGATTACGTGAGGGGAAAATGCCGGGAATGACTGAGAGTTTTCGTTTAACTAATCATAGCAAAAGCTAGGCGTCTAATCTAAGATGCATTTCCGTGACAACAATAAAAGTTTTAAAAGCTCCTGCAACACTCTTCGAGAATGGTCGGAAAACGCAACAACTGATTTGTAGTAGAGGCTCCCGGGAACAAGTGGGCCAAACATCACAGCGCAGCATGCGGCTTGGAATTTACAATTCTCAGCCAGCTAAAAATATCTTTTTCTTCTCTCTACAAGGGATGTTATATAACCGAATGGTCACGCCATATACCCAAACTCATTAGGTATATCACGCCATATACCCAATGTGCCGTTGGCTCATTTGAGCATCGTTAGCCGCATGGTTAGCATGGCTACAACCAGATGCCGCCACGTATCCATGCGCGAATCACACTGAAAGTACCCCGCGTGTTCGGAGGAATATTGTAATAAAGTTCTCATGCTCATGACGAACACTGAAGAAGGGACGCATTTTTTTTTTTTGCTTCCTCGTCCACCCCTCTGCGGAGCTTGCAGCGAGCTAGCAAGTACTAAAGAAGATAGAAAGTGTTTCAAACGTGCGACAAGTCTCTTCTTTAATTCCGCTCGTGCTTTCTGGATTCTAAAAAAATTGTGAGAATCAATTGGCGAAGTATTAAGCTCTTTTAATGTAGCCCAACGCACACCAGAGAAAATGCCGGTCAGCCGGTACAGCTACATATGTACATCTAACGTATGTCTTTAACGGGGCGTGAACCTTTCTTGCTTGAACCCGCAATTCAGCATGCTGCACGTTTTTTCTTTCTTTTTCTCTCTGTCTCTCATTTCTTTCTTTAAATTTACAACTTCGTCTCTCGGCGTTGACACTTGAGACGTTCACGTCCTGGGGCTGCTGTCGTCTTATTAACGGCATCATATAAAAAGAGAAAAGTAAGGGAAAGCGAGAATGGAGTTGTTCTGGCATATGGCTCGGCACTCTGCCACGCTACTATACCGCCTTTTTGCGCAGGGAAGAACGAGTTTCGCGACGTGGCATCCGCAAGAATGCACACCGCGGCGCCGCAGTCGGGCTGTCAGGCACGGCGCCGCTCTGTCTGCGACCGAAATCCGTTTTCCCTGCAACGCGCGGCGCGGTCCGAGACGCGCTCTCCTCCGACCGTTCGCTTTTAACGGCCCTCTCGGCAGGGCTCTCCGCTGTGACGTATCGAGGCGATTGACGGTGCTGCCTCCTCCAGGCGTGCGCGAGGACCGCTGGACCGAGCCGCGGCTCGTTTCGCTGAAGAACGAGCGGCGCCGATGTCCGTTCCTCCTTCCCTCTGACCTTTCTCTGTAGGCACGAGCGTAAAGACGACCAGCGCTGCCGTAATAACCCTTTCTGAGGACGCTCGCACGTCAAAACTGGGGGAGCGGGAACGTGCCTTGCTTGCGGTGCGTCGTTTCCGTCGGGTGGCCGCGACTGCTGCGGAATGATTGGCGAGGTACGAGCTGCGTTGCTCTGTTCTGTCTTGCGGACATCGGAGCAGTGGGCAACAACATTTGCGCTTGGATGAGAACAAGATGGGGGGGTCGCGATGCAACCGAAGCGCACGTGGCACAGAACATGAGGGCTGCAAACGTCGGACGCTTTTATAACAGAGACACGGCAGCCTGCTCACCTCAAATGGTTTCGACGGCACTGGGACGCACGAGCTACGGGCTTCGTCACGCAGAATATGTAGGCGTAGTGTTTACAGTTTTCCGAGTAACATTCATACTCGTCTAAAAATGATTCCCGTAAGCTGTGGCACGGAAGCAGTCACAGCTTATGAAACAGCAGGTAAACCTGTATCCTGAAGGCGTCGTGATCATTAGCATTGCCATCATCATCAGCCTGACTACGCCCACTGCAGGGGAAAGGCCTCTCAATGTATCGCGTTGGAATAAATGAGTAAAAAACAAGATGAACAATTCTCCGTGCAGAATCCTCGGATGGAACGAGAGACACGAGAGAATTGAAATGCGAAAAGCTGATGAAAAGGAAAAAAAAAGAGTAATACTGCTGTTGTTTACAGTTTTGCTACGTGATCCTCATTGTTGCATGCAGTGCAAACAGTATGCGTACATTTATGAAAGATAAATCTTCCATAACTGCAAAAAGGTTATGAGAGAAGCGTGATGAAGGTAACGCAAGGTACTCCCGATTAATTATCACAAATTTGGAGTGCGTACTATAGTGGTGTCTGCGTAGTACGTGTTTCCATTACGTGCACTTTATGTTAGTCATTATTTACCAACTATTTCAGAGTAGGAAATAAGTTCGCGTCCTTAAATGATGATCGACATTCGTCTCGCTTGTTTTGTGTGTCTTGGGCGCTATATACTAAGCAGTTGTTTGTAGGTGCCGCCAGTGGAACAAATTCTTGCTGCAATATCACTCGTCGCTTAGCTCGTACACTCACATTAGGAGACTCGCAGGGGACCGATGCGATCATGTGTACTGACATTACCTGCTAACTAACTACACGACACTTTTTTTGTTTCTCCCCTTTTATAAGATCACCCTCTCTATAACTGTATACAAATTCTGACTTAAACGACCACATTATTGGTCTCAGGTGCACAACGTTCTATTTTCAGAAGAAATTTTACTCCGTTTGTCGTACATATAAGCCGATATTGTGCGCATATAAAGAAAAATCGTTTACCTGCGACACTTAACTATATACACAAACTCTCGTTGGAGTCATGTCACCATGTGACAATGTTGGCGAAGGGCGTGCAAGAAAAAAAAGTGCGACCGGCGTTACAAACATACACAGAACACAAAAGTATATATGGCGAGTACCGGTGAGTTGTTCTTTCTCTTTTGTGTTCTCTGAACATGTTTTGCTTTGTCGCGTCAGAACGGAGTGCCATTTATTGCACTGCGTCACCCCAAGTCATGGCTATGTCTCTACCATCCATTGCCCGGCCTCGCATGATATACCCTCCTCTATAGTGTTCACCTGGTAAGTAGAACAAGTCTAGTAAATACCTTTTTATTTGGCTCAAAAAATAAAAATAAAAGAATAGAGATCCGCTTCAACGACGAATGCCGTAAATGCAGCAACCGTCGGGGGAGGGGGGGGGGGCGCTCGCCGTTGCTTTCAATTGCGGCGCGTAAGCCCGCAATCTCAACCTGCGACGCGCATGAGTAGCTTCGCGACTCGTGCTGACCACGCGAGCTCATTCGTCGCCACTGGCGCCACCGTGGCCGAGCGGTGAACGTTCCTCGTCTGATGAAGTTCGCAGGGCGGGTGATTTACGCCGAGAAGCGCATACTTGGCGCCTTTTATGAAGGGCTCCTCACCTTCAGTGGGGACCGCGCCGCCGATCTCATCCGCGCGGTTTCTCGGAACTGGGCCCGCGAGAAGACGAGACAAGAAGACGAGTTCCGGCTCGGACGGGCCGCAATCGAAGAACGGGGCGTCCTTCGCGCACGCTAGGGACACGCGCTGGTCGCCGAGGGAAGAAGGCTCTTCATAAATTGCGCCCATTGCAAAAGGAAGGCGGCCGTCGTCTTCCCTTTAGCACCTCGCGGCCGGGCGTCGCGGATGACCGCTCCCTCACTCTCGATCGACAACCACGACGAGTCCTTTCTCTTCTCGGGCCGGCCACTCATTTGGCGCGTCGTCTGCCACACACTCCTATCGGCGGCGTTTACAGGCCTGCCACCCCCCACCCCCCCTTCTTTGCGTACTCTGGCGGGCCTTCGATTTTTCGGCTCGCCGCTCCTCCGTCAGTCGAGATGGCAGCTTTCCCTCCTGTCCAGCCCAGAAAAGCCGGCACTGCTGTAAATTAGGAAAGTGGTGTGCGAAAGAGCAATAAAAGAAACACCTTCGGACATGTGCATGCACTGGCCAGGGAGGTTCGTGTTGAAGACGAGAACATTTGGGTATGGGTCACCTGCTTTCTTGTTCGAAATAAATACTTCACGACTAACGTAGCATCGTTATGCCAACGGGGCTTCAGTTATTCTTGCGCCAATGAACAAGTGGAATTGTTTGTCAGAGACAATCACTGAAAATATCCCAGTAAAATAGAAAAATCTTCCCATCATTGAAGGTATACTGTGCAGTTAAAACACCAAATCACTTTAGACCATGAATCATTATCTGTAATTCTATTTTGTTGTTGTGTTAGGCACGTTACCACTAGAAAAAAAACGGAGGTCAGAGTTACATTTCTGAATTTTACTACGAAATTTCAACCCTTGAATACCAGTGTGACATCGCATATTTCGGCTCACCCCTCCTCTTCCCTTTTTTTTCGTAATCTGTCTATATTGGCTCGCCAAAATTTCCTAAAAGTTGCTTCGTTGCGCCTTTGAATCTTCTAGAACATAATTCAATCAATTTATAACGCGACAGTGGTAAAGACCTCATTTTTAAACATTCCGGCCTGAGTGTCGACGTCATTGGTTGCGAGTGAAAAATCATCTTTTTCGTGACCGAAAAAGTGAGAAAGATGCCAATAAAATAAACAATGAAAAATGTTTGGTTGGAAGACAAACCTATTGAAATGTCACGTTAAAGAACCCCAGGTGGTCAAAATTTCGGGAGCCCTCCACTACGGCGTTTCTCATAATCAAATAGTGGTTTTGGGACGTTAAACCCTACAAATCAATCAATTAATCTATACAAATGTCGTTTTGTGCAATGATCGAGTATCCTTAACGCATGTATGAATACGTGGCACTATTCGATATTCATTTCATTTCATTTTATTATACTGTCAGCCCTATTTGGGCTATAACAGGGGTGGAAAAAAACCAATATACATACAGAAAAATAGGTACTTTCTATAACACTTCTATTATACATGACAATGAATGACAAGAAATAGCCAAAGCACTCTGCTCTTGAGGACATAGAATAAGCAAAATATAAACTATACGTCTTTATATACGACATCCTTTAGGCCCTTCAAGAAAAAAGGTACACATTCTGATAATACAGTGGAATTCGGCAGCCTGTTCCACTCACTGATCGCCCGCGGAAAGAAACTGAACTTACAACAATCGTTGTGTGATCTGGGAGAGGGGATGTACATGTTATGCCGGTGCCTTGACGTTTTCCCAGTTTTTATATACATATACTTCGATTTGTCTATTTTTACTTGTTCTTTAGTGATTAAAAAGAGTAATTGAAGTCTTTCATACTCTGTCCTTTGTTCTAGTGCTTCAAGGTGGGCCAGCTTGCAAAGCTGTGTTGGGGAGTGGCAGCGCTGGTATTTGTTAAATATGAAACGTGACGCCAATCTTTGTATTCTATCTAGCTTAGTGTGATTACTTGTTGTGTACGGATCCCATACCACCTTTGCGTACTCCATATTTGGCCGTACGAGAGCCTTGTAAGCCAAGCATTTGATTTCCGGGCTAGCATGGTGCAGATTTCGCCGAAGTCTCCACAATGCTTTGTTAGCCTTAGCACAAACGGAGTCTACATGCAAATTCCATCGTAGATATGAAGTTATTAATAAACCCAAACATATGTGTTGTTCTACTCTGCCAAGCTCATGATCGTTTATAGAGTACGTCGTATTTAAAATGCGTTTTTTCCTAGTTACGGTCATCGTTACTGTTTTTGCGGCGTTTAGATCCATCTGCCAAGCGGTGCACCAGTTTTGTATTTTTTGGAGGTTTGGATTTAGTTCTGATTGATCGGTAGGAGACCTGACTGTTTTATACATTACGCAATCGTCTGCGAACAACCTTATGGGGACCGTAATATCTTTATGTAAATCGTTGACTAAAATCAAAAACAGTAGTGGGCCCAAGACACTGCCTTGGGGAACTCCAGAAATAACATGGGCAAGGGCAGATTTTTCCGTGCTGACTTGAACATACTGCTTGCGATTGGAGATATAAAAGGAAAACCATTGCGTTAGGTTTGGGTTTTTAAAGATAGTGTTTATATTTAACAACAGTTTAGCATGAGACACCTTATCAAAAGCTTTTGCAAAATCTAAGAGTATCATGTCAACCAGACCTTGCGCGTTAATTTCAGAGGAGAGATCATGAACAAGTTCAACAAGCTGAGTAATAGTAGATAGGCCTTTCTGAAATCCATGTTGCTGTGAGTATAATAGGTTGTGAACATCTAGATAAGCCAAAAGATGCTTGGAGACAATATGCTCGAGAATCTTTGAACAAGTGCTTGTGAGCGAGATGGGACGGAAATTTTTGCAGTCGTTAGCATTACCACCTTTATGTATCGGTATGACCTTACCAACCTTCCAAGCAGTGGGAAAGCAACCACTACTTACGGAGGACTGGAAAATAATTGTCAAGTACTTCGAGACCCAAACTGCGTACCTATATAAAAATTAATTTGGTATACCGTCAGGTCCTGCACTTTTCTTTTTGTTGATTTTATGGAGCAGGTTCAATACTCCTTGTTAACTAATCGTTATTCCTTCTATGGCAGGTGTGTCAGAAGCCTCATTAAAAGTCGGTACTTGTCTGTCATCGTGGGTAAATACTGACGAAAAATAGGCATTAAAACTTTCAGCACGTGCTTGTGAGTTTTCTTTATCTGCATCAAGATGGGTTTTTGTGTTTGGTTTCACGTATCTCCAGAACTTTTCGGGTGCTTCGTGCAAGAACTTTTTTAGTTTAACATTATAAAAATTATCTTTGCAATTTTTAACTAGACGTCTCAATTCCTGGCTCATAGTATGAATGGTTTCCTTCCCTTCAGGGCAAGGATTCTTTAAATGAGCTTTCCGTTTTCGTTTCAGTTGCCTTTTGGCATGGATCACGTCACGCGTTATCCAAGGTTTTTTCTTTGCTATCTTTTTTGTCGTGTTCGAATATAGAATTGAATGCATTCAGTGACCACCTGCGAGAAATAATCCCGTAGTCTATTTGTACATGCATTAGAATTTTGCAGGAGAACAAAAATATCGAAAGAGTTTTCAAGTTTTTCTAAAACAGAGAAGTCATCAGCAGCTGCGAAATTCAGAACTGTATTTTTGTAGTCCTTGTGCAACCTAGCGGACGCCATATCCAAGGAAAACATAACCATATGATGATCTGATATGCCTTCAATTACATCACATGTTTTAACATTCTCCTTCAGGAGTGAAGATACAAATACAAGGTCGAGAATAGAGGATACAGCCTTAAAAACACGTGTATAGCTAGACACAATTTGGCATAGGTTAAAACAAAAGGCAATGTCCAAAAGATGTTCACAATGAGCTACTTCGTTTCCTATAATATCATGCGAATCGCATTGAATGCCTGGTAAGTTGAAATCACCACTCAAAATTATTTTGTCGTCCTGGTGCATATTAGAATCCATAAAACATCTTAAGTCGGTCAGAGTCGTAGCAGGAGAACAGGGGGGTCTGTACATAACTCTAATGTACACAGGGTGATCATTTAATCGAATCTTTACCCATACGGCTTCAATATCACCAGCATCTGGCAAAATTTCATACTTTGTCTCTTTTAATCATAAGTGCTACCCCGCCTCCTCTCCTGCCTCGGTTTTTCCTTATTAAGACGTAACCTGGCGGTGTGACTTCCCCATCATGTACATCACTGTCCAACCATGTATCGGTGATTGCCAATATGTCAGGATCATTATCCAAGGTTACACTTTCTATTAGGTAAGTGACTTTTGTTCAGTACGCTGCGAGCATTTAAGTTGATCATCTTAAAATCGGCCTCTTTTTGTCTTTCAGGTCATCGGTGGTTGGGTTTAGCAGGGCCTGTTTTTGTCTTTCAGGTCATCGGTGGTTGGGTTTAGCAGATGCTTTGCACTTGATTTTCTCCTTGGCACCATCACTCCAGGTGTACAAAACATTGTTGATGAGAACTTTGTCATAAACCAGTCTAACTTTCGCTCCTTTCTTTCTTTCTTCTAGACTTGAGACCCACAAGTTTCTCCGTATCTCAGGTACACGTTTTGAGTAGTCCTCACTAATGTTAATATGAGTGCCTTTTAGCTTGAAACATTTTTCAGTATCTTTACTTTGTCTCGGTAGTCTGCCAAACTAAGGATTACAGGGCGGTCTTAGCCAGGAAATTTCTTTCCCAGTCTATGTATTCTTTCTATAGAATTCAGTTTCTGGTTGAGAATGGAGCCAAATATATCGTCATCTATTTTTTTAGTAAGTCATCATCATTCTCAGGGCCTTCTTCTTTTACGCCTCTAATAATAAGGTTGTTTCGTCTCGAGCAGTTTTCTAGGTCGTCAACCCTACTGCATAGAGCACTCAATTCTGTATGGCTCCTATCGACTGCATTCTCAAGCTTTAGCACCCTACCATCCACTTTATCTATGCACTTTAATTTTTTCTCAATTGTTAATAATCTGTTTTGAACTTGAAATATAGCGGCCCCGCCGCGGTGATCTAGTGGCTAAGGTACTCGGCTGCTGACCCGCAGGGCGCGGGTTCGAATCCCGGCTGCGGCGGCTGCATTTCCGATGGAGGCGGAAATGTTGTAGGCCCGTGTGCTCAGATTTGGGTGCACGTTAAAGAACCCCAGGTGGTCTAAATTTCCGGAGCCCTCCACTACGGCGTCTCTCATAATCATATAGTGGTTTTGGGACGTTAAACCCCACATATCAATCATTGAATCATAGCAGACTCAGATGAGGCCTGTTGCTCTTGCATTTGCGAAATTTTAGACAAGATAGTTTTTTGCGTTTCTAGCAGTTCCTTGAACATTGCATCCGTAATAGGTCCAGGGTTTTGCTCGACATCTCCCGACAGTGAAGGCAACAGACCCGCTAGCGCAAGACAGTCACTTATGCAGTTTAGAATGGTGTGTGGACACGGCAACACTATTAAGCAAGGATCGTCACTACGGAAACCATATTTCCAGCCACCAACCTGCACGAGTAGGGGTACGTTAGGTGACATCGTCGCGGCTTGGTTGCCGTGTCCACTGCCGCTTGAAGCAATTGGCGTCCCTTTTATAGCCGCTGGCGTGGCGCTGGCGGGCTTAACTGGTGACGTCATCATGCCACGTAGGTGTGCGCAGTAAAAATGATGCTCGGGCTGCAGGCGCGGCGCCACTGGCGTATCAAGGATATCACCAGCAACGATACCCGCGCCGAGCTTGAACGGTGCATCAAAGGTGTGACGCAGATCAAGCTGGCCCGTGCGAAACGCCGATGAGCCGGTCGACGAAAAAAAGCATCCCGTCAAAACCTGCACGAATAGGGGTACGTAAGGTGACATCGTCGCGGCTTGGTTGCCGTGTCCACACGGCAACCAAACCGCGACGCAACAGGCGTCAAAACATCTTAATTGGGCCACGAATTGGTGGTTCAAAGCTGCTGACCCATTACAAGGTGTGCAGGTACGTAGGTGCACGTGCCACGTGACGGACTTGTACAGAAGAGTGGGTACTTCACCGATTAGCAAAAATTAGAATCGTCGCGTAAAGGGCACTATACAAACGCACAGCCAGTAGACATTCTAGGATAGTTTAAAATGGCTCCACATGCCTCGTAAGTCAGAAGGACCTGTCGCAAGTATAATTCACCAGATTCACAACCAACGCCGACGACTGACGCCGATGTTTCTTCGAAGTGAACTCTTTAACGCTGTCGCGTTAAAAATTGATTGAACGTTCCAAAGGATCCAGAGGCCCGACCAAGCAATATTTAGGAATGTGGTGTGGCTTTAACAAGAATTCATGCCAATATCATCGGCTGCAGTAACGCCGCTCCTAATTGTGATCACTACAAGGTGCCAGAAACTATGTAGAGCGCATACTTTGTACCCACCCAGCAGACACATGTGAACGAGAGCGATTGATATCCTTTACTGAGGGACTGCATAATATAATTGATGAGCTTGTGTCGTCGGGTCCTTGGCCCGATGGCGAGAATGCTGAAACGGTGGCTGTCCCAGCTTTTCTACAACCAACCGGACAGGATGCGCGTTTGTAGCACCGTTCCAACCTGATGTACATGCTCGGCTTCTCATCTCCGCATTGTCATTCATTACTCTTTTTTTTTTCGATTCCCCTCCCTGAGTGTAGAGTACCAGGCTAGAGCATGCTATCGCTCAGGCCAACCTCTCTGCCTTTTTGTAAAGAAACCTATCTCTCACTCTCTCTTGATACGGCCAATTTTACGTGCACAAACGTACCTAAGGCAATGTGAACGGGGTCCAATTGCACTATCGCGTTATACTTTGAAGGTGAAGGTCAAGCGTCCTCCAAGTTTTAACAAATAAAGAATTGTGTTTCCTAGCAGATGCCGTCAAAATTTATGACACCACAGTGGGCTAGGGCTTTAAACCGAAAGCGGCATCACCATCTACTTTTTGCGCAATCTCCCGATTACTCGGTGTCTTCTATTGGTGACAGTTAGTATTATTGAATTGTCATTCAGTAACATGTAGTTACGTTCGACGCGCTCGACTCTCCGCATTGCCAAGTATTTCTAGTCGCTCGATCTCCGATCCTGATACTGGCAAACTCCTGTTGATGACAGCGAGAACGAGAAGACAGCGGGAATCATACCCGATGACCTTTACCAAATTAAGGTCATGCTTTTTGAATTGTGCTGCAACGCTCCTAAAACTTTTGAACGCATGATGATAGTTGTAGCAACGTCATCGCCATAGGCGTATGCGCTCGGGGCATGCCTGGCCTGGTGTGCAATGGTTCTTTTTTGTTTTGTTTTGTTTTCTTCACCAAAGTGTAATCTTTTTACGTATGTTAACCACTGGTTTCATGGTCAATCCCCCAATCTGGGTAAGAGGCATATCACAAGTATCAAGCAAGAAAGCAAGCAAGCTCGGACAATATTCAGAGCGAGTCGCGCTACTCAGAGCAGGCCGCCCTTCCGGACAACCTGCACTACAACCACGGCGCTTCTCCGTCTATGGGTTACTGCAAAATTATATGGAAGTGTACAGGAGGTTTTACGACGGCGCCTCGAAGATTAATGAAGCCATCGTGGCGTCGACTTCAGATGAGGCGTCCAGGCATCGATCGTGCATGGTAGCTTGGATGACCACAACCCGCTCGATGGCTGGGCCTTCAATGAGTCTTGAGGATGAGTCTCAAGCCTGCTTCTCGCACGAACATCAAGGACAAAAGGTGGCCATCGTGATACGTCGTCATCACGTCATGATGACGAATACGCGATGGTGCTGCCGTTAAGTGGGAACTCCTGGAGGGCCACGCTCAACATCTTTGCCGAGAGAGTGAAGAAGACCTTTGGGCTTAAGGATGTCGTCCTTGGTGGTACGAGGAGAACTGGAAGCAACAGGGGGTGAAGCGTTGTTAAATCCATACATGACGTCGTAATGTAGATTAAACACCCAAGCTTAAGACGCCACGTCTGGAAGTCAAGAAGTCCGGGATAGCAGGACCAATAAACGCTTGCGAGATGAGCGCAAAACCACTAGCACCCGTCAGAGTTGATCCAACAGATGAGAGCATTGGTATGAGAAACCCACGGATTATGGACAATGGCACCGCACTGCCAACGTTAAAAACGCGTGCAAGTTTACTTCACGAAGTTGCTCTTCAAAACGAGATTCTCAGTGCTTGCAAACGTGACGTCCAGAGAGATGGCTGTATACATCGCCACCGACGATGTTACCAAACCGAGACCGACACGACGGGTCCCGATTCAACGGCGTCAAAGACCCGTAATAAGAAGGCACAGGCTGACAGAAGCACACTCGTAAGGTTGACACATGAGACGCTATATACGCCCAAAAGATCGACTTCGCGTCCATGGCACTCAAGGAAGGAAGGAAGGGCCTGAGAACTGTGGCACACACGAAGAACCGGCTAGTTCTGGCCAAGAACTGGCTAGTTCTTACAAAATGCTGCTAATTTGTTAGCTCACTCGGCCCTGCAACAACAACGTTGTCGTGTTCGTCCTTCGCGGCGGTGCTTCCCGTTCAGTTCCCGTTCCCGTTCAGCGGCGGTGCTGGAATGGCATTTTTGTTGCTGCTGTTACACTCTGAACTTGGCTCAAGCACAGTACAGGGGTATTGGCCAAATAGTGGGTGAACTTGTGCAATATTTCCTGTGGAGTGTCATTCGTAGGAGCTATAGTTAATTAGCGCTACATTTGATCAGGACAGGACAGAGAAGTCGATCATGGGCCGAGCCGTGTCACGTCATTGATTTGAGTTAGCTATTATTGGTTATGAAATATTTAAGGCACGCAGGATTTACGGCCGCTAATGAATTACTCAATGGCGACATTTCGATACCTATGAATATATGAATAGTTGTTTTTCTTCAGGTCTGCCACGAACCAACGCCACGCTAATGAATGTTATACCAAGCTTCTTTCAATGTTCGTCTTTCTTCATTTCATTTCTTTTTCCTTGCGCTATGTTGCTGGAACAACGTCTCATTCTGTTCCAGCACCACAGCTAATATCCCAACGCTTATTTTTCTTTTCCTTCGGGACCAGCCCTATGGCGAGCTATTCTCATCGCGTTGCGGCCGGGACTTCTTCCCGGGGGCTATATCGCGGCGATGTTGCTGGTGCCACTTTCTTTCCTTCTCTCTCTTTTTTTCTTTGACACCATTTAAGCGATGTAAAACACACGAGGCATGTGGCTCAAGATATATATCACTCAGTGCGGTGCGCGGCATTATCGTTCCACCTTTCCTCTCTCTCTTGTTCTCTCTCTCAATGCTTCTTTTCCAGAGCTCACAAACAGGTCCCTGATCAAGTGCTCATACGCGTGCCTGCAATCGGGCGAAGGGCCACTCCGCTCTGTGCATCGTGCCCGCATAACGACGCAACGCGTGTCCGGGGACCGGTGTCAATTACCCTAATTGCCGGCACGGGACGCGCGATCATCTTCCTGTTGACGCCGTTCATTATCACGCACGCTTTCACCGGCTCAAAATCGAGCACCGTCTCCTTTTAGAGCGTTCTGTGTTTGGAGAGCTATAGGAGAGTGTTCGAAGCCCACGGGGAAAACGATGTCGTTTTTGTATTTTAACACTATAGTGTATTTTTTTTCGTTAACGCTAAGCCACACTGTTCGTTAAGCAATAGCCAATTACGCTTAATAATGGCTGTTATTGTCATTGTTGTTAAAGCACACTCCAGCAGGCGTGGCTAAAATGCCTTTTTCCAGAACCGAACAATCTGCGAGCTCAATCAATTAAGTGGTTGGTGTCATTGCATACAATGGCGCAGTATTTTGGACGAAAATATGGGAGGCGTTTTTTTTTTCCTGTGAGCCAAAACCTCTAAACTGAAACTGCGCTGAACGTAAATCGCACCTATAAGTATCTTTCACTTTTATAATAACTCTAATCAAAATGTGGATATTACTTATTGTAATGTAGCCTGTAAAAGGCAGTTTTGAATTTAAAAATAAGCTAAACCTTGGATGTGTTTGAATCAAACTGAGTAACCTCTATTAAACCAGCGCTGCGTCAACACTCTAAGCCAAAAATGGCCAAATTGGGAGCAACGGCTATTTTTACTCCTTCAGACCGACTGTTACTCTCCGAAAAGACCAAGCGGAACAAGATGGCCGACTTGTTCGAGAATGGGGGAGCAACTGTATTCATCTTAAGTTTGTAAGGGAGCAACGGAAGGAGGAACCGCTGTAAATGCTCTCGTCACGCAACGGTTACTCCCCGGCAGGACACCGTAAACAAATATGCATGCCGCCCACATTGATATTCATGGGCCAGATTGTTGTTTGTTCTGTGTGCCAAACTTCACCAAACCAAAACAGTGATTTATTTTAGCATCCGTAGATAATAAGATAGCAGCGCTGGCTGAACACAGAAGGCCTGAGAATACAGTACGGCAATACCTAACACACGCAGCAGCAGAATGGAGAGTTGGCACGTCAAAGCGGACCGAACGCCGAAACACGTGCAAACAACGATAAAAAAAAGCCTAGACACGCCGTTCGTCCGCGAAGTAAGGGCGTCAAAGTCAATCAAGCACCAAAACACGTGCATAAGAAGCCCCCCCCCCCCCCCCCGCCCAGATATATCGGAGAAGGAAAAAAAAAAAAAGCGGACCCAGACGCGCTTCTCATCAGCCATACACTTAGTAGCACGCTTCACCGTGCAGTTTGAGGGCAGAATGACAAATCTGCGCCATCTGCGCCCGCACGACAAGTGTGGCGCTAGTGTAGCAAACGATGTAAATTACAAAGTAATTTTTATTCAGTGTTTATGTTGACTAGCACTAAATAAAAATTACACTCAACTTTTTATATTTATTTATAAGTTTTAGTGTACCTCAGTATTTTTTATATAAATGTATTAGGAGAACACACTGAAATTATTGCGCTGACGCCTGTGCTGCCACTGCTCGACGTTTTTTTTTTTTTTTCGGCGCTACTAGGTTCGCGTTCGCACTACTAACTCATTTTCATATGGTCTGTGGTTGGCGAGCACATGGACGTGCGCGCTTGTGAGCTATGTTTTGATCGTGTGTGTGTGTCGCAGATTTGCGTTTCTACTTATTCGTGATGAAGGTTAGTGTATATTTATCTTTATGGAGCGCGAAGTAGTTGTGGATTTTGCTGCTGGGTCGAACAAACACATCGTAAACACGTCTTCAGCTATCTGCAAGCCTGTTCGCTCGTCGGACAAAGGACTGTGCATGCATCAGCGTGCAGGTGAGTGGCATTTCCAGCAACATTTAATGCTCTTACATTACATTGTTGAGTGGTTGCGCTATTGAAAGAGAAATGATTTGCTCTTATTCACCGTATCCATTGCTAGCCGTATCGGACTAAATTACCTCTATTACCGCCTGCATACCCTCTTGCTGCCCCTGTCACCACTGCAGTGCCAGTGTACTTTTGCAGTTAAAAGTTCATTTCCGCAACACTACCTCGCTTGAAAAAACATTGGGGCGGGGTTGTAGCTGCATTCATACTGGCACTTTTCTACCATTGGCTTTATGTAATGTTAACGGCTGAGTGTTGGGGCCTTGGGCCGCATTTTTTAGAAATGTAAAGTGTATGTAAATCAGTAAGTGAACAAATCATTGTCGCATCACTTCACTGGCATAGCCAGGCGGTTGCGCACAGAATTTTTTTAGACCGGGCGTAGGGAGCCCAAATTGACGACCATATTCGCTTGCCCGGCCTATTCAGATAAGCGGCCCCCCCCCCCCCCCTCCCCGCACGCCTAAAAAAAAAAATCTGCCCACATCACTGCGTCACTTGCTTCACCTCTGCGCTGAACGTACTATTTTATAAGCGCACCATCAAGCGAGCAGTTTACATATTGACAGAACAATTGGAGGAGGAATGACCCAAATCTTTCAGATTTCTTTAGTGATGCAAAACCTTAGCGAAACTGAATATTGTAAAAGACAATCATAAATGCTGTATGTTCTCGTTAGCGCTGTCATTATTCTGCATCATGAAATCTTTATGCGCTGTGAAAACTTGGCATGTCGTTGAAGTCACATATCGACGTTAATACCAATCGACGAAAATTTCGACAACCTCAATAACGCCGTTTGGGATTTGCTGCATGCACATAATTAGGCTGATTCCCACTTGGCTGTTCTTAACCTGTCTTCACTGCTACCAAATGAAACAATATTTGGTGCATGTCTTTTACTTTTTTTTCAGGGATATGACACAAATTTGGTTATACTGCAGATAAAGATGCTCCCAACGATGCTAAAGTACAGAAAGCAAGTGAATTTTGGTAAGTGCAGACTTTTTGTACTACGTATATGAAAGCATCGCTTTTTAGGGGCAAACTGTGCATGTGTTGGCCAGAGAATAGTTCATTATGCCACATGGTTACACTGGCACTGACAATTTGACATGGCTCCGCTGGCCCGTGTGTGTGCTAACACTGTTACTGTTAAGATAAAATGTTTATGTTTTCATTGCAGGGATTGCTGTTTGTACTAAAAAGCCAACTGCCAAGATTTGTTTACGCTGGTACTCCTAAAAGTATGCTTTCCCTATTTACATGGATTTTGGCTTGCACAAAGCATAACACTTGGGCCTAGATTCACAAAGCTGTCCATGCGCAGGCCTTCATAACAGCGTTTCTTGACTTGCCTTTACCCTGTTTTCTGCAGATGTTTCGTGGGTTTAAAAGTGCCACAGCATGTTGACCTCCCCCACTCTGAAATATTCGCGTTCAAAGTTCCGCAAGAGTGGGCTTAACTTTCTTGTGCACCTCTTTGCTAGTCCAAGATACTGAAGTGTTATGCTCTTACTAGAGGTGGCAGTGTTTCTAATGTTTGTATTTCCATCACATTGACCAAGTATGCGATCTTGGCTTGACTGGTAGCACATCCTCAACAAATGTCTTTGTGGCACATGTAGAAGGCAGTACAAAATAAATAGGCAGACATTCACACCGGGAGCTAACTTCTAATAATGCTTTTTTTTTGGAAACCATGGTGTGCTTATTCCAATTTGTCTAACAAGCAGTAACCTGTTTGGCTGTGAACCAACAAGACGTTGAACTAATAAAAGCTTCACATCTTGTTGCTCTCAAATATATATGTATTGGCAAGCTATCTGTGACACTGTCAAACAAAGAATCAGAATATCTGTGCATGCCTCAAGATATATTGCTTCGTTTACATATCTCGTGGCTGTGACTCGTCAACCGAGTGAACAAATGCACCCTAGTTTTCTAAATTTAAAGCATTTTTTGAAGGTAGCACGGTCTACATTTATTTGTCTATAGTTTTGTCCAGCCGTTTGCGTCAGGTACAAAGAAATATACTGAAGATTATCATGTAGCCTCTGCAAATGGTTGCTTTCAAGCAGGCTTTGCATGCTTGGCTTGTGCCTACAGGTATTGCACAATTCAAGACGCAGCAGCGTATGATAGAACAGTAGAATCGAGAGCAACTATGTGCACGAGCTAAATAAGTATTTTAACATGAGCGGACAGTGCGTGTTATTTGCCACACACATGGCCTCATTTAGAATGCCCATTGGTGAATGGGCTCATAGAAATGTCACTCAGCTGTGTATAGGAAACAAGTTAACTGAACCTAAGGGTATCTTTAACTGCTACAAATATGCCTTGTTGAGGTGCTGCACATTTTCTTCCAGAATATTGCTGTCTGAGACATCATGTGAAGAGCGTCTACCACATCAGCATTTATATGGCTTGCCAAGTAACGTTTGGCCGAACCTTTCTTTTTTTCACATTTCGTTTTGCAGTAGACATCCTAGAATGTAAGCGCTGCTGCAGTGTGTGTGACTCATTGTTATGAATTGATTCTGGCATGTTTAACCTCACACTTCTATTTTTTTTTCTTGCAGCAATGAGATGCTTCACATATGCCTGCGGTGACGTTCTGCTGCCCTAGCCTGATGGAAACACCAGCTGCGAAACTTGAGTTCTTCAGAATTGGAGAAGTTGCCCTTCTCTCACCAATGATGACACAGACTGCCCTATGCTAGAAATTCAAGATTGTTTTTCCACGGATGACGCAGAACACCTTCCTCTCTCTCTCTCTCTCTCTCTCAATGCTTCTTTTCCAGAGCTCACAAACAGGTCCCTGATCAAGTGCTCATACGCGTGCCTGCAATCGGGCGAAAAGTACCTCGAGCCACTCCGCTCTGTGCCTCGTGCCCGCATAACGACGCAATGCGTGTCCGGGGACCGGTGTCAATTACCCTAATTGCCGGCACGGGACGCGCGATCATCTTCCTGTTGACGCCGTTCATTATCACGCACGCTTTCACCGGCTCAAAATCGAGCACCGTCTCCTTTTAGAGCGTTCTGTGTTTGGAGAGCTATAGGGGAGTGCTCGAAGCCCACGGGGAAAACGATGTCGTTTTTGTATTTTAACACTATCGTGTATTTCTTTTCGTTAACGCTAAGCCACACTGTTCGTTAAGCAGTAGCCAATTACGCTTAATAATGACTGTTGTTGTCGCCACTGTTGTTAAAGCACACTCCAGCAGGCGTGACTAAAACGCCTTTTTCCAGAACCGAACAATCTGCGAGCTCAATTAATTAATTAGGTAGTTTGTGTCGTTGCATACCATGGCTAAGTATTTTGGACGAAAATATTGGAGGCGTTTTTTTTTTCCTGTGAGCCAAATCCTATAAACTGAAACTGCGCTGAACGTTAAGCGCACCTATAAGTATCTTTCACTTTTAAAACAACTCTAATCAAATTGAGGCAATTATTGTAGTGTAGGCTGTAAAAGGCAGTATTGAATTTAAAAATGAGCTAAATCGTGGATGTGTTTGAATCAAACTGAGTAACCTTTATTAAACCAGCGCTGCGTCAACCGTGGAAAATTTGCAACTTACGTGGCGGCACCCAATCAATTTCATTTGTGTGCTACTTGCTTTGTCATTGTGCTATCATTCCACAATTAGCTTTTTAGGGGCAAGTTGGTACTTGCTGAAGGACAGAACTCGAATATAGAGAGTTTCTTTCTTTGTTCTGCCTTTCAGTGTTTCTTTTCGAGTATTGCGCTATTGTACCACGTCTTTCTTTCGTTCCAAGATGGTGCATTTGGAGTATAAGACAACTGAAATGAAGGTATTTGGCACCGATTTATTCCTTGAAGAAGAGGAAGTCATTCGAAAAGGAGCTTTGTTTTGTTTTTGTTGCACACATATAACTCGGGGACAACTTTTCTTGGCACTGAAGGGAAAGCTACGGGGGCGGAGCGTCTGCATGCAGCGTTTGAGGTGCACGTAAAAAGGCGCAACTTTCTCGCGTGTTGAAAAACGCGAAGTCACAACAAATAAATTAAAGTAAATACGACTATCTTGATGATGGGAGCTCTTTCTTGTCTCTAATAGCTCCACGTAAAAAAAAAAATAAAGGGGGAACTTCTATATTTCACGGTGAAAATACGGTCGCTGTTGTGGAACTACATTCACTGGCGGTATAAGATGCCCCAGATTTGGCTCTATAGCCTTCGCTCCAATGCCAAGAAAAGTTGTCGCCGAGTTAGGATTGAGCGCCGTAATTTCCTGAGTAATCTGTCATCTTTCTATATCTTATAACCACCCTTATTTTAAAATTTAAATATTCAGACTTCAAACACACTGCGTGCCGCAGTTTGCTCGCACTTAGCCAGCTTGGATCACATGCGGGCGCTGCCCTGCGTTACGTCTTGAAGACGTTATATCGTCCAAGTAGGATGCTGCGCTACACAATGCGGATTTAAGGACCTAGCTATATGCGTAGTCTATGGGCCCGCCACGTGGACGGAGAATCTAGGCCTAGCTGTCTGCCACGACGTGGAAGGGCCCGCTACGTGCTATAGTTCACGTCCCGACGGAATTGAAGCATTTTAATAGTGCTTCGCTGACAAAACGTTGCCATCATACTCAAATACAAAAAGACGCATTCTATCGAGGAAGAAAAATGAACACAGAAGAGGAAGGGCGTCCTCTGTCTCCAATTTTCTTTCTCAATGGTACGCGTCTTTTTGTACTTCAGTAAGCATATATGTACCAACTAACCCAACAAAAGGTTTTATCTGGCTGTCATCATGATAATCATGATTAACCGGCACGTGCCATCTTCGCACTCTTCTGCTTTGCTCCCGGAACACGTGTGCCGATTAGTACGGCGGGGCCTGCGATAATGGGTGATAGAACGTGTACAGCTACAGAGAGAGAGAGAGAGAGAGAGAGAGAGAGAGAGAGAGAGAGAGAGAAAAGATAAAATTTTTGGGGAGAAAAAAATTTGGCGGGATTTGAAACAGTGTACCCTGGATTCGAAGGCGAGCGTCCTAGACCCACTCCGCTATCCGGACACGCCAATAGAACGTAGCATTGCCTTATATAATACAGTATTGCAGGGAAGTAGGCAAGGGAAGTTAGTGTGAGAAGGAGAGACGGGATGGAGAGCAGGAGAGAAAGGAAAGAGTGAAGCAGCCCATAATGAATAAGAGAGAGAAATAAGGAGTGAGAAATGCAGAAAAAGAAATAACGAGAAATCAGCGCAAGAGAGAGGAAGAAATAGAGATTGAGAAAATGATGAAAGACGAAGAAAGATTGAACGGTCAAACAGAGAGAGAACAGAATAACTGAATGTAAACAGAGATAAAAAGACAGAGAAAACAGCAGGCAGATTCGTGATGCCCTGTTTTGAGCTTATTGGGTACGCGTTTGTATGCCCTATCTCCTTTAAAATGAAGCAACAAAGGCGGCACCAATGGTAGCACAAGGATTGTGTTTTAATTTTGTCGCAAAGCACTGCTGTATCGCTTATTCGCTGCGATTTAGATTTCTTTGACAAGTTATTTAAGCTTAACCGATACAATGTATTCTATGAGGGAATCCAAATTTTACTCCTGAATAGCGACGACAGTGACTTTTATAAAATTTATCCGCAATATAGATTTGAACAATTAGAGTAACGTGAGCACACTGATATAAAAATTGTTGGAGCAAACCAATCCGCAAAAACTGCACTTTTCTCAACTTCAGTTAAGGAGTGACCTAAAAAAAAACGTGACAAGTGTCTTTGCTAGTCAAACCACAACCACAACAAAAGTTTCACCACTGCAATAAAAAAAGGATAAAACAACATATATAAATTCGTTTATTCAAATTTCGTTTAACCGATGTCGGCTGTGTATCTGTAGCAATGATTCTGAGGATCCCCAGACTGCTCATCCTTTTGCCGAGATACCTGACATCACAGACACTATTGCGAGGTGATCCTGCCTCGGCTTCAGCATGACGCCTCTCTGTCTTTATCATATTTCATTTTATTCTAAAAATATTATTCTACTTTAGTATCACTTCTGCAAACATCTCTTTCATTTCTATCTATCTATAAGCAGTAACATGGCATAGCTGGGGAGGGCGTTGTAGCGATATCACGCAGGACAGCAGCGAGAGTACCTGTGTCATTAAGAGCGCGGTTTGCTTTCTGTTGTGAACGTATAGTACTCGGTGCACGATGCGTTTCTGGCGCAGATACAGACGCAGAAGAAAAAAAAGAAGATAAAGTTAAGAGGCAAGGCTGGTGAACAGAAACATTCGGGCTGGCAGGAAGGCGCTAGCTCTGTCGCTTGCATGGCTTCACAGTCGCGTATGCATGCTCCGTTAATCCAATTACGCGGCCGTGAGGCGCGGGTTTCCCTTCTCCCCAGTGAGCACTCACCGGTGATAGCGGCGCGAGACGGCCGAGCGTAAAAAAACGCACTACAGCTACTCCATGTACGTTCATGTCCTCGTGGTCGTAATTAAGTTGCTGAATCTGCTTTCGTTTTCGTATTTCTCTTATTTTATTTTTTTACGCCGGTGTGCGATAGCGGTGGAGTCGCGGGTGCGGTATAAGCGTCAAGAACGTGCACTGTGGACTGGGGTGTAATAGTGACTTTGGGAGTTCTTTTTTTTTTGTTTTGTTTTGCTTTTGTAGTGACGAACAGTGTTGACTCAACGGCGCCGGTCGCTCTTTGCTGCTGCACGCTTTCAGCGCAGATTCCAGGTGCTAGGTAGGATGTTGTTAATTCTGTGCCGGTATTGTCGTCACAAGGGTACGAGGGGACACCAAGTGGTTAAAGCGACCATGTGCAAACAATTGGAGCACATTGAAGAACACTGCACCGAAATTATCTTCTTCTTTTTCTTCTTTACTTCTTCTTCTTCTTCTTCTTATATTATTATTATTATTATTATTATTATTATTATTATTATTATTATTATTATTATTATTATTGATATTGATATTATTATTATTAGGGGGCGACACAAGCACCCCTGCGACAAAATATAGGACATCAAGCAACGCATCGGGAAAGCTCGATAGTGGATTCAACTAATTTTGCAAAAAAAAGAATAGAAAATTCACAATTGAAGATTTTTCCATGTTATCAGTAATCATTTTTAATTCTAAATCGCTGCTCATTTCCTAGTGACAATCACCGTAGGTTTTATTGATGAAGCTTTAATATAGCCGCATGAAGGATGCCAGTCCCGACATGCAGGTTCGTCAATTATCTTTCCTCATCACAATAGATTTCTTCATACGTTACGACATGCCACCATGAATGTTGCATTTTAAAACCAGCCTCGAAAGCGGGACTGCTTCCTCACGTCTGTAAAAACGCGCATGCTATACTTGTATTCAATCACCGTGTAGCTCAAAAGTTTATCCACTGCTTTCAGCACAGAGAATCTCAATATAAATGAAAAAAAAATTAGTTTCCTGCTCCCGCTCAGCGGGAATATCGATGAACATGCTTACAATGATACCGCCCGGGTATGCTGACCGACTGAGTGAAACCTTGCGGTGCGTAAGATTTGTCATATTGCGGCCAAGTTGACCGTGAGTCGATATCAGTCCCATGTGGGCTCTCTGTCAGACCAAACGTGTGGGAAGCGGGCAATAGAATGTAAGAGCTAAACAACACCCGTGTTTTCAAGACACGCGGAGCGTAATCCTAAGCACGCTTCTTGCGTATGTGCTGTGCCACTGAAAAGCGCACGCTAAGAATCATACCGATGCGCACTGTGAGATTGAGGTAGCGATGTATGGGCTGCAGAGTGATCGAATGCTCTCAGTGGGAGTGGAACAGGCTACGACTGACGTACTTATAACATTCTGGTTTACTCGGCAGATAATTGTGGGCACACTTTTTTTTTCTACTGCCTTCACACTTTCATCCTCGCAGATGCCATTATATAGAGAGCAAACAAGTGTTCCACAGCTGTCAAGCAAGGTGCACCGAAGACGCCCGGACTCCACTGCACTGCAGCATGCCTCTCTTCGCAGGTTTACCCACGAGTTGACTCGTCCCGGACGGAGTATTCAGGCGCGCTTTCGTGGAAGGCGCGCTCGATGCCGGACCTGACGCTTCAGCGGGTCGTGCAGAGTCCGCGAATGCCATCCGGCGATCCTCGGACGCACGAGGAGTGCGAAGCCATTAGACCTGAAGCTCAGACAAAGCGCGCGCCCTAGAGAAAGCACAAGAAGCGGATGTCGTCCAGCGCGCGCGCGCGCGAAGAGAAAATTGCCCGGGGACCACGACACGTCCCGACGGCTGCGCCGCTGCAGTTGCGTGCAGCGAGGTGAAAACCACGCAAACAGCGTGCGTTCCGGTGGGGACGGAGACGCGCTGCAAAATGCACGGTGTGTCCGTTGTTGGCTAGATTGCAGAACTTGTGTTTCGGAATGAGGGCATTGGATAATGTTTCGTCTAATATAATATTCTAATGAGGTAAGAGACTAGTACAGCGATAACTGCAAATAGAGGCACAAGAGGCAAGAAGCGGACATAGAGCAGGGCAAGTCATTGCCAATATGTTACTATTGGTGGATATTGGAACGCACTCACAGCTAGAGCAAATCACCGCACGAACAAAAGGAGACTGAAGGACACAACACAGCTCTGATTTTTCAATCACATCTTGTTCGTGCCCTAACTGGCGCAGTTTTCAAGATGTCCAAGAACTATTACCATCTCGTCCAGCTACCATATTTTCCTACACGCCCCCCCCCCTCTTTTTTTTTTACTCTGTGCATTGTAGAATATGCCCATTCTCGAAAGTAGCATGCAAGCATCTGGTAGCCCAGCATAACAGTGCACACATCCTGTCGCTGCCTGCCACAGAAACCACACTTTGGACACTCATGGAGAGGTCTGTGTGACCTTGCGCACTATATTCGAGAGGTGGCAGTTCGTTATAGGTGCGCCGCATATTGTTCTCCCTGCTGCATCGAAGTGAGTCGCGCGTTGAGGAGCGCACACGGGGGCCGCCTAGGGTCGAACAAAGGAGGGCGCGAATGACAGCGCGTCGCCCGGGCAGCGTGCGTGTTCGAAAGAGAGGGCAATTACCGGCGGGCACAGCCGCGATGGCGACGGCGCGGAGGCCAATTGCCGGCACGGCGGCGGCCGACGAAACCGTTTCACCTTCGATTTCGTCCGCTCCGGTCGGGTGCCCTTCGACCAAGGCGGCGATCGATCAAGATGCCACGGCTTTCCTCTTGTCCATCCGGCCAGCAAAGTTCCTGCTTTGTCACCGCCGCGGCTCTGCATGCTGACTCGGCCCTGTCTGCAGCGGTGACCGTCTTCGCCCGACTTATGCTTGTTTGCTGCGAGCGCTCGTGCTTTCTCGCCCCGCCGACGCCACACGGCGACCTCCTCTTCCCACCCGGACGCCTCTGTCGAAGCATTGTGCGCCGCCGTTGACGAAGAAGAGCACGACGATGTCGAACGGACACGCCTCTTCTGGCGGCCCGCCGCCGGCTTCGTTTTGCGAAGATCCAGACAACATTGCGCCAGCACCAAAGCGCGCCGCGGTCTGGGTAAACAGGCCTTCGAAGAACTCGCTCGGCGGCAGGTGGACTGGCCTGGGCGGGAGTCGCAATTAAAGGACCGCGCGCGCCATGTGTGTCGCCGTCACCGGTACTATAGCCCCCATCCGCCTCTTCGTCATCCTGCAGGGGTGCCCGGAGAAAAGCGGGCGAGATGCGACCGCCGCCGCACTTTGGGGCTTTCTCTCATACTCCTCTATTGCGAATGGCGCAAATAAGAGGGAGCCAGCATTTCTCAAGCGTGTCAGCGAGGGCGCTAAAAGAAGTGACCTTCGCAGAAACGTGGACGCGAATGCCACCGTCTGCTGCTCTTTGCTTTGAGGCTCGTTTCTCTTGCTGTTTGACTCGAGCTTTGTGTGCTTCGCTGCAGTGGCTGCACTTTGACAGGCCAGTGATAATAAGGGTCGGTCGAATGATGAAGTTCGCTGGTGCCAATTGGGCTGCGCTGAGGCTCTAGAAATGAGTTTTCGCTGACGTCACGGTACTTGGTTGGCGCTTATCGCTGGCCTACTAACGTTACTATCGATCGTATTAGGCTATCGCGGTGCGACATTATGTAGCCGTGGTTACGTATGGCATATAATAATCAATCAGCCACATGAATTTCGAAAGAGGCAGGTGATAAGTGCTTTATCAGCTCAGCTTTGTGCGCGTGTGTGTGTGGTGTGTGTGTGTGTGTGTGTGTGTGTGGTGTGTGTTGTGTGTGTGTGTGTGTGTGTGTGTGTGTGTGTGTGTGTGTGTGTGTGTGCGTTTCCCGATATGTTTATGAGAGACGCCGAAGTGGAGGGCACCGAAAATTTCTACCATCTGGTGTTCATTAACACGCACTGACACAGTACACATGTCTCTACAATTTCACCTCCATTTAATTGTGACCGCCGCGGTCGGAATCGAACCCGCGACCTTCCCGTGAGCAGCCGAGTACCATAATCACTGCTCCGCTGCAGTGCACCGCAAGAAGTATTTGTCACAAGTAAGAAGAACAAAAGGGGATGCTTGTGTTCGACGTTTTGCGTGAGTTGCAGGTGTACCATGCATGGGACGTTATATATGCCTGAAATCGTTGGCGTAAAGTGTTATCGTTTACTTTACAAAACGGGTGCGTCCCGTCCGTCACCTTGAACCCAAAAGATAGACTTTTGCTCGTTTTGAATAGAAAACGAACTGAACCTTATATTATCGTGGTGTAACAGTGGTTAATGTCTATGAACGTAAAGAAAAAACTTCATTGGTATATTGTCATCGCAGGCCCCACCACCATCGCAGGCCATCGCAGGCACAATATACCATTTCAGTCTGCGCATTTCAGTCTGGCATTCGCTGAATGCTACAAATATATTGGCATCAGATACTTAACATTTCCTGGTCAGCCCACGTTACTAACAGGGTCAACTCCGCGAATCGCACTCTGGGTTTTCTGCGTAGACACTTAAGACTTCCACCCACATCAGTCAAATTAATATCGTATACTGTACGTTTGTTTGTCCGAAACTATAGAATATGCGTGCTCTATCTGGATTCTTCACCAATTTCACTTATCCAAAGTTCTAGAATCAATCCGAAACCGCACTGCACGCTTTGTCGACCTTGAATATTTTTACAATTTCAGTGTTTCCAAACTTAAAACCAGGGCTTACCTTTCTAATCTAGAATCATGACGTCTGATATATCGACTACGCCTCTTTCACAAGTTTTATCATGCTCCCATCGAAATTCCAGCCATCCTGCCAGTCCATCGCACATCCAGCCGCAGAACATGCAAGAACAGTATACCATTCGCATGCACACACCCCAGCCTATCTTTGGTCCTTTTTTGTGACAACCGCACGGGACTGGAAGCGTTTGCCCGCATCTACCACGCCCCACTCCGACCCTCAACTCAAGGTTACCCTCGAGTCACTTTTTTTTTCTGTAATTAATACTTGTGCGTCATGTAATACCTCAGCTGGGGCCTTTGAGATATTCAAAATAAATAAATAAATAAACGAATAAATAAATAAATAAATAAATAAATAAATAAATAAATAAATAAATAAATAAATAAATAAATAAATAAATAAATAAATAAATAAATGGGCAACTTTTGCACTGAATGTACCCAGTGTCTAGATTTAGCCTCCACAGATATAGCGCTCGCAAAAAAAAAAAGGCTTAGAAATATACATTGCTTCTTGCGATCACTGCAGTCACGATGAAACGATAGAGCACATTCTGTGTCACTGCCCTCGCCGCAGCGCGCACAGACTTCCGCTAGCTGCTGCGTTAGCCCACCTTGAAGACAGACCCTTGTCGGAATGGTCAGTGCTCGAAAGCCGACTCGATCTGCCTTCGCACAGAAAATCAGTCAAGGCCTCGTTGAACTTTTTCGCGCGGTAGTGGCCTATTGAGTATGCCATAGCACCCCCGCTCTCTATATTTTTTTACTTTTTTTCGCGCGTATATACACTTTTCACTTTCCTTCTCTGTTTTCCCCTCCCTTAGTGCAGGGTAGCAAGCCGGAGGCTACAATTTCTGGTGGATCTCCCTGCCTCTTTCTCACTTAATTCTCTTTCTTTCTCTTAAAGATTCATGTAGAGCAAAAATGTTGGCTTGATGTGTGACCTGAGCAATAACGTAGAGATACAAATACTGTGGTAAACGCAACATCTGTAATATTGAGACACGCACGTCACTTCGCTGTATAGCAGTCGTTACACGGAAATTCATGGCCGTGCACTGCTGATAAATCCGCGCTAATAAATAATTACGAATGAATAAGTGGCATGTCATGATTTCACCAGATTTGTCTGCAATCGTATATGTAGAGCTGCACTTGTTCGGACAGCGGGCTGGGAATGCCAGCATGTGCAGCGTGCACCGATCCGAATATTTCGGCGTGGCGAAATTTAAAATGCGGCAGCACGTCATTTTGAGAGAGAGAGAACATAAGGAGAAAGGTAGGGAGGTTAACCAGGGCTGAGGCCCGGTAGGCTACCCTGCACTGCGGAAGGGGAGAGGGGGAAAGAAAGTTAGAACCGTTCTGTGTTGCTTTACATGAACTTAAGCATATATATGGGTGTGCGCTCGAAAAGCAATATAATCGGCGTTTTAAAAAGATATGCAGGCTTCATTCAATCACGTTTTAATTAAACAGGAGTCATTATATACAGTACCGCAAACTATCGCGTTCTGCAAATTCTATCAATAACTTTCCTCTGGCATCTCTATAAAGTACCGATGTCATAATCTACTACTGCCTGGCCTCCATCCAGCTTCTGCCCTACCTTGGCATTAAGGTCTCCCATAAGAATAGTAGACTGTGTTTTTACCTGATACTCTTTGCCGATTCCACGTCATCATAGAAGCTTTCAACTAATACGTCATCATGACTGGATGTAGGCGCGTATAATATAGGCCTGCACTACCTTCATCTTGTATCTCTTATTGAGTTTAATTACGACACCTACCACCTTTTCATTGATGCTGTAGTATTCCTCAGTGTTACCAGCCATATTTTTGTGGTTAAGGAACCCCACTACCAGTTCTCTTCAGTCAGACAAGCCACGGTATATAGCAAAGTCCATACCCATTCTGTGGCACTGCATAGGCCTCAGGTGTCCTCCTAACCTCACTGCGCCCAATATTACATTTTATTTAACACCCTCGAGCTCCTCGAATAGCACAGCTAGACTTGCCTCCCTAAATAAGGTTCTAGCGTTCACATTTGTTACGTTCAGGTTCCAATGGCAGCCTGTCCGGGCCCAGTTATTCTTGGCACCCTCTGCGTTGCAGATCTGATCACTGCCGTGGTCAGTTGCTTCGCAGCTGCTGAGGACTAAGGGCCGAGGGTTAATTGGCGTATCTATGTTCGAGGTGGGATTCGCAATAATTTACGGATTTTGACTACCTTCTAGCAAAAACGAGTGAGCCGTAAGTGAACATGGAGGAGCCCTAATAGCGAAAGTAAGAACGAAATATACTTTATACTGAGTGCACACTCAGATAGCGTGTAGGATGCGGAAGTGCTTGGCAAGGTACGATGCAGTGACCACGGAATAGTAAGGTCTTGAATTCACCTAGACTTGAAGAAGGAAATACAGAAACTGATACTCAAGAAGCCAGCCAATGAGCTATCACTGAGAGGGAAAGTACAGAAATTCAGTCTCGCTTCAGAGCAGATTCTCGGCTCTTATCAAGGAAACCGGCCTTAATGTTGACGCAATTAATGATAATCTGGTGAGTTTCATTACGGAGAGTGCAGAGGAATTTGGAGGTGTGGTAGTTAGACAAGACACTAGCAAGCTGTCCCAGGAGACGAAGAAATTCCTTTAAGAACGTCGAAGCATGAAAGCCTCAAACACAACACACAAATAGAACTTGCAGAGCTTTCGAAGTTGATTATAAGCGCAAGGTATCCGATGTAAGAAGGTATAACATGGAGATAATTGAACATGTTCTAAAGAATTGAGGACGCGTCAAAGTGGTGAAGAGGAAACTTGGGATAGGCAAAAACCAGATGTATGCACTAAGAGACAAGGAAGACAGAGTGACTACCAATATGTCTTACCATGAGTTTTGCAGATATCTGTACAGTATTCGAGACAACCACTACCGTAATGTAAGAACTAGCACTGTAACCAAGATGACATTTGACCAGTAATGACAGAAGTCAGGAAAGCCTCGGAGGAATTCAAAGAGGCAAAGCTGCTGGTGAGGATATCAGGTAACATCAGATCTGCTAAAAGACAGACAGATTGTGCTTAAAAAAAAACTAGCCATCATGTTTACGAAGTGTCACTGTTGGAGAGGATCAGGTAACATCAGATCTGCTAAAAGACGGACAGATTGTGTTAAAAAAAAAAACTAGCCATCATGTTTACGAAGTGTCACACTGACGGGAGGGTACCAGGCTCTTGGAAGAATGCTAACATCATCTTAATCCATAACAAAGGGGACGACAAGGACTTGAGGCGTTTTTTTTTTTCTAACTGAGCCATATGCAGAAACCGAAACCATAAGCTAAGTTTCTGTGGAGCGATGGAAAGGAAAATTATAGATGTAACCTTAAGAAACAAGAAGGAAGCAGGTGGGTCAGGGAACACTGAACCGGGGTTAAGGATATCATATCCGAAGTCAAGAAGAAGAAAATGGACATGGGCCGGGCACGTAGCACGTAGGCAGGATGACTGCTGGTTATTAAGGGTAACTGAGTGCATTACCAGAGAAGGCAATTGGTTGAAGGGGAGACAGAAAGGTAGGTGGGCAGATGAGATTATGTAAAGTTTGCGGGTGTGAAGTAACAGTAACAAGCACATGCAGGACCGAGTGGAGCGCACGGAACACGGGAGAGGCGTTTGTCTTGCAGTTATTATTATTATTATTATTATTATTATTATTATTATTATTATTATTATTATTATTATTATTATTATTATTATTATATTATTATTATTATTATTATTATTATTATTATTTACAGTACCGGTCTATTGCTTCTCTGGGCGTGTAGTGCTCCCCTAGAACTCTGGTTCTCAGTCAAACACCTCTATCACGTGTGTCATTATAACAACTGCAATCAGTAAACTAGCGTCTCGTTACTCACACTTTTTTTCTCCCTCTCTTTAATTCCACTCAAAACACACATATCGTCTGTTTAATTCCCTTCCAGAGTCAATTAACTTCCGTCGTTATACTCTTCGCCACATTCTACCAACCATTTCGTTTCCCTTCTAAGTTGAGTATATCTTCACCTCTGATGAACCACCCATTGCGCGCACCCCACTCTATCCGTCTACATTCGCTTCCTCGTATAAATGCGTGGAACTCATTCGAGCGACATGAGCGTAGGGTAAAAGAGCATCACTCCACTCATTTCCTGATGGTGGTGCCAAGAGAGGGCGCCTTGAGACGCTCCACGGCCAAGTTACTGTGTACAAGTCGTCGATCCCTCGGAGAAGAGGCGAAGGGATCAAGGCCTATAGAGCGGAAGCAGACGCGACTTCTCACTTACGCAGGACCGGAAAGAACTTTGGCTCCGGCTTCCGCCACTGAGCGTCGGGAACATTTCGTCCTTGCCGAGTGGCTCGATGGATGTGTAGTTTTGGTACGCATATCCGCACTCTCGCAAGCATATCTCTGGCAAACATGGGCATGCATGTGGCTTAAGGTAAGCGTAACACACCAACCAAACACAAAAATGAAACATTGGAGGACACTTACGCTTTGCGATGAAAGTTGTGGGGCTTCGTAGGCGCGTAGCCAGATATTATTTTTTTTTTCGGGGGGGGGGGGGGCATTTTGATTTCGGGAGAGGTACCCCCTTAAAATGGCCATTTATCGCTCTCTATGCCATGACGAAAAAAACTTTTGGCGGTGGGGTGATTGTGCCTTGGTGGGTTCTGGACAGTGGCTAGCCTGAGAGAACGCCGTAGCGTATACCTGATGGGCTCCGCAGGCATCTCCTTCTCAATTGCTTTCCTCTGCTCAGTTCTCGGTGCATGCCTCAACCAACTCGTAAGGAAATGGACTGTGCTCGTAACATTGGTTGTTTCGTGATATCCTAAATTGCAAAAGGGCACACTACGCGTACGTGAGGCAACATGTGAACGTACGCAGTTGCTTCCTTCGTTGGTGTTTTCGCAGCCGATAATGATTCAATGCTTCTGAGCGCTTTGTAATGGGTGGACCTTTACACACCCACTCGCCGCAATTCACATGTTTTGACACCCACCATGCATTCTATAGGGCTCTTCCGTGCACGCAGTCTCAGATGCGTTAAGGAGACTCTTTTCATTGCGAAGCATTCATAAACTGAAGCATATATAGTCAAGCAACAATGTAGCTCTATAGTAAGATGCTTGCTTGCTACGCAGATGGCCTGGGTTGGATTCTCACTCGAACGGAAGTTTATTTTTATAATTTGTTTCCTTGCAGTTGTTTATAGCATTCATATATTGTGTTTTTCGAAACTGCTGTCTTCGAAAGCAGTTTCGAACAGTAACGTGGCTCTGTGGTAAAACACAAGCTTCTCACGCTGCAGAGAGCGGGTTCGTTTCGCACTCAAGCATTTTTATTATTTATTTTGTTTGCATCTTTTTCGATTTTCAAGTCACGGACAAGTTGACGATTTCCTCATCAAAACAAATGTCACCGACACCGACAACGGCGCGTTTGCTAAACTCTCTCTTTAACGCTGTCGCGTTAGTAAACAATGTTTCGGCTCCCGAACGAGGTGGAGGGAGGAGCTTTTTCATAATGAAGCGATGCACAAACAGCATGCACAAACAGAGGGAGAGTTGCTGTCATTGCTTTTAAGCGTGATATCATTAGTTCGGATTAGTAATGATTCGAGATTAAGCCGCCAAGTTAGATTTCTTTCATTAGCCATAGCATATAGCTAGCATGACCAAGGCCCCGTACGGGAGCCGGAGGTTCACTTATTTTAAAGCTTCTGTCGTATTTAGTAGGCGTATTCCTTTTACATCCGAATGATCATTCCTGATCAGACGAGTTTTCGGCGAGTCAGACGAGTCTTTCAGGTACACTGTATATGATTGAGAGAAAAAAAAAAGACAGAGCAATGGCAAAGTGGATTAACACAATTGCACCTGATTTGCTGCCGCACTCTGACGAAGGAACAAAGAAGCACGAAAAGAGGAAGGACAAAGGAAGAAGAATATTACGCGCCTAAACATGACAGCGGCGTTCGAGCCTCCACAAGTAATCAGAGGCTTGTTTGCCCTCGAGAACTATATTACAGACAAGATATTCTGTTTTTTTGTCGTAGAAAAAAATAAACGGGAATTTATGACGTTGCTTAAGATCAGTATTGTAAGCGTTACCGAAAAAGAAGTATACCGATACTTAAGTTACTCTATACGTTAAGAAAAATAAGACACGCCAGGCCTGCACTGTATGCGCAGCACGCAGTCACAGCAAAAGCTAGAAGAGCAGCCTTTCAGAGCCTTTTCAAAACACTCATTGGGTAACTACTGCAAGCACACTTGCTTGGTACCCACTAGGACATTAATAATAAACTTTTGGGTAGTAGGCCGGCATTCGCTATGCTAATTTTTGTCATTCTTCTGAGAAGCGTGGTATCCGCTAAACACTTGCGAGGAATTTTGTGCCAAATGTCCATGCAGTGGCAGACTATGAGGAATTATGGCATGAGTGGGTATGCACCACATTCAATAGTAGAACAAGAACAAGCTTTTGTGATGGTTTGGAGCATTGAACGGCCCACTAATTGCGCTATTCGCATTGTGTGACGACTGGTTGTTCTTTCGCTGTTGTAAAACGCTTTATCAGTCGCATTAACGCGATTTATTTCCCGAGATCAAGCCTGCCTAACGCAAGTTTGACATCGTCACAAGCACCGGTGTAGCTCAGTGGTAGAATACTTGGCTGGCACCCAGCGGACCCGGGTTCGAGCCCCACTGTGCCATTGGTTCTAGGTCATGCCTGTCAATGGCAAGTTTGACAATAAGTTACAAGCACCGGCGTATCGAAATAGCTGCGCTGGCACCCAGTGGACCCGGTTTCACACTGTGTCATTGGTGCAAGGTTTGTTACACGTAATGGCCTTTAACTCTAGGGCACATGATGAAGCCTTTTTTTTTCAGTGTGAATTTAAACACAGATTGAGATTTTGTAATCAGCGATCTCCTCAAAGTGTTTGCGTGAGGGGGCTCAAGGTTATAGCCGTGTCCACACAAAAGCTGGGTAACTATATAGGAACAGTTGCCGATAGAAAGAAGCAAATTGTACTTCGATAATGAAGTTGACAGTACTGCCGAGTTAACTTTGTAATAAATACAACTTATGTTTTTAGGCATTATTTATTTATTTATTCAGAAATACCCTGCTGTGCCAAAAGGCGTATAAACAGGGGGCTCACAGCTTTTAAAAAAAATCTTCGTTATCATAGCGCACTTGGTCACAAGGCAAATGATTCCACTCTACTACAATGTGAACAAAAAAAAATAGCATATAGGTTCGGTCTAGTCGGGTATTCTTGAATTTTAAAAGGATGATCGCATCTTTTGACAGATGCTGCGGTAGCTTGAGGTGCTTGTCTTTGTAAATGCCAGTCTTTTTGTGGTATATTTGAAATAACATCTTCAAGCGGAATTTTCTCCTGCGAGAAGACAGCGCTTCCCATCCCAGCACGTCTTTCATTTCAGTGCAGCTGTCGCCTCGTTTATACCACCTTAGAACGAACCTTGCCGCTCGGTTCTGCATTCTCTTAATGATATCAACCAAAGACTTTTGTTGTGAATCCCACACACAACACGCGTGTTCCAAGATCGGGCGGACAAATGAAATATCAGCAGTATATTTAAAGCAGCAGGAGAGGATCTCAGGTTACGCTGAATGAAATTTAGTGCTTGGCGGCTTCCGCAACCACAGCATGCACATGCGCATTCCAAAAACAGTCCCTCGCGAAGGTTACACCCTGGTACTTATACGTTGTTTGCTGATGAATGACGTCACCGTTCAGAAAATAACGCGTTCTATCTATTTTCTTTTTTTAGTGAAAGACACGTGAACATATTTTTTAACGTTATTAAGTTGCATTTTCCACTTCTCGCACCATTTCATAAGTCTGGCAAGGTCAGCCTGCTATTCAATGTGGTCCTGTTCACTTTTTATTTTTCTGTATACGACAGAGCCGTCGGCAAATAAACGTACTTCAGAGGATATCCCGTCAGGAATGTCGTTAATGTAAACTAAAAACAGTAGCGACCATAAACCGGTCCCCCTCAGGACACCCGATGTCGCTCAGGACACCCGGTATCACTTCTTCCACGGTATACCGTGGACGAAGTGATACCATTCAGAACAACACATTGTCGACGATGTGACAGATAACTGGCAATCTACTTTAGCACATTTTTATTAATATTTGCCATTTCAAATTTGTGAAGAAGCAAGGGGTGGGACACGATACCAAACGCTTTTCTTAAATCTAAAAAAAATGCAGTTAGTTCATCTATTATCGTCCCCCTCAGTCACTAAATCGTGGTATAATTCGATCAGTTGCGTTGTGTAAGACAGGCCCATGCGGAAACCATCCTCAACATCGGCTAATAATTTGTGGTGGAGTAGGTGTTTCATTATGTCGTTATACAGTATATGCTCCAATATCTTGCAGGGGATTTATGTTAAATAAATGGGCCTATAATTTTTGCCTCTTTCTTGGAACCACCCTTGGGAATAGGAACCACAAAGGCCATTTTCCAGTCTACAGACAGAATTCCAGTAAAGAGAGATTTTTTGTATATTAAATAAAGGTAAGATGCAATTGGCCAGGCACAGCGCCTCGATACGCGGGGGGAAATGCCATCTGGGTTATAGGTGGTGCCTTAGTTTCATTTGTGTTTTGAAGGGATTCGATACCATTGACACAAAGTTCGACCGGTAGCATTAATGATTTAGTTGCTGAAGAGGGCTCAACCAGCACGGATAGTTTCAAAGTATCAATTGCAGGTAAAAATACGGAATGAAAGAAATCATTAAGTTATGTTGCCTTATCAATGTCGCTGGACAGGATCTTATTGTCATGAGCAATTTCGTCCACTCCAGTTGGGTCAGCACCGCAGTTGCTTACGTATCTCCAAAAAAGCTTGGGGTTAGTGTTTATGCTTTCATTCAGCCGACTCAAGTACTCATTCTTTGCACTACGTACCTTAGATTTATATTTCTTACTTACTTCCCCTAACCTATTGTACTGATAAGTACTTAGTATGCTAAATGCCTCTTGTACTCGTTGTCTTCTTCCTATTATCTTATAAATCGCTGGTGACACCCATGGTTTCTTGCACTTTTTTTTAATTTAGCTGCATTATAGTACTTGGTACGTACTCCTGTGTTAGCTCCGTCTTTCTGCTGTCTTCCATAGCTGTCTTTCGAAGCTGTCATCAGACAGTTTGTCTTGATTCTTGATGAGTACGTTGGCGCCTACGCTAAATGGGCGCTTACAACTGGTGGCACCCCTTACAACTGGCGGCCACGCGGGAATGCCATCATCAACCCCGATCTTTCACAACAGGAGTACTAAAACATGACGCCACAGCCTCAGCAGGGCATTTTTGAGGAAGTCACACATATTAACAACCATCCAGAGAGTATAATATCGGCGATAAAGGTGCCTTAGTCGAGGACGTGCGTAGTAGCGAACAGTTCTTACATCATTCACGCCTATTGTTCTTACTTTGTAATTTATTTTGTGTGTGTGTTTGTGTGCGTGTGTGCGTGCACATACACATACGCTTATATTACTACCATTCTCATCATACTTTCTACAGTTGATTCTTTTATACATTGTACTTTCGCCTCCAGTTCTTTCTATAATGCCGACAAGAGTTCTGGAAGTAAGAAAAGTTTATTTATGCTCTCAGCTTGTTGCCTAAGGCGACACCGAAAGGAAAACCAGAGATGAAATTCATTGAATCCAGTAGCTCATAGTATACGACCATCTAAAGGTAAGAATATATGACTCGAAATTTGTATGGACAAGATGCACTGGTGTTTAACTTACCTGTTCTCCATGAAGTGTTCCACGAGCATTGTGGACGAAGGAGGTCGAACACGAACGCTTTTGCTGTTTGTTCTTGGAAGAAATGTACGCAAAGTGCCGTAAATGCCAGAGTTCATAACCAGCACTGAACTTATTTTGTTTGTCGACTACATTTGATTTTCTCGAGCCTGTGTATTTATTTGGGTCACCATATCACTTTATTTCTCGTTCAAAAATAATAATGAAGTGGGTTTGATGATTTGTTGCGTTTAACGTCCCAAAACCACCATACGATTATGAGAGACACCGTAGCGGAGGGCTTCGGAAATTTCGACCACCAGGGATGCTTTAACGAGAACCCAAATCTTAACACAGCCTACAGCATTTTCGCCTCCATCGAAAATGCAACCGGCGCAGCTGGGGATTTGATCCCGCAACCTGCAGGTCAGCAGCTGAGTACCTTATTCACTATTATGAAATGGGTCATTGCGGTGAATTCTCACTAGAAATAATTTTTATTTTGTCTCGAATTTCATTCTCCTTAACACATAAACTTATCACCGCTAAACATGCGGCCCGTATTCACATTAACGGCCTTACGCCGAAAGAGACCATTTGTAAGAGCAGATTGCAGCCAATCGTAGCAGTGTAAATATTAACGCTGTCGGCCTCCAGTGGCTAGCAGTTACGTACGAAAATAAGACGCATTGAATTGAACATATGTTGTCAACAAGCGAAGGCATTCGCGTTCTGAAAGTACTAATTATTCAGTATACTTCCTATGGTTTCTAGGTCCAGCACCTTCATATAAGGAACGAAATAATAATAGCAGCAGCATTAGAAGTCGTAAAATATGCGTCAGCAATTCATTTAAAAGAAGGTATTTCTTAGAACTTTCTACCTAAATTCCTGTCAGCGATGAAGTTCTCTCAAATGGCATTCACAACACTGAATCTGACATTATTGCCTGCAATTTTACGAGGAAAATTATAAAAACTTTTCTTGGTGTCACCATCACGTGTCTTTTAGTGGTTTATTTTTGGCTTCTCAAGGAACTGGTGCTCACGAGTAGCTTAAACCTTATGCGTACTGTAGGTTAGTGCGTTTAAACACCCTTTATCTTGCTTGTTTTTGTCTTTATTTTAGCCGGTAAATATGTGTCGCGTACAGTGTTCGTATTGTTTGCTCGTTTGAAGCTACACTGTTCTTGTTATGCGCTGTTTTCATAAGAGATAATAAGTATAGATAGCATTACCCATCACATCAAACCTTTACTGCACACCTTAATACATTTATGCTTAAAAACCAAATCATTAGGTGTTGCATAGCTGTCAGTTCAGCGATATCGTTAACTTGATTTTATAGTGTATCATGAAGTGGGGCGAGTCTGTTCGCACCTCAAAGTCTCGCGGGTTCTGTGCGTAAACGTACGTTTACAGCGTATTTTTTAGAGCGCGCGATGTCATTTTGACTTTGGCTCTTACAGTATAGTGCCAACCGTTAGGTGCCACGGCATACGTTGCTGGCTATATACCCAGTGACACGGGCCAACCACGGGCGCTTACGGAATAGCGATAGTTATGCAAAGGCAGACATAACCTTACCTTTCATTCAAAATGAACGGCTTTGTGACGTCGTTTGGGACCCATCTGCTCCAGTCACGTGACCCCTAGCTGTTGGTATGTACACAAAATCTCCCCATTAAGTGTGCATTACAGCATGTCGATGTCAATGCGTTGGCTGTTACACCAACGTCCTTCTTTCGTGGATCGCAGTCTTCTTTTGTTCCTATCCTCGCAGCGCATTTCGCGCGAGGAAGAAGAAAAAGACAGGCTCTCAAACTTTGGCAAGTCCCTTGGTAATCGGGTTCATCCCAAGGTTTTTTTTTTTTCCTTTTAATGTCTCGTTTGAAACAGGTTCATCTTGCTTTGTGAACGTGGTGCACAGCAGGTCTTCCTGTCGCTGTCGTCACGTGGAAATAACTTAAAAACAGAATTCAGACAACAAAAACACAAGGTTTGATACTGTCGTCATCGCGCAGAACGCGCGCACACACGCACACCACTCGGAGTCCTTTTCATTTTTTTGTCTTCGAGGAGTCCCAGAGCGTCCTCTAGAGGCGTGCGTCCCGCGCCCAGTATTTCTTTGTTTCTATACAATGAACGCGCATACACTTAACAAACCACGCGAACAGAGCGTTTTGGTGTACACGGAGCGCCCGAACAAAGTTGCTTCTCGCGTTAGCTACTCGCTCAAAATGAAGTGCGTGCCTGTGTGTGTGTGTGTGTGTATACTGGCTTGTTGCGCTCACCGGAGTCCGCGCGCGTCACCAGGGGCTGTCGATGTCGATGCGCTTACGGTTTTACACGAACATAACGCGTGCTGCGCGCCGACACGTGCGACTCCGACGCGTTCGCCGGGCACAAATACTGAGGACGGCCAAGGGCTCACAATTGAGAGAAAGGCCTGGCTGCTAGCACGCGAAGATGTGAAATAGAAAAAAAAAATTCGGTTGACCGATAGACCGAGAACTATTGCCACAAATTACGCGACGACGCGGTGACAAGTACCCTCGGTGAGCGAGGTGCACGTCGGGGCACGCGAGCTCCGGTGAGCGCTTTTCGTGTACCGTGAAGAAGATGCGGGGAGAGGGGGGTGTGGGACATGAGAGATGCTGAATACTGTCGCCCCGCGGTGCTGTACAGAAAGGGGCCGGGAGAGAGAAAAAAAAAAAGACAATTCGGCGGTGACCGCGCACTCATCAAATCTTCAAGTGTCCTGAGGAGCGCGGTCGGTGAGGGGCCGACGTTACGTCGCCGCCACAGCGACCGGCGCTTCGTCTACAGGCGAAGAGGCACGGTCTTCTCGGTCCGTGGCGGCGTCTTCATCGTCGCGACAAACACCTCGCTGCGGGCTCGAAGCGCTGCGCGAGTCGCCCACGCCGCCACCACCGGAGCTGGCCGGCGACATGGCCCCGCGGCTTCCGTGCCGCGAATCATCGTCGTCATCGTCGTCGTCGGCCCCGGTCGCCGATGGCGGCGGAGGCGCCAGGAGCGGGTGGAACGGCCCCATCGGGAAGCTGGGTGGCAGAGCGAATCCTTCGGGCAGCCTGTGGTACACGTCGGCCAGGTTGAGTGGCAGGCCCTGCGGGTCGTAGAGTCCGGTGAAGAAGTCCGACGGCGGGTACGGGAACAGCGCCTTGTCGAGGAACGGGGAGGCGCCTCCCTTCTCGGAGGACGACGTAGACAGCAGCTTGCGGTGGAGGTTAAGGTTCGCCGAATGGCGGTCCCTGCTCCGCTTCGACGGGAAGGCAGCGTTGCAGCCTTCCACTGTGCATTTGTGCATCAGCTTCAGGTGCACGTTCTGGTAGTGCGTCTTCACGCCGAAATGGTTCTGGAACACCTTCCCGCAGGCTGTGCACCGCCGGGGATTTTCTTTGTCCACCGGAATCTCCAGCCCGGGACCCACGAGCGCCGCGTCGCGGTACACCGGCAGCAGCGACGACATGTGCTGGTCGGAAGACGGCGGCGAGCAGTCGCGCAGACACGGGTCAGTGCACGTCGCGCGGCACGTCCGCCAGGCCGAGTCCGGGCGCGTGGAACGACACGCCGCCCGACGAGAGGCTGCGCGGGGCGGTGGGCACGAGGCCCGCGAAGGCGCCCAGTGACAGCGACTCCAGGTGCCGCAGCGGGTTCTCGGCCAAGTCCTCCGTCTTGACGCTCGCCGCCGGCGACGTCCTCTCTCCATCCTTCTTGGTCGACAAGTCTTCGACCGAAGAGGCTCTCTTCGTGACGACGGGAGAGGCGCGCGGCTCACTATTTCTGCTCGGGATTGTCTCTGGCTTCTCGTCTTCTTTCTTGATGGCTGTGACGCCACCGATCTTGCCCTGCTCCACTTCGAAGTTCCAGTGGGGAACCTCGCGCTCGGTTTTGAACTTGATCGGCGGCGGAGACGGCGTCATGTGGCCGTCAGTGTCCTTGTCGTCGAGGTCGTCGTCGACATCGAAATCTTTGGAGTCATCTTGACCATCAGTGGATATGTCGTCCACATCGTCCATGTCATCGTCTGACTTGGACTCCTCCATGAGGCCATTTTGGTCAATGTACGTGTTGCTCGATGACTCGTCGGAAGTGGCATACTGAAGATCGTCATCGCTGGTGACTGCAGCGCACTTTGTTGGGTTGAGCGCCTTGCGCTTGCGGACTCCCTTGTTCTCGCCCAGCACTGGAGGGCTCGGCCGGGATTGCGCGACTCTGTCCTCCTTCTCCAAGGAAAGGTTGACGCCTCCCGTATCCCTGCGGCGCGGCGAACGGTCCTCCGCCCGTTCCACCGACGGCGCCCTCTCTTCGTGCTTGCTTTTTCTCATCGTAGTCAGCCTCAGGGTGCCGTCACCCGGGAGCGGACCACCGAGCATGGACTGTGTCGAGCAAAGCGACGCCAGCTTCTCCTGAACGGCACCGAGCTTGTCGTGAAGCGCGCTTGCAAGGGATGAAGGCGGTACGATGCCCGATGCGTTGGCGTTGTTGAAGTTGAGCAGCGTTGACGGCGGAAGCAGCGGAAAAGGGTTCGCCGTTCTTCCGTCGTGCGGGCTAATCTTCCGCCTCAGGTTGGGTGTGTGTAGCTTTGGGTTCGGGTTTGCACTGTGCCTGTTCCGACTCCTGCGGGAGCTGAACATCATGTTGCACCCTTCCACGGTGCACTTGTGCATCTCCCGCAGGTGCACCGCGCTGAAGTGGATCTTCAGCGCTCCCTTGTCGCAGAACGTCTTCAGGCACACGTGGCACTGTACCCTGCGCTTGCCCGTCGCCGGGTTCGTAGTGAGAGTGCTCAAAACCATCGGATTCCAACGACGCTTCATGGGGTTGGCGGACTTGCGGAGGTGCTTCACTTTGCGCGCCGCGTACACGGAGTCCATGGAACCGACACCAAGCGACAGGTTGATGGCGCCGGCTTCGTCGTCCGATGGACCTTCGGACACGCTCAGGTCAGAACTGTGGTTAGGGAACGGCGCCGAAAAGCTGTTGTGGTTGTGCGTGGGCGACGACAGCGGCGTCTTGGGACTGCTGCTGTTGTTGTTGTTGTTGTTGTTGTGTTGAGTATGATGGTGATGACCATGCATCAGCGCGGCGCTTCGGGCACTGTCCGGAACACAGCCACCAGCAGCGTCAGGGCTTGTGGGCCGGCGATCCGTTTGCCGGAAATCGTACGGCTGCATGCTCTGCAGCTTGTTCAGCGGCGAGGACGAGGATAGCGCCGTAAGCGGGCTGGCGGCGGGAGAGCAGCCGACCGCCGGGGGCGATGTGGACTGTCCCGAGCTGACGCTCGAAGGCGGGTGATGGTGGTGGTGATGATGGCGCAGAGACGGTGCCCTGTTCACGGACATGGTGCCTCGCGAGGCCAGCAGAGACGGGGTGTCGCTCGAAGAGGTGGCGGTGGTGAACTTGCCACCGAAGAGCGACAGAGACGTCGGCTTGGGCGGCACGATTCCGGAACGGCAACTTCGCTCGAGGAATTTCTTGATGTCCGAGTCCGGCTGGCCGGGAGGGGGGCCGTCGGCGGGGCTCGCCAGCGGAGCGGCATCGCTGGTCAGGAAATGGTGGGCCAAGGCGCGCGTTTCGGCAAACCGAAGAAACTGCTGGATGATGAGCGGCTCCTCATCCCGGCTCGCAAGGTTCCAGCGCTCGAGGACTATACCATGCGTGTCCTGCGAGAGCAAAAAAAAAAAATAAACTCGCTGTGAAAACAGTCGCCAGAACGTAGACCACAAGGCACGATCGACTACTCTTTTGCTACTGCACGTGTACGTCATTCCCTTAAACTATAGCACAACAATTTACGCGAATGGATCATTTTGAGGGCGAGTTTCTATATAGTGGGTCCTGACAGTTGAACATATGGCATTTCGGTCTACTATTTTTCCTTCGTCTCCAGCCAAATTGTCATCCAAATCTCCTGTAGCCTATCGGCAACCCAACGCCGCCCATAAACTCGCGCAGTGAGCTCACCAGTGACAAACCTTTCTCTGTTCTATACCTGCATATTTTTTTAAATGTACGTTTCTATTTCAATCGCATGTGCAATGTTTACCAATGAAACCACCTCGCTCCAGTAATTGTTTAATCTGTAGTGTATGTGGTATGAAGCAACCACGAAAAGAAGTTCCCAAACAATTTTCAAAGCTGGAAAATTTTTAATGTTTCTAGAGTATTTAACCATGCGTGATCGCAAGCACCCACTAGTTCTTTGTTATTCTTGAGAGTCAGTGTATTGACTGCCTTCACTCTCTGCTTTTTCTCCCTGCGTTTCCACATCTCTCTCTCTCTCACGGTAAATGAAAGAAGGCACCTATTCGGGCCGATGAATTGCCGCGGTGCAGTTGCCTGAACTTACATAACCATCCAAAACAGGCTTCATTATGTAAAATATCAACGCGAATAAAAACGAAATGAAGATAACAAGATCTTTCGAGGAAAAAAAAAAGGCCACAAAGAAACAGCTTCCCGACGAACCACAGAACGAGTCAGGAAAAAAAAAGCTGCAGCAGTTACAAAATGAATTCGAGGCTGCGTGCATATCGGCACACTAGACGCAGAACAAACACATGTGCACGAGGTGTTGGTTCTGCATGCAGTGTCTCACCAGGGAACCGTGAGTAGTGAAGGCGCTTTAGTCTCCTGCCACAAAAATGCGCTGATATTCTTTCGCGACGGGGCAGCCCAGACTCTAACAAACCCCTTTTAGCACCGCTCGGTGCAGGGACCAGATCACCACCGCGGAATTTCCGAGGATATCCCGGTGCAAGTAACGGGGAGGGGGTAGGGTGGGGGGCTGTATTGCAATGCGCGCATCTCCGGATCATCACCCGACGGCCGTTCGTGGGCGAACGCCCAAACACGGTCTCCATGATCCCGGGGTACGAGTTTGGGGTGAGCGGAGAAAGATGGCTAAAGGGCTTCGCCGCGGCGCTGACTAGCTCGGACCGGAAGGAAAGAGCTGCACGGGGAGGAAGGCACGCGCCCACTAGCCGGTGACAAAGGCTTTGTTTAACCCGCGGAGTTTATCCAGCGCGTGGCTAGAGCCCCGTGGCGCGCTCGCAGGACGACACACGCCGCAGCCCGGCGGCGCGGACCCGCTGTTTATTTGCGCGCGCGTGACGACGGCCCGACGAGACAGAGCGCAGGCTCTCCTCGAAAAACCCCGGAGCAGCAGCACCCGTCGTAAATCGTGTACGCAACGCGGCGGCCGGAGCCCGGGTTCTGGCCTGCTCGAAATAGCCGCCATCTCTTCTTGTTCGTGGCGCGTGCAGCCGGCCGCTTTGTGTTGATAAGAGTCGGCCCCTCTTCTCCAAATACACGCGCCGCTGGACGGGCGTAGCCCAAATATGCGCGCGGGTCCGACACACGCGCGCGCGAGTTGGAAACAGGCGCAGCCAGGGAGCCCTGTTGTATACACGAGCCGTTGTCAGCGCGCCCCAGATGTCGCCCGCTCGGGAAGGAAGCGGCCACGCGGGGTGTTTTGGGCCACGCGCGACACTCGGCCGTGTGCGTCACTGCGCCGAGCACGTGCGCCGGCCGTGCTGCGCGAACGCGTTATGGGTGTACACATTTATAGAAATGAGCATCTGCAATTTTGTTTTTCTTACACTCGGACACCACAGCTGTATACTGACAAAATGTATATACGTTATTGCATATACTTTTGTGCCATGGGCTTGTGGGCGTGTGCTCGGACACCGTATTGTTAGCTTACTGATATATAGCCACTGCGGAAGATTGGCCATGGTGGTCATCCATTTCGCAGAAAAATAAAAGTGCACGGAATGATAAGGACAAAAAAGGCATACACATGTACCTACATAGACGATGTGTGGATGTGCGCTTTAGTTGTCTTCAACACCATCTATAGCCATATATGCTTGGATTATTTTGTGCATACGCACATATAGAAGCAAGAATAACGACGCAGCATATGATTTGTTAATCATAGTGAGAATACTCGTCGATGACAGCAACAGTTGCCAACAGATATGAACACGTGCGGCGTCTGTTCGAAGACACGAATACCTAAAAAATAGAGAAAATAAAGCTTGCTAAGCTGCGATTCATCAGCGCACGAATTTATTGTTCCCAAGTTTTACCAATGCAGTAAATTCTTTCGACATGGCTCGCGTAGCAGAGCGCTATACTGCCCTTCTTTTGACAATGAACACTATAGCTCGAATTAGAAACCCCAATTGACTTGCTTTCACTCGAAAAATGATAAAAAGCAAGCATAGAGTTATTTCCTGATTAGCACACACAGTCTGAAAGTTTTTCGTAAACACTTTTTCGGAACTGCGAGGAGGAAAATTGGGGGACCCTTAAGCTTCGCCTTGAAGAGTTGAACGCGATAGCGAAATCCAGCCCCTAGTGCAACCTTCAACCACTAAGTGCATACTTATTCATTTGTTTTGTTACATACCCACCCACGCACGCACACAAACACGCACACAAATACGCACACAGTATAGATTGGACCAGCGCGCGCTATTATCGCCGAACGGGCTCGTTTTCGTCGTGACATCTGTCGAAAAAAAATGCGTTCAAGGGCCCTGAGACACTTTTTCAAGTAACCATGGAATGAATTCGCTAGAAGAGCTTATTGCCTCACGAATTCAACGCCGCAAAAATTCTAAGAATCTGTCCAGTGCGAGTGGAGTTACAAAGGTTTGTCGCATGCTGCAATTGCATTATCTATCCTTTCGTCCCGACGAAAGCGCTGGAAGCTAAGCAGCAAGGGGTGACACGACAAAGAAACTACTGCGCCTCGTGACCTTGAGCACTTTTTTTTTTCTTCGTATGCGCGGCTTCTTCAGTGTGATCGCGCGCGCACGCTTTGAAGAGTAGCGGCCTCTCGCGGCTATCTCGGTAGCATTATTTTTCGTTCACAGACGCAGAGACGAGTTTTCGCTCACAACCAACTGGGGCCGACGCCGGCGGAGGGTTTTCTGCGAAACGAGCTCTTTGACGCTATCGCGTTAATACGTACGCGCGCATGTGCCCGCGAACATTTCGCGAAATTCTGGAGTGATGCTACACAATACAGCAGGCTTTTAATAAAGTCCTCAAGTTGCTGAGGTAATCAGCTTCAGGACAGTTCGTTTTTTTTTCTAATGAAGAGGACACTCTATTGAAGTGTGGAGTTTATACTATTGGTGTTATGTGTTTAAAACATCCGAACGATAAGAAGATAATTAGATCAGTCGAGTATTTTATTTCAACGCGCGTTCATTTGGGGCTTGTTTTGTATACTCATGTCCTGTGAAGTGATGCACAAAATAATTGTGGATGAAATTAACTTCACAGGCTCCAATTATTTAAAGTGCTTCTTTGCACATGCGAGGAAAAAAAAAAGAGTGGGGGGGGGGGAAGCTTCGCGACAAGAGCATACGGGCTCGCAGATAGGCTCTGCACTTAAGAAAAAGTTAATTAGCATCAATGGTAAGAAAATAATTATAGCTCATAAATTTGTGTCCCTTAAAAGCAACGAAGAGTAACGCATCTCCAGCGCATCAAAACGAACGAACGCCTCTTTGATAGCGATTGTCTCAGGTAAAACAAAAGGGCCCTTACCTGCAGCTCCATTCTTCAGGGAAGAGTTGTAAAATGATTGCGAGGTCATACACATATAAGAACTATAGCGCATTTAAGAATGAAGAGAAACGGCGAAGTATATACGTTTGGGAAGAACGCGCGCACATGATGCCGAGGTTCCGTATAAATGCGACGACGTCCAGACTGCTCACAACAGCTCCAATGTATTGTTGCTGATCGACTAACGAGCGGTTTATATCGTGCAGCATGCAGGTGTGCCTATTGTACTCCGCCACTCCGCTTGCGTGCGCGTGCATATATTCTGCACTTCCAAAGCAAGCCGTTAAGATCAGCGCCAATAACTATACAGACTTCGCCGTTCGAAGGAGCGATATAAAACATGGAGTTGCTGTCATCGGTGACTCGCGTGATCTAGTTTGATTAATGTTGCTGATTTAATGACATGAAGGACGGGCAGGGGGGGAGGGGAAATCTACCTTCATCATCACCATCATCATCATCAGCCTGACTACGTCCACTGCAGGACAAAGGCATCTCCCATGTTCCGCCAGTCAACCCGGTCCTGCGCTTGCAGCTGCCAATTTATACCCGCAAACTTCTTAATCTCATCTGCCCACCTAACCTTCTGTCTCCCCCTAATCCGCTTGCCTTCTCTGGGAATCCAGTTAGTTACCCTTAACGACCAGCGGTTATCCTGTCTACGCGCTACATGCCCGGCCCATGTCCATTTCTTCTTCTTGATTTCAGCTATGATATCCTTAACCCCCGTTTGTTCCCTAATCCACTCTGCTCTCTTCTTGTCCCTTAAGGTTACACCTACCATTTTTCTTTCCATTGCTCGCTGCGTCGTCCTCAATTTAAGCTGAACCCACTTTGTAAGTCTCCAGGAGATCTGCTCCGTAGCTAAGTACCGGCAAGATACAGCTGTTATATACCTTTCTCTTGAGGGATAGTGGCAATCTACCTGTCATAATTTGAGAGTGCTTGCCATATGTGCTCCACCCCATTCTTATTCTTCTAGTTACTTCAATCTCGTGGTTCGGCTCCGCGGTTATTACCTGCCCTAAGTAGACATAGTCTTTTACAACTTGAAGTGCACTATTACATATCTCGAAGCGCTGCTCTTTTCCGAGGTTGTTGTACATTACTTTCGTTTTGTGCAGATTCATTTTAAGACCCACCTTTCTGCTCTCCTTGTCTAACTCCGTAATCATGAGTTGCAATTCGTCCCCTTAGTTACTCAGCAACGCAATGCCATCGGCGAAGCGCCGGTTACTAAGGTACTCTCCATTAACTCTTATCCCTAACTGTTCTTATTCTATATAGGCTTCTGAAAACCTCCAGTAAGCACGTGGTAAATAGCATTGGGGAGATTGTGTCCCCCTTCCTTACACCCTTCTTGATTGGTCTTCTGTTGCTTTCTTTATGAAGCACTATGGTAGCAGTTGATCCCCTGTAGATTTCTTCCAGGATGTTTATGTATACTCCATCGACGCCCTGATTTCGCAGTGTCTGCATGACGTCTGATATTTCTAGTGAATCAAACGCCTTCTCGTAATCAATGAAGGCTACGTATAGTGGTTGGTTATATTCTGAGCATTTCTCTATTACCTGATTGATAGTATGAATGTGGTCGATTGTTGAGTAGCCTGTTCGAAATCCTGCTTGTTCCTTTGGTTGATTGAATTCTAATGTTTTCTTTACTCTGTTAGCAATTACTTTTGTAAATAGCTTGTATACTACAGAGAGCAAGCTAATCGGCCTGTAATTCTTCAAGTCCTTGTCATCTCCTTTCTTATGTATTAAGATGATGTTAGCGTTCTTCCAAGACCCTGGTGCTCTTCCCGTCAGGAGACACCTCGTAAACAGGGTGGCTAGTTTTTTTAACACAATCTGTCCGCCATCTTTCAGCAGATCTGATGTTACCTGATCCTCACCAGCAGTTTTGCCTCTTTGCACGCTCTACCAACTGTAATTTACCAGCTGCAAATCTACCAACTGTATAGCAAACCCTTCAATTTGAGCTCGCGTTCCTTTCTTTATTGCCATTTTTGTTGGAGATCCGCGAGGCCTTCAAATGAATGGATGAAGTGTTAGCCAAGAACAGGCCTCACACGAACTCGCAGAGCGCACCGGAGCGGACGACTTCAAGGCATCAACGCAACGGGCCGCCGCCAGGGGCTCGACTGCTCACCCGGACGACACGGGTTTGATCCCGGCGGCGGCGCTCGCATTTCTATGGAGGCCAAATTCCAGATGCACGTGTATTGTGCGATTTCAGTGCCCCAGGTGGTCGATTTCAAGCGAAGCGTAAATGTGTTTCGCTTCGTATGTGTCCTTCTTTGTCTGGTCTCTCGTTTTTCGCGCTGTTTCTTTTTCACTATATAAGTCTCTTTCTTGTAGCCTGATTCGCTTTGGGACGCTCGACCACAGAAATAAACCAAGCTAAGTTTTCAATGCAATATATGTGGGAAGGTATATCGCGTAATCGGCAACTATAGGGCTCGGTTCAGAAATGTGACAAGAAAATCTCAGAAATAACTTATATGCAATAGCTGTTCATTGTATTCGTAATTAAGTTAAAAGCATCAGTGCACCTTTTAAGGTGACTAATTACATTATTTACGGCAGTAATGACAACTTATATTAATCAGGTTTTCAATTAGTAGAGACAAGCGGACTTGTTCAATGGGGAGTTTTCAAATCTTAGCTGTGAAGAGCTCATTGCCACTTGAGACTTCGAAAATTGATTGATTGATATGTGCGGTTTAACGTCTCAAAACCACCATATGATTATGAGAGACGAGTGGAGGGCTCCGGAAATTTCGACAACCTGGTGTTCTTTAACGTGCACCGAAATCTGAGCACACAGGCCTATGGCATTTTCGCCTCCACCGAAAAGTGGCTGCCGCAGTTGGGATTAGATCCCGTGACCTACAAAAAAAAACAACAACAAAAAAGCGGTTTCTGCTGCTTTGTTGCAGTGCTATGAAACTCGATAAAATTCAGCGTCAAAACCGAAGCGCAGATTAGCGGAACTATAGAAGTCGAATATCTGTTGGCGATAACAATTTCAGAGGTGTTACTACATCTGCATTTGTTAGCGTGAGCCATGCGTGCTCTAATCGCATTGCAAGCGGAGCTCACACACTTATGAAGGCGATTTAATGACGTCTCGGAAGAGTAATATCAATATCTGAGTTTGAACGTTCCAAAACCACGGCACGATTATGAGGCACGCCGTATAGTGGTGGGCTCCGGAAGTTCAGACCATGTGGCGTTCTTTAACGTATATGCACTGACGTGGCACCGACCCCAAGCATTCCGCTTCCTTCGAAATGCGACCGTTGCGGCCGGGGTCAGCAACCATTGGGTCAGCAGCCGCTATACACCACCGCGACGGACCCGCTCAGAAGAATATTGAAGTTGCGCTCTTCTGATTTTTGGTAACACAATAGGCTGCAGCTTCTATGCTCACTTTCAGGGCAACATTTACGCTGCATTGATCGCAGCCCTTATGCGATGTCCCCACAGCAAAGGCGCCTGGACTGGGTTTTACTGTATACGTGTTTGTCTTGAGCAGGGCGCAGCGCGTTGATCGAGATACAACTTTCACCCATGATGACTTCATAAATGTTTCGTTCTCAAACGGAATTGAAATCCTTTGCAAAGTGAACGCCCACGAATGCTTTGTGTGACATTATTCTTGCATGTATGCGGTTCTGCTCATGGCCTGAGCACGAAAGTCGTTGCCTGCTGCGTCCTCACCGTTCTGACCTTCACGAAACAGGGCGCGTGTTCTTTATGCCGCAATGTCCGCAAGGCGGACAGTCACGAAGCGAGCAATTGCGGTATATACGAATGCCTTCAAGACATGTGTATACAGGGTTCCGTGCCATAGGAACGTCATTTCAGGCAGAAACGACCACTCTGCTGCCATGGCGAGGGGAGCGGGCCGGCGTCTTTGGTGTCGCAGTAGCGGAATGGCCTGACTCCACTCCTCCTCGGCGACTCTGCCACCGCGGACGGCAGCAGGCGCAGCCATGGCCCCGTTAGCCGCGCGCCCTTTTCTTCGCGAGCTCGGCCCAACACCTGTACGGCACACTTGTTCCCTTTAACGACGATAGAGGACGCTTCCGCCGCTCACGACCGACCATGGCGCGCATGCAGGCGGCGAAAAGCGCCGTCTTGTTGGCCCATTTGCGGAACAAAGGCTAATGTCCCGAGCGTGTCGCGCTCCTTTACGGCTCGTACAGAACGGACGCCGGGCAAATGGACACCGCAGCTCGACACGCCGTAGAGAGGCTTTTGTGCGACCGCGGATGGCAACGTCGGCGGCGGCATTACGGCAGCTGGCCTCGTCGCTGCGGACGCACGACCTTTTAGCGGCGGCTGACGCGTCGTGATGGACCGTCGTGTCCAGCTCTCGAGGGAGGGAGACTTCAAAGGTGGCCACCCCCGCCGTCGAGGGGCGTGCTCTCGCAAGCAGCTGGCACGGACGTGCACCGACCGCGGCCCTTTGACGGTGGCCGCCTCGGTGCGTTGCACAGAAGAGAGCGTCACTGTGTATGACCTGCTCTGGTAGGTCGTCTGCCACGTGAACCTCACTGGAGGAAAAGTCTCTGCAGACCTTTCACGACAGCGCGCGTGTGCACTTCTTATCAATACGACATGGCGCAGCCGAGCCCAAAGAATGATGTTCTAATGAGGTTCAGTAGCCATGAGATTGTTGAGCTCAGAACCGCGTCAAATTCACGACTGCTCAAAATAATCTAACCGTATAGATGAAAAGTCTTCCACTGAATATGAAGTGTTATTTAGATAAGACGTAGCTTTACAAGTATATCCGGCATTGTCCGGCATTCAGACCTGTCTTTCCACACCGGTCTGAGGCTTCTGAAAGCACCAGAAGTCAGTTTGTTGGCCAATACTAACATATTGCGGTGGTATACTGACTGCGAAGAGGAAAACCGCAGCGTGACTGCGCAAATACAGGCGTATATGTGACGGGAAGCAGCCTTCTGATCATTCAATGGGCCATTCGTTTTTCAAACTACGTGTTGCTCGGTCATCGACGCTGCACCATTTTCGCTCACTGCTTGCCGTCCGAACAGCGCTCTCGCGTGAAATGGTGAGCTATCGAAGCAATTTTATTTTCTATTAGCGGCTCGATGTCTCTTTTGTTACACTCAGTGTAATAATCATGCACGGGACGTCGGGCAGGCAGCTTCATAACGTACCGGTGTAAATTTAAAACTACGTCGCAAACCTTCCGTCCTACTATACTGTATATTGAAAACGACCATGCACATTGCACAAGCTCAAAACTCAAAAGTAAGATAATGAATCAGTTTAGATTAATAAAGTTCACTCTGATGAATCCAATGTCGTCAAGTTCGCCATGATAAGTTTATGATGCCGGAAGAAATCGACATTAAAGTTTTATTTTTAAATTTCGCGCCTCAATTTCGCGCGTCGCCTGACGGATTTCAAAGCGTACTTGTGTTTTGGCGACATTGGCTGGACGAAATGTGTTGAAATATTGACCCTCTTGGAGGTCAATGAGCTCCGAACAACGTAATATCAAGAAGAAGCCGTCTAAATTTATAGCGCCACGATGTTTCGTGCGTCAATTCTAATATGGCGTCTTCACCCGCATTTTCTTTTTGCGCGTCTTCTCGCTTGCCAAGTGTCTGAAAGCGTGGGGATTTAAGAATTGTGAAAGAGTAATTTACGGAAGTGTGGCAGCTTGGGCTAGTTGGTATGGCATGACGATAGTTATAGCGCGAGAACAAAACGACGACACAAAGACAAGAAGGAGCAAAAGAGCAAAAGCAACTCGGCTTGTTTATTCAGACCCATCTAAAGTGTCTAAAGATTGATGACCCATTTGTGATCAAAAACGCACAGGCTCTGATGGAATTTTTCAAACAGTCCAATCAATCTAACCTTTTCGGTTTTTCAATTGACATAAATGACCTATACTACTCTCTGCCTCACGATGAGGTATTAGAATGTATAAGAGATAACATAGAAATTTTCGGGGAATTGAAGTTCGCGAGATTTTCTTGACCTGGTTTTGCTGTACCTTACGTCTACTTTCGTTCAATGGAATGATTGCGTTTATCTGCAGAAAAAGGGTGTTTCAACTGGATCATGCATAGCACCTCTACTCAGTGATCTTCTATAGGCAAAAATGGGCAAGAAACTGCGGGAAAAGTTAGAAGGCTCGCATGTCGTCAAAATATTCAGATACGTGGATGATTTCTTGGTTCTTCTAAATTGTAATTCTTCTTTGTTCCACTCGTTCGCGACTCAAACTATAGGTGTGTTCGAAGATTGTTTAAAGCCTCTTGTGTTGACACATGAAATGCCCGAGAATGACAAGTTACGCTTTTTGGATTTAAAACTGGTTTTTAGCTCTCAGCACATCTGTTGGTGTTATGAACCACGTGCGCAGAAACCTCTACTTCTATTTTCATCCGCTCATAGCAAGATAGTTAAGCGAGGCATAGCACGATCCTGCCTTGAGAATGCCTTAAATAGGTCGTGCGCCCACAATATCTCTGAGAGCTTCAAAGCTCAAGTTTCCCGGCTTAAGGCTTCAGGTTTCCCCGAGGCGTTTGTCGCGTCCGTTGCTGAGACAATCCTGCGGACTAATAAGGCAGAGCAGAGGAAGCGACAGAATCTGAGCAACACGGATACAGAACGTGAAAGGATAGCCGTGATTCTATACATACACCAGATATCACACAGGCTCAAGAAAATCGGAAAACGTGTTGGAGTTCGTGTCCTGTTCTCGGCACCGTTCAAATTAATCAGCCTCACAACTACACAAACCTTCTGAAAACGCAGTCATCAACGGAATGCAGAGTTCAACATAGAAACAGGTATGCGGCCTGCTCCCGGGAAGTTGTCTATAGGACCCCCTTTCATGCGATGCTTGTTATGTCGGAACGACCGGAAGGTGTCTGAACGATCGACTGAGAGAACACGCTAACAATGTTAGAAACGGGAAAGATGGTTTTCTTGCTCAGTACTGCACTGAGTGCAATCGTGTTCCCCTCTTCAAGGACACAGCGACGCTGTACAAGCACAGAGATGAGCGCACCCGAGTCATTGTCGAGGCCGCGCAGATGGCACGCGAACAGGTGCCTTGTATTAGCAAGCCCTCCGTGGCTCTGTCCGAGAAGGAACTCAGGTTCCTCGAAGGTTTCGGTGCGGGCAGGTAGTTATATTATCTTAACTTTTCTGTTTCGTTTTCTTATAAATTTTTCTTTGCCATTTTTGTGTGCTTTTGTTTTTGTGTTGTTTGTTTTTGTTTTTCTCTTACTCATGTTTTGCTGTTTGTGCCATATGGTTTTTATCACATGGTTACTGTCTATATGTTTTCGTGCTCTGCGCAATAAACTCAGTTGGAAGTTTGCGCTCGTGTCTTTCGTGTCCTTCTAGTCTCTGAGTCGTCGTTTTGTTCTCGCGCTGTAACTATCGTTAATTTACGGAGTTTAGGAAAATCGTTCTCCTCTTTTGAGTCCCTTGAACAGAAAGGGGCACTGCGGAAAACCGCTGCAAAGCGGGCGAGCGGGCGTTCGGCGAGCTGGTCCTTCCGTTGCGGCCGCGATTGGACAGGTCCCCGGCGGCCGTCGCGGACGCACCGTCCCCTCTTACGGGCCGGTCGATGCGTCCAATGGGCGACCAGGTGCGCGACAGCGAGAGGAAGGTGGAGGGCAGGACCGCCACGACGTCGTTGCCGGAGGAAAGGCGACAGTGGCCACCTCTCGGACCAATGGCGACATCCCCCCTTCCCCGTTGCGGCCGGCCCCCCGAGAGGACCTCACTTCCTCTCGGACCCCTCCTCCTACGGATACAACCCCCCCCCCGGACCTTTTCTGCATCCCCCCCGCTTCTTACTTTTCGAGACAGACCGGCCGGACAAGCGGCGGGGCGCGCGTGACATGCCTGCCCTAACGAGGGCTGCGCAGGTAGGTATAAGCCTCGTAGAAACACAGATCCAGGGCATCAACAAACAGGAACGAGCCGTCGCCTGCAGCCTACACCCCGGGGCGGCCACGTATATACTGCGGCGAAGTCTTCAGCTCCGGCACAGTGGTAGGGGCTTTTATCGCGCTCTCTCCTCCCAGCATTCTACCAAGTGTTGCAAACGAGAGAGATGAAAGGCGCGGTTTCAATAATCACCGTGATTGCCGGAGTCCTTCTGTTTAAGCACGCGCTTGTCACGTGACTGCCGAGATTGCTTCCTTGGCCCCACTACATGTGCTCGGAAAAACGCGCCCGTATATCGGAAACGTTGAAGCGGCCTACAGTTGCCCGCATACAAGTGAGTGAAACGGGTTTGGGAAGCTATGGCAGAAACACTGAAGACGGCGAGAGGCTGTCCATATATAGGCGCCTACCGAATCTGGTGAACTATGAGCAGTCGTACAAGGAAATTCTGATAAAAACGCCGCATCGGACGGACAGGAAGACGTCAACGGACAGTGCGACTGCATACCATGATACAGAGAGGCTTTAAATGCAGAAAATTCGCTATAGCTTCCGCAGACTGCGGACTCTCCTGAATCGATGCGGGGAAAATCCCATTTGCAGTTCGGAATCGAGCCCCTGCAGTCGTTCGGTCATACGACCGAGCGGCGCTTTCGCGTGCGAAGCGGCATCGACACCTGGCTTCGTGCTCTCTGTTCACACACTTGAGCGTCGTCGTTTACCCACCGCCCCTCTCCCCGGCGTGAATGTAGACCACGACTTCTGCAAGGCAAGGCCTGTAGCCGCTCGGTTTCGACACAGGTCAACGGCGTCCGCCGCTAAGTGAATCCAGCTCCATGACATCACGACGCTCGTGCACGGCAGGCGGGTTCCGGTGGGAGCGAAACTGCAGCACGGTCGTCGACACAACGGTTAAAGGAAATCATCGGCGGCAGAAAGGCGGGAGGGACAAACCGGCGCTGTGTCAAAACCATGTCGTGATGACACCGCAACGACCGCTGTGCGCGCAAGCACTGCGGCGAGCGAGAGGTGCGATCGCGGAACGCTGATGGTTCCGTCACGAATCGGGCATTTACGGCGCGCCGAAAAGCAGCATGGCGCAACTGCGACGCGACGACGCGCTCGTGGATCACAGGGCCTGCGCAAACAACCGGAGGACCGCGCTGTCGCCAAGACAAAAGGCGTCGCTGGTGGCGGTGCCGATCGGAGCGAGGCCTCCTCCGATAATCGCGCCGCGGGACCCTCCTCCCCGTGCCAGGGCCGCCGCCAGAGTCATCATCGGTTGTCGTTCTCGGCCGAAGGCACGTCGTCCGAGGCGGGGGGACAACGCGAGCCCCGCTTTGTTGGAACACGGTCCCTTCCCCCCCCCCCCCCCTGGCATCAACCCCCCCCCCCTTCTCTGCGGCGGCGTAGAAGGGTCCCGCCGCCGAAGTGGTGGCGGTACAATGGCCCCTGATGCTATTACGCGGCGTCGGCCAGCGTCTGTCATTACGACGTCTCAGCTGTCCTCTTTGTTGTCCCATCCCCGCGCGCTGGTTCCGGGATGGACTCTCTGAAAGCGGGAGATGCGACGACCAGTGGGACGACGTGGGGGCAACGTGTCTCGCGGAGGTCAGGCCGAGGGCAAAGGGGGCGGTAGGCATCTGCTCGATTCTCTCCTTCCTCCCGAGTACGCGGCACGATGGTTTCTCTCCTCGCCCCATTTGTGTATGACAAGAGATGTACAGGTGGCAGTTCGCCGCCGGAAAGTCCGGAACTTGTACGAGGAGTGCTGTGCAGCGGGGTTCTCTCCTTCTGCATGCCGTGGCAACTGTTAAACGCTCGACTATAAGTTGGGTGACCACGAACGCGTAGCTGTGCACGGTGTGCAAACGCGAGTCGCCTATCGGGAAGGCCGCGATTCACGGCATAGCACGTAAGACGCAGTTACCGAACACTTTCTCGCAGACCGCTTTCGTGAGGTGTGGCACCCCGTTGCACATTCGCTCTCTGCGTATACAGTCGAAAATATCGCAGTTTCTTTCTTTTTTTTTTTGCAACGCTTCCACGTCATGCTCCTAAATCAGGAAATGTGCGCCTCCGCAGCATCACTTCCGAAACGGAGCACTTCCCTATATGTATACCCTCAATCCCACGTTGCAACCAACACAGTTGCGCACCGCATGCCCCGCAATCCCTGCCAACCCCGCATTAACGACTCAGCAGCGTTGTAAGAGTCCGCACTCGTCGTCACCTCCACATATATATAAGCTTCCGTGGTAAGCAAGCAGGCAGGCGTTGTTTTTTTTTTTTTTTGCGCGAATAAGCGGCAGTACGATGAAGAAACAAGTGGTGTGCTGCTTGTCCTAATGGCCACGCCAGCTGAGGCCGCCGCCAGACTCGGAAATACGCGCACTCGGGTCGTGATCGAGGGACAATGAACGAAAACAAGAGATAGGTTCTCGACTGGGACGTGCTGCGATATATAGCAGGGCTAGAGTCGTGCCACGAAGAGCAAAAATGCGAGCGCGGGGTGCGAAGGGGTTCAGCCGGAAGGCGTGCGCCTCTGCTGCTGTTTCGAACGCTGGGCCAGGCCCGTTATTTATGGCCGCTCGGATGGGGCTCGTTAGGGCAACGGCGCGACGCACGTCTGCGGACGTCTTTATTACAATTTCAGAAGAGCACCCCCCTTGGCCCCTCAGTTCAGTTGCACAAAAGCCGTGCAACGCTGGGCGCGCTATAGAATGCGATTGGGCGTCCATGTAGCGAGCTCTCAACACCGCACCCGTTCCTCTGTAATCATTCAGCAGCACTTTCAGCCGACCACGACCTTAGATGAAATTTAGCAGAAATATGCATCCCTGTTCTGATATTTCTCGGAATACCAGGAAAGAAAATAGCAGGAAAATAACGGCCGGCAGGTCAACCAGCCTATATAAGTAGCCGGTTTGCTACCCTGCACATGGGAGGGGGGAGATATCAGGATTCGTATACACGTAATAGGGCTCTCGCACTGAGCGAGAAGGCGCGTCCACTGTGGTGCCAATACAAGCAAATCACTTCTCTGGCCGCGCTCAGGTGCGACCGGAATAGGCGGGCAATTGTTGATATTATTTGGTTTGAGTACGTAGATAACACGAAGGCAGAGTAAATGAATAGGGAGACAACAGGCTGACAACTGCCACCTATTTGGGCACAACGCCTGCCTGCTCGTTCGGGAAGGAGTGCCTAACTGCGTCACGTGGATTAAGAGTTGACGAGTGCATTATAGTCGCGTATAGCCCATGTCCACGATATATCTATGTACCCAAAGTACAGTCTGAGTCACACTTGTCCTGAGCAGTCGAGCGCACGGGCAAGTTTCCGTCCATTTTTGAATTATACGTCGCTATAGGATAGCATGCGCGGCATGAATATATGTTTGCTATGACTTGCGTCAGTCTGGGCATAAGTTCGAGGATAGTAGCTGCTACTTTCCGACAGCCACCAAATTCTAGACAAGCGGGATTCAGACTGTACATGCGTGAAATCTGCGGAAATGAATGCCTCACGATTTCACCCTTGTGTTCTGCGCACCGAGGTAGGTAAAACTGCTGGCGGCATTCAAACAAGCATGTATAAGACTGCCCCAAAATTGACATGCGCACCAGCCAATCTATAGGGAAGTGTCTTCCCGACTGTCGATCCTATATGCACACAACTTTCGTAGAACTGCACAGTTTTGTGGCACAGACCAGCGCGAGTCGTTGTTTTCGCGCCCCGGTCCGAGAACGTGCGCTTCGCCTCCATCGCGTCAGCGTGCAGGACGGACGTCCGAGATGGGTGGTTCCGGGGCCGAACAATGCGGCGAAGCCCTCTGTAGCATTACAGACTCGCAACAAAGACACCGATCGGTGATGGTGGCCCCCTTTTTTTCTCGGGAAATGCTTCATTACCGGTCCTCCCGGGGACCGACAACGGGACGGTGTCACGCCGAGAAGCCACGCCGCGTGAACCAAAGGGTTGCTTCACGGCTGTGCAGAGGCGGGAAGAGAGAGAGCGATAAAAGCGATGCGGTTCCGGCCAGTTCGGAGGCGTTGCAGCGTGAACGGCGACCGCGCTTCCTTCTCCTTTCCTTCCGGACATGCGACAGTGTGCCAAAATGCGGGCAGCGCTACGGGCGGTCTTTCGGAGTGGTGCGTGCTCCACAACTGGCAAATAGCTAGGGGTGAACTCGTCGCGATAACACGCGTTTTAACGGCGATACTCAGTGAAACGATGCACACCAAAGGCGAGTGCAGCTTTTTAAGTGTTTGTTGTTGTTGTTGTTGTTGTTGTTGTTGTTGTTGTTGTTGTTGTTGTTGAGTGTTCTCCACAGGTCTTCGTAGGACTTTCAATGGCCGTATGCGTCTGAGTCAGCCATCCACAAAGGCTCAACAGTCTCTCAAGGATTCGCGCAATGCAGTAATGCAGAGAAGAGCGGAAAGCGGACACAAGAAGAATTACGAAGCGCATACTTGTGCTGCCCATACCGTTGTTTGTACGCCTTGCACTTTTTGTAAATTGGATCCCAATGAGTTCAGTTGTAGGCTAGTGCTTTGTTATTATTATTATTATTATTATTATTATTATTATTATTATTATTATTATTATTATTAAAGCGAATTCGATTCCCTGCGTGCCATTTTGTATCTGCCCAACTGAAATGGGGTCGATGTTTGTTAAGTGGTATAGTGCTCGGCAGCCGCTACTGCCGGCCCACCAATTGTGGCGCGAAGTGGGGCCTTGATTGGCAACCAATGGTCCTCAGCTGACCGAAAACGTTCAGCGGACGGTCAGCAAGTAAAAGAATAATTGTCGGCACATAATGCCATTATTACTCATCGTCGCCGGCCACTGCATGAACAATTGGTACATACTTCCTTGCAAGTGTTTAGCAGATACCACACTTCTCAGAAGAATGACAAAAAATAGCATAGCGAATATACCGGCCTACTACCCAAAAGCTTAATAATAATCCCTAGTGGGTACCAAACAAGTGTGCTTGCAGTAATTACCCAATGAGTGTTTTCAAAAGGCTCTCAAAGGCCGCTCTTCTAGCTTTCGCTGTGACTGTGCAGCGCCTTCCGCGCGGGCCTGGCGTTTGTGTGTGTGTGTGTGTTTGTGTGTGCGTGCGTGCGTGTGTGCGTGTGCGTGCGTGTGTGCGTGTGCGTGCGTGCGTGCGTGCGTGTGTGTGTGTGTGTGTGTGTGTGTGTGTGTGTGTGTGTGTGTGTGTGTGTGTGTGTGTGTGTGTGTGTGTGTGTGTGTGTGTGTGTGAGCGAGCGAGCGAGCGTTCAGCATCGGCTGTCTTTAGATTGCACAATATAAATTGCACAGGGTTATTCAATACACCTGTGCACCATGCACCTGAGGTCGGCCTGCGGCTTTGGGTCTATGTTTGGCAGCCAGAGGTCGGCCAGAGTGATGCCATATCCAAAATACCTTGTTGACAAAGCTAGGGCCATAACCGGCTAGGTCGGCCTTGCATGTTGAGCCAGCATGTATAGAGCCGATGTAATTTTTTCAGTTGGGTATAGCTCTATATATACATAGCAGCTTACTGGCTACTTCGCAGTATTTTTGGCGTCCCTGATCTCTTATCTCATTACATATACCATAGATATTCTGGTTTTACTCCCCAATACCACAATATGTGAACTCACAATGAGGCCACGCGCGAACTTATGATATAGCTCTTTATTATATCATGATATCCTTGATATCACTGACAGGCTTCTCACTTTTTTTTTTTTCCTCTTTCGTCAACGGATAATTTTCTGGCACCACTGATTATATTCGTATTTCAGTTCTGTAGCTTCCATGTAAGGAACTAATTAGAAAATTCGAGAACTGTGCATTGTTCACAACTGCAGCTGCGGTAACTCATGTCTCTTCCACTTATTATTTTTCTTCTATCGAAATGACGTATTATAGAGTCACCACGTCGGAAATGCTGTTCTCGGTAAAATTTCGTGAAACTTAAAGCGTGTCCTCTAGCGAGTCGATCGTTTGTATTGACGCACGTGGGTATGGATATATGGCAGCGCGACTTTCAGAGGTCGACCGTCCGCGCCCCTCACGATGTCCGAAACCATAGGGCACACCAAAAAGGGCGGCCGCATTGAAGTTCACTCGCATTGTATACACACGCGCACGGCCAATAACTGCAGCTCCAAGAACATCCCGCTAGCCAATGGTGTAAGGTTATAAATAGCAAGATAAAAAAAAATGTACCAATAACAAAATTTCGTTGCCGCGTGAGCTGGTAACATCGCATTACCGTACCACTGACCGTTGTTTCGCATTATTTCAATTAAGTGTACATCTCAGGAGGTACTACGACGTATATAACACGTATAAAAACAAACATTACGAGTTTATTTTGATGACGCTGTTTATTTTTCTGAACTTCCGAAACAGTGCTCTTTATAATGATTCATCGCTGTCCTTAATACAGACGATCAGTTTAATAAAGATCATACGATGATAACACGAGCCGGCATTAAAGGAAAAAAATAATTACACTAAGAACAGTCCCAAGATCGCCTTTTTTGTGTGTGTGTGTGATCTGCTAGACTCCTCTCAGAACTTTTGATCACCTCACCACGCTGCCGTACGCAAGGAGAAACTCGCGTTGGTGAAACATTTGTATAGGCCCTCGTTGGGACGGCGTGCAGACCGGAGGGCACGCGACCGGGAGACGCAGTTGCTTCACCGGGACGTCCTGCAGACGCTAGGCTCGTTCAGTTCTGGGCGCACTCGGATCAGTCATTTTCTTCGTCCTAGGTCACTACTTGTATAGGCTTATGCCACAGGAGCAAAGAAAAAGGACGCCTAAGCCATAATCGGCGCCATCAGCGAATGCCAGCCGTGAACGCCACCGTTAAGCCACGTCTTTATTTTCGTCCTTTTGCGGTCGCGCTCTCGCCTTTGTGCGCGCCCTGCTAACGAATGCGCTATACAAAAAATTCACGTGCCGGCCACTATATACGGTACGGTATTGCCTTGCTTGCCCGTACGGCAAACGGGCTACATATACCTCCTCATGTGGAGAAGCTCAAGAAGACGTGGAGCACATTCTTCTGCATTGTAAAAATCACGACGTATACCTCGAAAGAACCTTTTTCAAAAACTCAATTCTTTGGATAAGCGACCTCCATCAATTGCGAAAATCTTGGGTCCGTGGCCAAAAGGAAAGCTACAACAAGCCATTGCAGCGCGTGCAGTCGTTCGTTTTCTGGAGGAATCAGAAATAGCTCAAAAGTACTAAACAAAAAAGCAAATGTACTTCACTGTTAACCACGGTATGTTTCAAAACAGTATTTTCGTGTTTCACTACGATATTTTTGGGGAAACCTTTCTGAAAACAGTTCAGTATTTAAGCGACAAGATCATCTTAGACATTTTATTGAACGTTCACGCGTTTTTGTGCGAACACTCAAATTGGCATGATTACTTGTGTTTTGACAAACTCAGTGTGGTGCGGACACATTTCTCTATGTAGTGTGGACACATTCCTGTGCGGTGTGGACACTCAGTGTTCAAAAACGTGAACTCATTGTGTAAGTGTTGTGCTATGTGCACGTGTATAGCCTTGTGTTTGCTACGAAATGTGCGATGTCGACTTTTGAGCAAGAGAAGAGGAGTATACCCGGCGCCGCGACGCATTGGCACCAACCTCTCCTTATATACATTTATTTAAAAAAAAAGTGGCGCATAGACGAATAGTGCACCCACCTGCAAGATGTATCCGCGCACGTAGTCCTCGTAAGTCCAGCCGAACCCGTGCAGGACGCGTATGACGTCGTCGTGCGGCAGGACGCTGAGCAGCCGGTCGAGGAGTATCTTGAGGCGCACGGGCACCGCCTGGCTTCCGTACAGCACCAGCGAGGCCATGTCGAACGCGCTGCTCGCCTGCACCGGCTCGCCACCCGCGCCGGCCCCCGCCGCCACAACCATGGCCGACTGGCGAGGGTCACACAACTTGTCCAGAGCTGCAAAGAAGTGAATTGGAGAGACACAAAACGTCAGCATCTCATCCATGGTGCACGACGGAGACGTGCTGGCATATATGTGTGCTGACTTCAGTGTAACAGTGTTGTACACATTCGTTTATGCTATTTAATGACTTATATAATAACTGGACAGCAATGAGCGCTCAATAAAGACGAAGACGCCATTTTTGACTGTGACGTGCACGTAAAATGCGCGACATTTTCAGGTGTGCAAAAGTATGCAGTCACTTCATAAAGCAAAAGAAATACGAATATCTCCTTGATGCGTGCTGCGTCTCTTGATTTATATGTGGGGTTTAACGCCCCGAAACCACCAAATAATTATGAGAGATGCCGTAGTGGAGGGCTCCGGAAATTTCGACCACATGAGGTTCTTTAACGTGCACACAAAGGAGGAGGAGGAGGATTGAAAGAGGAAGGACAGGGAGGTTAGCCAGTTCCCAGACCGGCTGGCTACTCTGTACTGGGGAAGGGGGTAAGGGGGATAAAAGATGAGAGAAAAGAGACGTTGTAAAAAAAAAGGAGAGAGAAGGTCATCAGACGATCCACGACGCTGTTTACAGCCTGTCTCTAAGACCACTTGCCCGCAGAAAGCGCAACAACGCTCTCAATGCCTTGCGAACGTGCACACAAATCTGAGCACACGGGCCTACAACATTTCCGCCTCCATCAGAAATGCAGCCGCCGCAGCCGTGATTCGATCCCGCGACTTGCGGGTCAGCAGCCAAGTACCTTAGCCACTAGACAACCGTGGCAGAGCTGTGCTTCGTCTTTTCACAAACAGCATCTCGTTGAAAACATAGTAATGCTGTTTTATTATTATTATTATTACTATTATTGATTTCACGCGTAAAACACAGACGCAATTGTGGCACTATATTCTTCAGCAGTGTCAACCACCCACTTTGGCTTCGTAACCTTCCCTTCATTGCCAAGAAAAGTTGTCCGCGAGTACAATAATAAACGTGTAATAAGAGCGTAATTGCTTGACGATCAACAGTTAAAAATTTCGGAACCAGTAAAGAACTGTATATCGAGCGAAGTACCCTTAATTAAAGATCGCAAAAGCGTACTTCCAAAAAACAGTCCTAATACAGGAACACTCGTATGTAGTCTATTTACAATCGATGAAAGACCAGAACAGTTAGTCATTACCACAATCATCGCCAATATGATCGAAGCATACACCACCAAGAACCGTCATGCTCGAGAAATTAAGACTTCACCGGCCACTTGTCGTCTAATCGGTCTATTTCTTCCCCGGAGTAAACCGAGAAGATGAGAGCAGTCGATTTCATCCGGTATACTGAGTGAGCAAGACCGCAACAGCCACTGCCACGGAGCAAAGTGTTTTGATATATGCTCCAGTGACAGCACCGGACACCGTTAAACAATCGCGACAAAATGCGAACGTCCGCGTCAGGACAATTTTGACAGCCGGCCAGACTCGACATGATTCTCGCTTGCGAAGAAGAAGGGTCGCAAATGTTTCGTGTCAGCACTTAAAGGTGAGCGGCTATCGCCTGTCGGTCACCTGCGTGCAGATATATGACAACCTCTGCTCGAGGTATACCACCTCTGACGTCATGCAAAGTACTGGGCAAGCACGCCGCTCGTATCTGTCCTCACTCTAAGAAGATTGTGCTTTACTCTTCGGTGACTCCCTCTATCTTATCTATTTCTATCTTTATGTTATCTATAATATTCCCCGTTTCACTCACTCCACGTGTAGGGTAGCCGACCGAGCCTAACTACCTCCCTGCTTTTCTTCTTAGTTTTTGTCTCCCTCTACTCTCCGCGCAAACCCCACATATCAATCAATCAATCACTCTCCGCGCAAATGGCCCCCTTTAAAGAGACCAATTTACTCCCTCACGGAACCCACGATGTTTCAACAAGTGCGTAAGATCTCCAAAAATAATTCACGCGTCCTTTTTAAGAGAGTCTAAACGGGGCAAGTCGGAACCAAAACAAGTCAAATCAGTCTTCTTTTTTTCTCGGATGTCAAAGACTCTTCGTTGCGTCTTGCATGGACATATCGCTCTTCACGCGATACCATAGACACGAATCACGTAGAGTCGTCAAAAAAGGGAGTGAAAGAAAAGGAGATGATAAAATATAGATATCAAAGATGGAAATCAGACAGTATGTGGCAGTTTAAACATCTGCTAAACATAAATCAGGAGTGGACAATGTGTACGATGACAGAAAAGCAACAGCGCTTTGATATTTGAACCGCGAGCAGGTTGCCTGAAGGAAAAAAAAATCACTGGAGGTAACACATATTCGCAACAAGACGAGGCCTACTGCGGAAAAAAAAAAATGTACATAATCGACTCAACGCGTCGTAATGAAGTGCTAAATAAGTGAAATATTTTGTGAAAGATTGAAAAAAAAAACTAATTTCTCGTGGCGCACTAAATCGTCGTTAATGACTGAATTCACGTCAAGAACTTCATGCGACCTCATCGGACACAGGCATCTACTCTGAGAAGAGGTTAGCCGTAATCACTGAGGGAGAGATGGAAGGAAAATGACAAGAAGACAAACTGAATTGCATCTTGTTTGCTACCCCACACTGTTGGGGAGCGGAAGGAGCAGTATCAATGCAATGCACTGTCTTAACGCGGCTCGGCTGACGTCCCCTTTAATAGGGCTCTGAGCACCTCGTCTTGTCTTATTTGTGTCTTGTTAAGTTCTTGACGATATACTTATGACTATGCACCACCAACCAGCCATGTGTTACCGAAGCTCTTCGTTAAATTTAGAAGTGTGGCATCTCGGGCTAGTTGGTATGGCATGACAATAGTATAGTGCGAGAACAAAACGACGACACAGAGACGAGCGCTCGTGTACCTTCTTGTCTCTGTGTCGTCGTTTTGTTCTCGCGCAATAACTATCGTCCTCATTAAAAGCGCATTTGACATTGTGACTTAACCGAGCACATCTTTTCGAGTAGGGAGTCGAGCTTTCCCGTGCTCGATGGAAAGTTGTAGAGTGCGGTCGCGGTGTTAATCGCACCGGAAGAACCCGTTGGTGCGGCCCGGTAAAAAGGACGGGGCCGCAGCGCGTCCGTGGAAGCGTGGGAGCTTTTACGCGATCGGCAGTGTGTACACATTCCGCGCAGTAAGGACTCACGGCGACTGCGATCACGGCCGCGCATATATGTATACAGTACACACTAAGAGGACGTGCGACAAAAAAAAACGAAAACCGATCGGCGGCGGCCAAGCCCCGGTGATCAAGCGGCCAAGGCCGGCCGGTCCGCTGCTCCCGGATCCGTGACTCGGCGGAATACTGATGAGGGCCACCCCCCCACCTATACTAATGGTGCCCGCAGGGCCCGAACCAAACGGTGTGTCCCCCCTGCCTCCTCCGGCTGTCACCATCCTCTGCGACGACAGTCGCCTGGCCGATTAATGGGCGACGACGAAGGGCTGCTCTAATCGCGTCGACGCATCGATGAGCCGATGAGGGTAGAGTGAGTAGAGTGGTGTAGAGATGAGGGTAGAGTGGTGCGCCTTCGCGCCCGCGTGACAAGTTTCCGATAGGGGGCGTGCGTCGTCGTCGTTGCTCCGATCGGCGCTCATCGGAGTTGGCGAGAAGCGCGGGCGACGGCTGTTTTCGCGACACTTAAACGAGCTCTCGATATATCTCGTGCGTGCGAATGGTGCACGGTGCCAGGGCGCGGCGCCAAGGGATCGCGGTGCAGGTCTCGCGCGACCGAAGTGTATACCGTGCGCTTACGAAAACGCAGAAAGGAACGCGCGTGTTCCACCTTCTTTCTTGAAGGGCCTAAAGGATGTCGTGTATAAAGATGTATAGTTTACATTTTGCTTATTCTATGTCTTCAAGAGCAGAGTGCTTTGGCTATTTCTTGTCACTCATTGTTATGTATATTAGAAGTTGTATAGGGAGTACCTATTTTTTTGTATGTATATTGGGTTTTTTTTTTTCCACCCCTGTTATAGCCCGAATGGGGCTGACAGTATAATAAAATGAAATGAAAATGAAATGTCACAGCCATAATAAGCGCATGCACGGAGAGTAGGGGGTGCCGAGGAGAGGAGCTTTATTCACCTGAATCGGTACGCCAATTCTTCCCCATATACTTACGTATGCTCGCACATTTCACGCATTTTTATTGCCTGGGTTTTTAATGTTCTATGACGAACGGAGATCAATGGCTTGCCTGGCTTCTTTCCCCCTTCAATGACATTTATCCTAATGATGATTGTAGTCACGCAGTGCGCGACCATCAGCGTCTTACATTTTCAACATTGGCTACGCGTGTTCTTTGACGATATGTATAAGGTCGACCAGAAAGCCTCCTGGTTGTTGCATCCAAAAAGCCGTTATATTTCGCACCTTCACTCTGGGCCCCGGAAAGTCGATGACCATTAACAGACATTTGCTATAAGCAGAGAGAAACGTACACACAAATATTTTCTTCGTCTCCTGAAGAACCAAGAAGCCTGTAAGATAGCTTTCGAAAATAATAGACGTTCTGGGCCGAGGCGCTTCCAACCGAGCTACGTACTCGGTTTTAGTGAAAAGCGAGATTCCCTTCTATTTTGTACTGTTGTATTACATTCTCATGACTGGGGCTGCGTTGAGACATGTGTGCTCACGCACGAATATAATTGTGAACTCGAGGCTTTAGGCGCATGTACTCCAACAGACACGTGGATGTTTGTTCTTCAGTAAGCTTGTAAACTCCACTTATGTACCGTCGCAACAGTTGAGGAAAAACAACACAGCAAAAGCATTATCAGCGAATGTGTCCCTCTAATAGGAATTACACGTAGGTGTTCCTATTAAGTGACAATAGCGTTCAGGTCGCGCTCGAATACACCATCAGGTTATTTCACAACTCATATGCTGTTGTGATTAGGTAAACAATGGTATTTTTTTTTCAATATCCATGAACTGTAACAAGCACACTTTCCTTATTTCCTCTATGATATACGAACATGTGCTTGAACTGCTTGTAGCTACACGCGTTGATATGTGGGGTATATGTAACGTTCCAATACCACCATATGATTATGAGAGACGCCGTAGTGGAGAGCTCCGGAAATTTAGACCACCTGGGGTTCTTCAACGTGCGCCCAAATCTGAGAACACGGGCCTACAACATTACCGCCTCCATCGGAAATGCAGCCACCGCAGCCGGGATGCGATCCCGCGACCTGCGGGTCAGCAGCCGAGTACCGCCACTAGACCACCGCGGCGGAGCTGTAGCTACACCAGAAAGTAACGCGAATGCAAAGCAGACTTTAGGCAGTAATGTCCTCCTGTGTCTTCAAAAAATATATTGTACCAAACTTGCAACGAGCGCAAAAGATGGCGTCTTACGCGTACGAGTAGATTGTGTCGGATCATGTATGACTTGGATAGTGATTATTGCCCCCTTCTTTTCTTCACAAATTATGTGTGATTTTGTTCAATCTCAGTGATCCCCGATATTCCCTTGTCTCTTCGTTTTTTTTTTTTCAGTGATCGGAGATATACCTTGTTGTCGATACCTTGTTGTCGAATCCTGGTGGAAAGACAGCCTAATGATCCCCGATAACAGAGTACGTCGTAGCCTATATCGTCGAACATTTGTTGTTCTGAACACATTTATTTCTTTGCTATATTTACTGCGGGTTTCTTTAGAACTACTCCTGTAGAGGCTCTCGCGTTATTGGATCGAGCGTTTCGCACTTGCAAGATAAACGCGTATATAAATGCACAAAACGTTGTACAAAACCATGCACCAGCAGATACAAAGTCTTACATAGCGAGTGTCGCTGTTTCTCTCTCTCTCTCTCTCTCTCTTGCAATCTTTCGTGTGGCGAAAAGTTGTCAAACAAGGAATGTCACTGGAGACAACTTTTAGAGAAGAGTACAATTTCTTTCATCAGTGAATCCCTTTGTTGGACCAGCTTCTGCTCACTTCATGCGTCCCTTATACAAGCTTGTGCTTCGTTTAGATCACCTTTAGTGGCTTCTCAATGCAGGGCATAGACTGCCACAGTTCCAGTGGCGCGAATACATTTGATGAGCTACTGCTTTGGCATGCAAGCGTGCACAGTCGGTTGATTGTTTTTGTCGATGGTGCGATGTCCATTCAAACAATAACAAAATGGTGCCACAAACGGATTCCACTCCCAGGATATGGGTACAGCAAGGTAGATGGGATAGAGCTATAGTGGTTAGGGGAAGGGAAGGGAAGGGAAGGCGGTGGTTCATGTATGAAGTGCAGAGTCGGAATTGAGAACGCCCACAAAACAGTGAGAGAGCTTCGCGTGTGTCTTAACACCTATATGGAGGACAAAGTATACGCGCACACAGCAACGTAGACATCGTCGTACGCCTATGTTTCTGTCTTTTCTGTGCGCTACAGATGTTACAATGAAATACCAACATGTGCGAATTCACGTGCCTTTATTCTTTTTTTTTTCACTTCATATGCGCAGCATTCACCTAAAATCCATTTTTTTTTGTCGTATATGATGGCCCAACAAGCCTATTCTGACTACTGGATGCGCGCGACTCGACATGTGTGACCACAGCAAGATACGATAGCAGCGAGACAGGCCGTAAATTGAACATGCAGGGGTCATCGGCCTATCGACGACGAGAAGGGAGAGGAAGGAGACTCGCGAACAGACAAACGCATGCTGTATCCATGGGTGCTCGAACTGCGTTCATCGCTCGTTCGTGACGCACCCCCACCTCTGCCCGTTCAACGCCTCGTGTACACGACGTGAACGTCTGCGCTTGTAACAACAAGTGCTACAAGGACCGATCTGGGGGCGCTCTCTGCGTCGCAGGACCTTCGCCGTCACGCAGTGGTTCACACCAGGCACAACCATCCCCGAGGCGTTCTTTTCTTGTTTGTCGATCCAAGCAGCCACTTTATACGTATACACGACAAAAAAAAAAAAGAACTCCACGCTTCGGCGCTGCCCCTTACGGCACTCTCCTCCGAGAACACACAACCAGCCCGAAGTTCCTGCTCTGAGCGCGCGTCAAACTAACCGGGCTCTCTCTTTTCGAGCAGCAGCGCCACCGAGGAAGCCAGCCACGCGTGCAGTGCTCGCGTATAATTCCGCGTCACGCTCTAAAATCGCCCACGCGCCGCGGTTCACATGTGACGCACTCGTGTGAGCGTGTGTGCGCTCACATTTTCGCGGCGCGCGCGTCAAGCGAGTATATATGTATACACCTCGCTGCCGCCGGCTCTCCTCTTCCAGAAACGTGAGCGCGAGAGTAACGCGAGGAGACACGCCTATGTCACGAGACGGAAGGGCGTCCCGCACCAGTAGCGCCATCATGCAGGCACGGCAGCGTCGCGCGCGACAATCTCGATCTTCCCGCGCTGCCGATGTGTGCGAATGAGACGCGGCGTTCGCTTTCGGTTCGTCGCGCAGTGTTCGCGAACGCAGCCCCGCATGTGCGGACGTCGCGTCAGGAGAAACGTATAGGCCGGAACCGGATTGAACTGTGTTTGACGCTGTTGCATCACTGATTGAAATGGAGATGTTAAATGCAGAAAGACATTTAGAGATATCTCGAACTGGCTCACCGCATTAATTTTTCAGTGAGTAGAATGTTTGGCGATGAAAGTCATAATGTGATATCTTTGGTTTTACTCCAGCCAAAATCATGATATCATTATGAGGCATGGCGTACGTGGTGGAGGGCTTCGCAACTTTTAACCACCTGGTGTTTTTTGACGTGCGCTGTCATATCACACTTTATATATAAGCGGGTTCCTAGTATTTCGCTTCCATCAAAATTCGACCGCAGCGGCCGATATCGAACCCGCTACCTTGGGGTCAGCAGCTGAGCACTGCGAGCGCGACCCCGCCGCGGCGAATTGATGATTAGTCGGGCATCCCAGGGGGACAGTGAGTAAAGAAGCATCCCGCATCCTTCTGATATTTCAGCGATAGACTAAGCGATTCAGCCGTGAAATACACTATATGCACGCAACAACAGCGAAGCTATGGCAGAGAACTTACCGGACAGATCTCCCAGGCTAAACCAGCCTCTAACATCGTCATCGTTATAATATAACCATACCCTCCGCCACCATCATCACTATTACTCTGTGTGTTGTGGTTGCTGTTACATACAACACAGTATACAAAAGCGATACACTTAACAATGTAAACAGCATTCCGTAACAAACAATTCACTGCATGAAATTATTTTACAATGATAACGAGATGTTAATTGACATTCTATGAAGAATGTGACAAAACTAGAACATCGTCGCTGACGCCACCGCAAATCTTTTATTACGTGAATTTTCGTTCATATATGCAACATTTTCTCGGTGTCGAATGAAGCTGAGATGACCTTATATTCTGCCCATTTTTCATATGCCACATACTTTTACGTTATTTTTTTTTGCTTTCTTATTCATTTATTCGCTCTAGATTTTTTTTTGTTATTTTTGTGGGCTTTTTCAGTATTATCATCATGATGATGTGATAACAGGCTCTCACGTAACCCATGTTCTAATTTTCTATTGCATACATATGAAAATAAAAGGACCGCTTGTTGCCATTTGGCATTGTAATAAGAGGGAGAGAGAAAGAATATAGTAAAAGTAGGGAGGTTAACTAAACTTCTCTACACGAGGGGGATTCGCTCGCAGGATTTCAAGCTGGACGGTTGTGCCCTCGCGATCTCCGACTTCAGCGTAGCTCCCGCCGACTGGTTCGCCCTCCGCGGTCTCCTGATGCCGTGTAGCTCTCGCATTGTGGCACCCCGCCCTTGGACTGCTTCGACCGGATCCCCACTTTCCTATCTCCTTCTTTTTCCTCTCGTTGGCTGTCTTCTTCTGCTTCTACTTTCCTTCTATTCTTTTTATCCCTCCTTCCCCCCACCCCTATAAGGCACTGCGCCGTGTCGCCTGAAGGCAGACAGAAATTAGGTGCCTTTTTCCTCTTCATTGAAACCACTACCACCACCACACGAGGGAGAGGGTAATACGGGAGTAAGAGAGCGAGAGAAGAAGATGCGCATGCACTGCACACCACAGACATGCAGCCCACTGTTTCACAGGCTGTCGCTCAGTGGTGTTACCTTCAAGTGCAGGAGGGCTCGTATATATATATATATATATATATATATATATATATATATATATATATATATATATATATATATATATATATATATATATATATATATATATATATATATATATATATATATATATATAATATATATATATATATATATATATATATATATATATATATATATATATATATATATATATATATATATATATATATATATATATATATATATATATATATATATATATATATATATATATATATATATATATATGTTTCTGCGTTGATGTACTACGATGTACGGTGTCGACGTAATACAAATAACTGTGCTACCAAGGGCGAACGACATAGAGGTGCATGACACATGTTGTCTTTCACGGATTCCTAAAAAATCTTTCCAAAAAGGGCAGAATCCATGCCGTCCACTGTATTCTATGTATACTCGTACACTGCTAAAGTGTTGAACTTAATCCTAAGGTCCGGCTGACATCAAAAATAAATAAGTACACGCGCAAAGCGACAAAGATCTGTGTCAAAAGAAAGAAAGAGAAGAAAAAAGGCACAGCGATAATATAAGGTGTGAGTGCACTAGGAAGTATACACTTAATAAGAGCTGTAAACTGTAGAGTGCGAGGTGCTTTCAAAAATATATTTTTTTTCTAATCCCGGACTCCGCGGATCCCTTTCGTCAATTTCTCGAATCTATGAAGAAAAGCATCTTGTCACCACAGGCAATTCAACGTAAATGGTAATTGCAAGGAGGAGGAGGACAAGAAAGACAAGAGAGAAGGCAGGGAGGTTAACCAGGCACATGCCCGGTTTGCTACCCTACGCTGGGGCTATGGGAAGGGGGGCATAAAGATAAGGGAGAGGAAAGAGGAAGAGAAAGAGAAGGATTGTCAGTCAATGGGCTGACGCGTATGCAGCGGTGGCAAGATATTAAAGAAACAATGGAGCCCAGTGTGAAGGTGGGTGGGGGGGGGGGGGGGGTGCACTTCCAAATGCTATTACGCATATAGCTTTGCGCGGCAATGGAAGTAAAGATTTTTGTGGAGGCAGCAGCCTCATTAAACGCGAAAGTGGAGCATTGGCGTCCCAGGGCGTCGGCACGAGTGATGGCTAACACCGTATGACGTCATCGTGACGTCGTAATAACCAATATTGTCGTTAACGTGATACCACAAATGTGAAGACGTATGACGACGTGATCACCTAACAACGTCGCTTAATCAAAAGGTGGACAGATCACGGAGGCATGCAGTGCAAAACCACGTCAGGCCTGTAAAGTTTTCAGAGAGGAGCGGCGGGGGAGGATCAATCTTATCGAATGAGCAGGAAAAAAAAAAGACGGTTTTCGTCTTAGCCGAATGCATAAGAGAATTAACCTGTGAGTTTTCTGCTTCTCTACTGTACAGTTTCCAGTTCCACGGAGGGGCGTCTTCGGCTGACGCCCGGCTATATAAGCAGCCTGAACGCAGTCCGTTCTATTACACGGCAGTCGTGTAGCGCGGTCCCGGCGCACCTGCGTCGGCGGAGGTGTCCGGCCGTTCCCGCCCCCACATAATTTATGCATCGGCTCGTGTCGTCGTCGCCGGCGGCGGTCGCGCGGAACCAGGTGAGTGTGCCGATTGTTCCGCCCCGCATGTGATTATGTGCGCGGCGCCTAATGAAACCGCGCGCGGCCGCCATTAGGCACGCTCGAACGCCGAGCTACTTGTTCTTCATATTCTTCCGGTTCGCCCAGGGTTCCCCTCACGTTGTGCGTGCCGTGGATGCAGTCGTGCTTGAAGGTGCTACCCCAAAAAACAACGCAGCTCGCGCGCGTGTATCCACCTCTTATACAAGAACGGTCCACACGATGCGTATAGGCGCACGCGCTGCTGTGTGGCAGATAAAAACACGGCGTTTTTATTATCAAGTCACCACAACGTCATGCTCGGCTGCTCACTTTTCAACGCAGTGTTCATGTTATAAAACGAGGCGTGAGAACAGGTACACAAGAGTGAAGCCAAGACATCAAAAACACTTCTCTATTAAGTGCGTACTTGCATGTTCTGTCTTCTAACATGGATATACTAAGTAGATCACCTATCTGTTATTCCAAACTTTGACCCCACATGGTCAAATAAAAAGCGGTCTGAATGAGTGACGCATAGAACCGCAAGCAAAAAAAAAAAAACGAACAAGGTATACGGAGGTCAATCTCCAATTCGTCCAACTGCCTAACATACGATTGGGGAATGACAGAGGGAAACGGAAAGATGGGAAAAAGAGGAGGGAAGAAATCGTGTACACGAAACATGCTGTTTTTATGTAGCATCCATGTCAGTGCCACTGCATACGGAATAGTTATTCATGTGTGCACGTATTCAAGCCCTGTCAGCTAGCTACGGAAACAATTTCGTCAGAACGCACTAAAGTTTACTTCAGATAGCTCGAGCAGCTGTAAAAAACGTTTTGCGGGTTCAACAACTGATCGTCACAGTCGTCTATCAATATATATTTTCTCGTCAGTATAGAGAAAAAAAGCTGAGTACATAGAAGTGCGCAAGAATTAAGCCTTACTATTTGCAAATTATCCACGAACACAGAGTGCCGTGAAAAGACACAAACAAAATATTTCTTATCGACAACTCTATAGGACCACTTTGAAGTCACTGTGAGGAATAACACATCGACGGGGTTCTTATACTTGGTCAAAAAATAATACGTTTCCTTTCCGTATTTTGGTGGCTCATAATGAAGCGTTCGGAGCAATACAAGCGCGTATGTTTTTCTGAAGTTTGGATCAGCGCTGACGATGAGCTAACAGTCCGCTTCGGTAGGTACAGTGATTTCGATGCTCGACTGCTAGGCCCGAAGGTCGATGGGTTCGATTCAGGGCGCGGCAGTCGCATGTCCGACGTGAAATGCTAGACGCCATGTAATGTACTGTGCGATGTATAGGCGCACGTTAAAAAAATCCCAGACGGTCGAAATTTCCGTAGCCCTCCGCTATACGGCGGCGTGTCTCTTAATCATATCATGGTTTCAGTACGTAATAACCTAGAGATATTGCCGATGAACGTTGCCCCTATATGCATGATATAATGTTCGGACGGTGTCGCCTCGACTCCATATATCCCACTCTTTGTCAAAGGAAAGGCTATATGCGGACAGCCGTGTGCACGCGCGTGCTGATTGTTGTTCCACATGTGTCACTCAAGGCGCGACCTTTTCCTCGCTAGCTCGAGAACCGAACAATGGTGGGTCGTGCGGTGACGGGTTAAGTCAGGCTATACACAGAAAGAAACGATGAAACTTTTCACGGTATAACGTGCACGGAATAAAAGGTGTACTATACGCAACCTTGCAGAACGAAAAACGTGCGGTAGAAACAAAGCAAATCTAAGGCTATACTGCTTAATAAAACACCGCTTGCAAGATATTCCTCGTTCCCTCACGAAGTCTAAAGATGTAGAGGTATACATTGCTCGAAGTTAAGACACAGAGGAAAATCTCATTATTTAAAGCGGGAAGGTTTTACAGCACCCAAGTGTCTGATTGCATTTCGCTCTGCAGGTGAATAGGTATACATATGTCCCAAAGATAAGATATATTTTTACAGCGCATAAAAAACTGAAGGTACACAAACATAGGCTACGTGATATTGTCATTACACTCTTTGCACCTTGGCTTTCAGTTGAGCTTTTTCATTTATAACTTGATGTGTGTGTCCTGTTGTCACAATACTGCTTAGGTGAGCTTCACTATACGGACGCAGAAGAGGGCAAAGGTAGAATGTATTTTACGCTGTACTGTAGTCTCGTTTTGTGGAAGAACATAAATGAGCGAGGAGAGGAGGTTTAAACGAAATTTACTAATGCGCAGCGGCTTTACAAAATGAAACTACGTATTCTGAACTGCCCATGCACAATGCTGAGCGCACGATGCACTTCGCTATTGTGGGACTATACAGATACAAGCTATAACGATAATGCCGATAATCGATCGACACTTGCATAATTGCGTAACGCATTGAATAGATGTAGGGAGAAATCTTCCCCGGTTTTAGCTGTCCGGCTGCGAACATGCATGCTGAAAGCGTTTGGCCATGCATGACATCCTGCGTAGCTCACATCTGCAAGCATATACTACGCACGCAATGCATTTTATTTTTTTTTTTTTGCTATGGTTCCGAATGTCAAGTTTCCCCTCGAACTGGTCAGACAAGTTCGCGAAAACTTTGTGCAGAAGGCGTCCTGAGATTGCGTTCATATATGGACTGATTCGTTAATGTTTCCATAAAGAGTCATAACAGCGACAATCGACTGCAAACGATTTCTGAATGTTACTATAGGTTTCTCTCTAGCTTTCACGAAGAGAAATGTAAACGTGATTCTATGTTTGCTTTCATTACAGCGCTTGACGTCGCGTGCAAAAACACCTCAGTGGGTGCGTTAAGCAACAGCCGCAGGACAAACTCGTGAACTCGTATATTTGGCCGCCGCAGTCCAATGTAAAGCCTCGTTCACAGAAAACCTGTTCGGCACATTGATGCGAAAAAAAAAAAGATATATGCTGCGTCGAATAAAGAAGTGTTTCTTCAAACCAAAAAAAGATGAAAAAGTTGAGCGAGAAAGAAACAGCGAAAAATCGAAGCCATCGCACGCGTGTATATATCTGCGTTGACTGGTGAGAAGTGAATCACTTGCGGTTAGCGTAAAAATATTCATTAATAAGCTGAAGCAGTTAGGTCAACGTAAATAGTGAAAGAATCACATTCTTCTAGGAGCGATTCTTTCACTATTTGCTTTATCACTTTCGCATAGCGATGGAGATATCCACTTAGCTGGCTTTTTGATTTTTTGTTTATTTACTTATTTGTTTGTTTGCTTTGCTGACGTCAAGGGCCTTGTTTCCTGAATGTGGCATAGTGTACGTGTTAACCATGTTCTCTTGTGTCAGCGTTTCGGGTCGCCGGCTTTGGCTATAGGACGCCTCTGAGCAGGGGCGGCACCAGGATGTTTTTACTGGGGGGGTAACCACGAAAAGTGAGTTCCTCCGAGGGGGCAAGCTAGCTCTGCTCCTACTAGGTTTTCAATATATGCTTCCGGGCACTTGGGTGGGCATAGGGGGGGCAGGCGAGAATTTTGGAGGGGCTCCAGCCCACCCTTGCCCCCCCCCCCCCCCCCCCTGGCGCCGCCCCTGCCTCTGAGTCAGATAGCAACTCGAACGCGCATGCCATCGTTTGAAACGGAGCATTTCAACATGGTTAACGCTTTGCCCGCCGAACTCAAATCTCTTTCTTGTGAAGTTTTCTTTACGTCCACTCGAGCTTCGTAATTGACGCACCAACTTGAATAACTCATTTCGTTAAAGACTATATTTTTCTCTTCCTCATGCAAACTCATCATTCAATACCTTCATTTCACGGCGACGCAATTAACGCATGCTTCTAACAAACTGAAGACAACATCCATGGTCAAGCATGTATAAAGTGGACCATATATTCTGCAGCCTCCTCCCTCGCCCCTTTACGTGGCGTCTAATGATCGTTTGGTAAATTTAGCGCTTGCCAACTTGGCTGCTATTTCTGCTAATGAATGCTTAATAAAATTTTTAGCTATATTCATCGGGAACTTAATTTTTTTCCAGATTTCAAACGCATTTCGTTGTGTTCCATGCAGCCTCTTGCTGAAATTAAATTTATTGTACTGTGAATTTTTCATGTCAGAGTAAATGCGACGAGTCCATATTGGAGGACTCAATCTATGCTTTTTTTTACATTGCTGGCTCCTTCTCTGCTTTGTCTGTTTACAGCACAAAACATGATTTGGCTGATATCTTCAGCACCAGGCATCCCACTTATGCATTCTTATAGGTGCCCATATAAAAGGCATGTAGATATTCTCTTCGCGAATATTGCGCAACCGGACAAATATGAAATGCGATCGTTATAGAGCCCGCATACTTTTGTATTGCATGCACGGTATAGTGCTATAGGAGAGACCCACCACAACAAGTGAGCATTTTTCGATGCCATTTCGGCCTCAATATGCCACGTGGCCTCGGTCCAATCTCTGTTCCTGTCGCCTTTCGCGTGAGTCAACAATACGCGAGAGGCCGCTTAGTATTTTGATCGCGCCTAATGTCGTGCGCCCACTCTATTCGCACGAATGACACACACGTCCACAAGAACACGTGAAAGGTCGCCCGGTACGACTTTGAATTTTCTGACAGCTACCGTCACACAGAGAGGACAAAATGTGAACTTTTTTTAAGAGCAGCACACACTTCGCTCAGTGCTGGTGGCCGGTCGATCCTATAAAGTGCACGCCCCGCAGTCGCAAAGGCTGCGTATCGTATAGCAATTGTAAACACGAGAACACTGTGACCAACCACTGACCACACGGTTTTACACGCGTCAATGTTGTTGTTGCTGCTGTTATTTTATTTCCTCGCGAACACAACTTCTGACAAGCGTGTCGACATTCGTTTTGTCTCGCCAAACAACGGCACCTGGGTTCGCACACGCGTTGGAATAGTTCCACGCGCTGGAAACAGTTCGTGACAGCCAATCATCGTGTTCGGCATATTGCCAATGCCGGCCTTTGGTGAACGATGCCCGAGAACAGAAAGTTCTTGCGAACTGACCAAAAGTCGTGACAATTAAAGCGCAAAATGCCCACTGTATGCTTTTTTTGTTAGAGTTCATTATTTGTCTGACCACACTGGTCATTGAATCAAGGTATAACGTTTGTTGCTATTCTTTCTTCTATTTATTTTTTTCCTTCACGTTTTACATTAACTGTCAAGACGGTCTTATTTATTGCTTACAGCTATTGTATACGACCAGTACTTCGTTCTGACTTTCCTTTAACGTATCTTTCTGCCAATTTCTTTTAGAACATTTCTTCCCCTCTTTTTCTAATAATAGCAAGAAGGCAAATGTGCGTTGGCTTGTAATTATGATTTTAATAAAAACCTTTATATCCAAATTTAATACATATTGATAACACCCTGCACCCTAATTCGACAAAAAATGTTATACCCCTATATTAATATGGGGGGGGGGGGTCAAGTCCCTACTTCCTAAGACAGAGTTAGCGTTCACAATTAGAGAGTGGTAGATGTGGCAACTAAGGTATTGACCAAAACTAGAAATACGTAAACTTTTTTGAAGAGTGCATAGGGCATGATTGTGTCGGAGGGTTTGTTATCGTTTAAAAATTGGCGTGTTACTTAAAAAGTGACGAAGCAACATTATGTTAAACGACAAATATGCATCACGCCGTCCTATTTAAGCAAAGGAAGCAATATAAACATTACACAGTTTTATACGTTTATCGATAACACAACTATATTACGGCGCAACATATGTGCGCGACGCATCGAATATAGTATAACCTTGTAGGTGCCGTATAATATAAAATCATCCTCGAGAAGTTTATTTATTTTATTTACTTATTTATTTGATGCTGTCAATCCCGTGCTCGGGGTCATTACGGGGAGAGTGTTACGTAATACATAGCATTCACACAATCAAGCAGTATTCGATCACACATAGAAATAACGCACAAGTGAACGTTGTGTTTTGACCATGTCACTGTGGTTCAGTGGTTATTATGACGTTCGACTGCTGACCCGCAGCTCGCGGGATCGATCAAATTTATCCCGGTCAGCGGCGGCTGTATTTTGGATATAGAGGCGAAAATGCCAGTGGTCCGTGCACTTATATTTAGGCGCACGTTAAAGAACACCAGGTGATCGAAACTTCCGGAGCCCTCCGCATACGAGGCTTCTCTCATAATCGTATCACGGTTTTGGGTTGTTAAACCCCTGACAATTACTATTATATCAAACGCGGCCGAAAAGTATGCTATGCCATCCGGCAAGTAATACGGCGATTGTCGCTACTTTTTCTTGTAATTTTATTCTCTCTATCTTCGCAACATTTCTTTTTATCGTGTTTTATTCCCCTCACTCCTTTCCCCAGCACAGGGTAGCCAGCCGGTCTAAGAACTGGCTAACCTCCCTGTCCTTCCGCTTAAACTTTCCTCCTCCTTCTCCTTGGATACTTGCAGATTAATGCCACTCACTGATCGTCCTCATTAACATATAGCCACCAACGCCACAATAGCACGCTTCAAAAGCATTTGTGTATAGCGTTACAAATAGGCGTAATTCAGACGTGCGCACCACACAATTCTAGCCTATAAAATTCAGCATATAGTTTGGGATTTGTGTTTGGCACGTATTCACAGCGGTATATACACACTTGGCCAGCGGTCGTCGTCGTTAGAATACCCGTCAAAATAACAGCGGTAAGAAGTAACATTATCACGCGAATTTCGTCCAGTAATCCGATATAGTTCCCCTCCACAGCCATCAGGAGTTTACTATTAATACGGATGGTTGTTATCTCTGTTAACAGGAAAGTGCGCGATGTGGCGTGAATCGCACTTTACCCGCGCAGAATGTAAACTACGCGACTTCACTTTGTCGAACGCGCCAACATTTTTTTTTCTCTCTTAAAAGTGTGCCCCAATCATTTTTTTTTCTTTATTGCCTTCTCGACTACAGGTCAAGCTAATATGACAATCAGTATCACACGTGTTTCATGCGTGATAACGAATCAAACAAAGATATTACATCTTCGACACAGTCGGTAGTCTTATACACATCTCGCACTTTCATAACAGCTTCCACGAAACACTCATTAACGGATAGAACTCTCACGTCACAGCGTCTGTACGATAGCATACTACGCCAAACCGAATGAAGACCAAGTAAAAATATAACATCCAAATTTTGCACAGAACTATCGCAAGACAAAAAACGAATTTCATATGAAGTAAGAGGTAAATCTTTTTTTAAAGTCCTCTGTAAAATATCCCAATCATGCAGGTGCGATCATGCGCTGTGCGCGTGGCGCGAAGTCCTTCCAATTAAGTCACCAACTTCGCGATCACGGTTTGCGGGAGAAAATTGGAGATCCGGTTGTGTTCGAATGTGCGTTCGTGAAAGCGAGAGCCAATAATCGCGGCCACGTATGCTAAATAGGCGTATACACTAACGCAAGAATTCGCTTCGCCGGATAAGCTGGCACCAATCAATGTCACCCTTTTCCGCTGACCATGGGAAGTCGCCGCGACCCGGCTGGTCTGAGTGCTGTGCGCTGCAGATCAACTCGGTTCTGTCAGTGAAACCACGCTTTAATTTTTTTATACTGATACAAATAACCTCTTGCGGTGAAATAAACGCCCAGTGAAGGCGAGTCAACCACGTGTGCTCTTAATGGCTATGTAGCAATAGTATAGAGTCCAGCTGAGTCAACCACGTGTGCTCTTAATGGCTATGTAGCAATAGTATAGAGTCCAGCTGAGTCAACCACGTGTGCTCTTAATGGCTATGTAGCAATAGTATAGAGTCCAGCTGAGTCAACCACGTGTGCTCTTAATTGCTATGTAGCAATATATAGAATTAAGCTGAGTCAACCACGTGTGCTCTTAATGGCTATGTAGCAATAGTATAGACACACTTTAAGCGAAGCAACGTAGGCGATGCTGAGGTTCAAGACCACGCACTACTTGACACCCGTACGCAGCATAGTACTTAGCGCTGGACACGTTTGCATCAACACCACAGTAATCGGTCATGATTCGTGATGACTGTTTTCGTATTAATCCAATCGGGCGACCACTTGGTGAGTTTGGTCTATACATCTATCGGCACAGGGAGTTTATTCCAACAGACATATCTTACACTCTCACGTATCACCGGCGCGGATGCTTACAATGAAAAAGGTGTTTTAGAATGTCAATTACTAACCACCTATGGTTCCTTAACGCTCACTTAAATTTATAGGTAGTACGCCAGCTGGTGTTCTCCAGTGCACCTATAGATTTCTAAGTGCAACTCGCAAAAGTTCACACTACACTTCGTGTAAGAACTGATGTTTGTGATTATAAGTGTAGAGAACAAATTAGCCCGCTATATCGCAAGCGCGGTCAGGTCAGACGAAAACGACACGCACGAACAAAAACGAGGGCTCTGTGGTTGTGTTAGTATCCATGAATATCTATTACGCAACAATTGTTCGCATATACATCAAATTCCAGTCAATCCCTATATATATATGCTGGACGTTGAATAACCGAAGGAGGCTGACCAACACGCGTTAACAGCGACGCTTTCGAAAGCTCGAGGGAAAACGTACGACCTGAGAGAATTATCATCATCATGAACAGGTATGTGCCACAAAATTGGGAAAAGGCCCACTAAAACGAAGGTGGCAATAGTTAGCCTAAATGGCTGGGAAGAGACGGCGTCCATATATATATATATATATATATATATATATATATATATATATATATATATATATATATATATATATATATATATATATATATATATATATATATATATATATATATTGTCTGCGGTTTAACTCGAAAATCACTGCATGCGCTGATAATCAACGAAAACAGCCTATGACCTAGCTAAAGCCAGCACCGACCTACAACCGACCAGATTTCACTCCAGAATCATCCAGTGTCGGTCTTTCTATACCCTTCCGCGATTTCGTGAAAGCTTTGCCCCCTCCCCCCCTTTTTTTTCTTTTCTTTATTTGGATGCGCATCTTTAACCCGCACTCTTCGCAGAGATGCACAAGCCGAGAGCAATCCAAGAAAGAAAGAAAGCACATACACATACACTTTGCCTGATGCGCAATGTGTACAGTAATGCGAATGAAAGTAGATTAATCGTTTGAGCAGGCAAAGTAATACATCAGCCATGTGCTTGATCACCCGTATACATCATCGCCTCAATTCAACGAGGTGTTATTCGTGAAGAACATAACAGTAACGGTATTTATAATGCTGTCGATGAAAATAGCGCCGATAAGAGCTGGACCTTGTGGAGCCGTACCCAAGTAAAGCAATCGGTCAACCTATATATTCGTTTAAAGCGCAGAGCCCCTTATCGGATCTCTGTTGCCACTTTATTGCGACGGTGCGCGCTTCGTCGGAAATTATCTAATTGAGGAAAACAACTAAATAGGTAATACATAACTAAGAGTAATAGCTTTTATTCACCACATTTGCAGGCATGTACTGTTTTGTTCACTATCGATATGCATACATGCGAAAGAGTGCACGGTCCGCAACATGGAATCGGTGCTAGCACGCTGTTATCACATGTGTGTGTTTGTGTTCGTAATAAGTAACCGCTACGAAACTCATACTTGTGTGTGTGTGTGTGAAATGGGCTTTGTGTATATAGGAAGCCGTACGTTAACGCGGGTTCGAGTGGACGTCGGGAAAGGGAGCCTCACTGTAATGAATGCGCTGTGACTGGACACGCCACGAAAATAGATACGCAAACACGTATTGCTCCGTAACAAACGATAACGTTCCAAGCGCGCGGTTTCAATTTGCGCTTCTTTTAGAGTCCGCGTGCCCGTGCCACCACAAGTGGAACGAGCAGAGGCATTGCTCAGCCTGACTAAGCACCGGTATCATAACGGGTATACTAAGCGTACGTGCGATGGAATCGATCTTCCATAAAGCGTGTGTTCATAAAGTAAATGGGTATAGGGGGAGAAGGACAACTTTACGATCGGGTGAAAATCCTTACGCGCAATTTTAACGTATATGAATTGCTGGAATAGTTTTTAATTCTGGCCGAGACCAGGCATGCAGTGATGGAAAATACGCCAGAGAGAGAGAGAGAGAGAGAGAGAGAGAGAGAGAGAGAGTGTGTGTGTGTGTGTGTGTGTGTGTGTGTGTGTGTGTGTGTGTGTGTGTGTGTGCGAATCCTCCTCAACAATTTGACAGCTTTGAAAAGCAAGAAGGTATACAGTGCAGAACCGCAACATAACAATATCGCGCGGGTGCAAACATGGTTGTGCGCCGAGGGTTCCCCATGGGGTCGAGTTGGGGGAAAGAAAAGTTTCACTTCCTTAAATTATGTGATTCTGTTTGGACTCCATGGCCTTCCTGTTGTCACATTGTTTGGAAAAGAAACGTGCGATGGCTCACGCTGACAAGCTTTGACGACAAACATGTACTATATGCACGAATAATAATAATAATAATATTTGTACCAAAACCATATGATTACCAGAGGCCGTAAAGCATGGTTCCGGAAATTTCGACCACGCGAGGCTCATTTGTCGCGGACCGACATCGCACTCCATCGATATGCCGAAATGCACCCCGTGAATTTCGCATCAGCAACCGAGCCCCGTCATCAATTAAATTTGTATCGGCAGCTGCGTTTGCGCAAACCGAAAGCTTCGTGGTATACAGAGACGATTCGCGATGGCATGCGTTCACATGCAGACGCACGTGTAAGCATGTACACTTCTTTTATAACTGCTCGGACGAGCGCAATTGAATAAGTACGTGTGGTTATAGGGACCTCTCGTTAATTGTGTGTAATACCTAAATGTTGTGATGAGTGATGCATGTAAACCGATGTTTAGCTTATAATCAGAAACTATATGAACACATGCGTGGTTGAAATGCATGTTTTATACACCGTAACGCTTACAGTCGTGCGTTTGTGAGCGTAATGTATATGCGTAATATGTAATATAAAAACGAGTGGTATAACCTGCAGTGATATAACCTATGCATGGTCCTACCTATTCAGCGTTTCAAGGCGAAGCTCAGCCATATTGGTATCGCAGAGAGCAGCGATCAGTGTAATCGGATACATTTGTAGATGACAGAGAGACCTACATATATATGACACGTGCGCAGTATAGGATGGTATAACAAGTTTACGCGTGCCGTAAAACGTAACTGAGACGTCTTTCTGCTAAGCTATAGCCTCTTTATTTACTTCGCTACAATTGTGGGCGCCCTTTGACCGATATTGCTACATTGTGTCGTGCGGAAAGGTGCGCGCGAGTGCATGCACAGGAGAAGAGTGTGCTACACGTGAATGAATATTTCAGCACCGGACCAGCAGCCTTTGAAAACGCTTTTGTCGAATTCTGACAACAGTCGTGGTTAGAAAGCTGCGATTCACCTTCGCAGTGATTCTACTGTGGTCTCCCGTTCAGCGCACGGAGAATCGAGAAGACATCACGCCGAAACGAAACGACGGCTGTATGCACGGAACGATGAAAAGGAACTGGTTTGCTATATCGGCTGAATGCACGCTATTGGTTGCCCAAAGCATCATTGAAAAGACGAGCGAGCCTTCACAGGCGACGCGATGGCTGTGACGAGTGGCCTGGTTGAAAGAACAACACGGATGCGAAGTGCCGGCTGCTAATGAGTCGGATTTATAAATACGAAAATCTTAAACCAGTGATGGTTAATTGGTTTTCTTGAGAAGCAACTGGCCCACTTGAGCACTACTTTCCCACGTCAAGCGTGCTTCCACGATCTACCCAATGCAACCTTCCGCAGAAGTGTCAAAAGCATAGTGCGCGGAACTTTGAAGATTTCTTTTGGAACTCATTTATAATAGGCTGATTGCACGCATTCGTGAAAGGAGAAAAAAAATAATAGTTCACGTGTTGTACGCCCGCAGAAATGAGAGCTGCTTAACTTTCCACCTCAGCAACCGCATCTGTCACATATTCCGTGTTTGTGTTGTCGCAATTTCTAATTAAGGGACGAAGTACGCTGGTGCGGAGCCCAAACGAGACGACAACGACCAAGATCGACAGCGAACCTCGTGCCTGAACAAAGAAGCGACGATGACAGCTTGGTGCCCTGCGAGCAGCAGAAGGAACTACACCACACTATATACCCAAAAGCCAGCAAGGCAGGCAAGCGTTGTTGACAAGTCTCCACTCAACGCTACAGATAACGAGCGCGCAGTCGCGACGTGAGAGAGAGAGAGAGAGATGGTGTTGGGATGCACCGGTACCTGAAACGTCGGCTGACTCCAGCGGTGTGCGGCAGCGCTCCGACCTCCCTTGGCGACCAGCGGTGGCGGCTTCGCCGAAGCCGTCCTCGGCGCGTTGCGGAGACACTCCGCCGGTGAGGGCCCCGGGGGAGCCCAGCGACCGCATCGACACCTTCGGTCCTTGAGCCCTCCCAAGGGAGGCTCCCTCTCTCGCTGCCTCAACCCGTGTGCCGGCCGCCGTAGTCCATCACAGTCCACCGTCTCCGAAACCACATTTCTAGGCAACACTGGACGGCAGTCGGCACAAACTGTTGATCAACGCGTACGTTCTCCCGCGACCCACTCTCGGTGACACCGCGACGCTCGCGGAGCAGTCACAGCAGGAGCGCGCGCGGTGTCAGGGCGAGGCGTCGCTTCGCTGACCAGCTGCTGCGCCGCGTCGACTCCGAGGTGCGCATCGGCGAGGGCGGGGAGGTGTCCAAGCTGTCTGTGGCGAGGCAGGGCAGAGCAGCACAGCCGGCTACATAGCGGGTGCCAGCGACACGTCTGTTTGTGTCGTCGCGATACCGGCCACACCGCCGTTGCAGACAGGCCCCCCGCTTCTCTCTCTCTCTCTATTTTATTTCTCTCGCTTTTTTCTCCTCTCTGAGCCGGTGACACGCGTCACTCTCTCCTATAACTGCAACCTCCTCGCCGCGCGGCTGCGCCGCGTGTGTGCCGCCGGCGAGCGGAGTGGCAGCAACGCGACAAGGCAGGTCCAACATCCGGGATTGGTTAGCGACCCGGTGCGGCCTTCTTTCTTGTTGCCCCCCTCGCCACAACTCGAACCTTCGGCGTTCGTCGAAGCGTCGCCCTATCCGTCGGATGTCCGACGATCGGCGTGACTATTGCCCGAGTTCGGATGATCCTCTGCGCTTCGTCCGGGCTGAGAAGACGCCGCTCCGAGCGTTAAAATATAAACATATGCCCTGTGGAGGATAGATAATTCAGTGGGTGGTGCGCCTGAGAGGAATCGTGATACAGTGAAAGCGAGACCTGTGCTTAGCATTAGGGCAGTGGCTTAGCCATGACGTCCCCCCCCCCTCCTTCCTCAGATTTTTGTTGCTATGGGATATAGCGCACAAAGTGACACGCAATCACTTTTACCTGCCCGCACCCCACTTCAGGTAAAGTTGGTGCCCCCCCCCCCCCCCCCATTCCGAAAAAAATTTCTGCCTGCACCCCTGCATTAGGGCAGTGTAAGTGGTTCGTCGACTTATTTCCTACTGTAAGATCGGGTGGACCAAGTGTAGTACATGAAATACGCCACTAAAGCCGCTTACAGTGCGAAGGACAAGGACTCGTATAAAGACTGCGTAAATATCATAGTGTTTTGTTATCTTAGTCCTTCGGCCCGTAGTCAGCTATTCAAAACCGGCAATCACAAGGCACACATCGCATGAGAAGGTTCACCAACGTACAGTTCGCATTAATATTATGCCTAACGAAGAAAAATGAGCCCTTAAATTTACACTATATATACCTACAAGTATCACACGTTATTCAAACGTTCATTTTCTTTCCGTTCAAATCGACTACTACTTTAGATAAGTCAAACTCATCACTTGAGATAAATATTGTTATGTGTCAATTGGGGATTATTTGAAAAGGCGTTGTAAAGCGAAGGAGAAAATGAAGTAACACGGTCATGATCCATGGTGTCGTCCTCACTGCAATGTCATAAGGATGTGTGTTTTACCTGTAAGTAATATGTGTAAATATTATCTCGATAACAGTATTACAGTTGCTTAGTTTACAACCCTTATCCACAGCAACACATATTAGTACGTTCCTTAGAAGGTTTGTTGCTCCGGTATCAGTGTATGTGCGTTTCGTTGGCTGACCTTTGCGAGGCGAATGTTCGGAAGCAACACATTCTTTCACGTCACTGCTGCTCAGCCAATCGTCGAGGAAAAATTTGACAATCGTTCAAAGATTAGCTCACCTGCTCGAAGTACCACCGATTCCAACGTTACCAATAAGAAAACTTATAACGATGAACAAAAATTAAGGTCTGCTATTGAACACTGGGAAAAAAATAGTATCTTTTGAAAGCGCTACTTGTTTATAGCATCAAGATGATCTGCCAATAACGGTTAACTATATCGTATAACCGCAGCCGACAAAAAGAATATCATTGACTAGTGAATTCGATAATTTACGTTTGCGTGCAGTTGGCAATTAGCTTTAAATGGACAGTAAAGAGAAATAATGAGTTGTTTTCAATGATAAACTGCACTCTGAGAACTCAAATATCACAAGTTTCGTTGTCAAATGTTCATTTTTGGCGGAAAAAATCAAGGTTGAAGTCTCATTTTTTCAATTTCGCGCCTCAATCTCCGCGCGTGACGTGAAATATTCCGCAATGCGTTTTTCGTATTTTCGCGACATTGGCTCGGCAAAATTTTTCTGAAATTTCGCATGCTATCTATGGCACCCACAGATTACAATGCACTTCGATTCTATCGATTAGAGGCTATATATAGGACCCAGTAACGGCCTTTAAATTTATCTGACGTCACAGTGTTTGGTGTGGGAATATCAAGGTGGTGTCTCTACCCACAGTTTCAATCTGCACGTTTTCTCGCTTACCAAGTGTCGTTTCGCGCTATGAGTGGATGGTGTTTTCGGCACTGTGAAAGTGTACTGTACTAATATGTGAAAAAGCGTTTTGCTCTTTATTGCTCCTTTAATTGGGCGATATATGAGCATCAGAAATGCTCGCGAGAAGAAAGAAAGGAGGAAGGAAAGAAAGAAAGATAGAAAAAAAAAACAAAGAAAGAAGGAAAGAAACTGCGAAGCCCAGCGTTTCTCTTGCTTAAAACAATGAGCCAAGTGCAACGACGGAACCCTCCCCTGTTGTTTTGCCGGATCAAACCAATAAAGTTGTTCTCTCTCTCTTGCTTAAAACGTTATCAGTGCGACGTCAATCTTCAAACTGTCTTTCCATTCTAATGCGAAGCCGGTCTTCGAACTTGACCTCACCTTTTCTTTTCTCCACTTACATCTATAGACTGTCAATTTCGAAAGCATATGCCCAATATGACTTCAACCTCGAATCGCATACGACACCGAGGGAATCAGCACTACGGCTCAGTGAATCCCTGATCCTCAAAAGTGTCTTCAGAGTCCACCCAGTGAATGCGACGTTCGTTTAATCGTCGGGCCGCGGACCCGCGAACGGTGACTTGCAGTGAAGTATGCTTTACACGTGCACCTATGTCTTACACGTGATCTATGTCTTCTTGCATAAATACCTCAATAGCAAAGCGAATTGATGGAAAAGTATTTGCCATTATCACCTTACAACAACATCACGCTGCGTTGGCCATGCGCTGTCTTCTTCCTCGCTCCTCAAAAACGTTCCTTTTGCCAGGCAGGTTCTTTTAACTCACCAACAACATGCGAGATTCGCTAACATCTCTCGGCGTCGCAAGGAAGCCGCTAAAATGGCATGGCTTTGCCACTCCTATGTTTCTGTGTTCTGTATAAACTGTATAGAGAACACCCGAACCACAGCTGAGTAGCGCAAACCTATTTCGCTGTCACAGCTTGATCGTGCTATATATTGTAGTGCTACACTACAAATCTATCTGCACTCGTCCCCTCGAAGAAAATGATAGTCGGAAAATAAAAACGTTGTTAATATACTTGTTATACAGTAAGTTCGAGTATGTTAGTGTCCGGCCATCGCATCGCGCTGTAGTTTGTCTATATATAAGCGCTGTTCGGACAAGCCATAAATAGTGAAGGCCCCCATAATCGAATAAAATGTGTCGCAACATGGTTTCATCTCGTGCAGATATGTTATAGAGCACAACATGTTTGTACGCCAGCCGCTTTGAAGGACATAAACGGACATAAAAGGCAATGACTACGTATCTCTAATAATTTTGAAAAAGTGGCTATGTGATGTATTTGTTTACAAACACTGCACTCACGTTACGGGATCTTTGCAGTATGAGGGTGCACGTTCACGATGTGACGACCGAAACAAAAAACAATAAATTTTTTTAAATAACATGTATGTACTGCTATGCTATGTTAATAGACAGATATTGTGAAATAAAAATATTCTTCAAGTAAAACTGCGACAACGCGTCAAGTGCAACGGTGACGGAACAGAAATAAAGATAAACAAGTTAAGCAATATGGAACACAAACGAATTCAGGATTGGCTGCAACACCACGTCTTTGTGCGGTTAATTTCATTCAGTTACTACACTGGGAAACAAATCATTGAATAAAAATACCCTGAAAATATTCATTTATTAGTGTTCACGCGCCAAAACGACCATATGCTCACGAGGCAAGCCGTACTGGCGGACCTCGGATTAATTTCAAACAGGTGGGGTCCATCAACGGGCACCTAAAGCTGAGCACCTTGGTGGTATTTTCAGTTCGCCACCATCGCATTGCGGCTGCCACAACCGGGCAGTCGAACCAGCGCCCTCCAGCGGCAACGCGACACCTTGCCTGCTAAGCCACCACGACGGGTAAGCTTTGCATGATCAATATTAGCAGACGACTTGAATATGATTAGGTTATATTTCGTGCTTCAGTAGCATGTATAATTCTATATAAAGCTTCGTGTATATGATATTGAGAATCTTGAATACTGCTGCCTAATGTGAACACGTATGTCAAAGAAAAGCTCGCACATGTCACCTAATATCACACTCACCATCTAAAACGATTAAATATGTCGGCGCAGTATTTGTGATAAGATGAGCGCACTGAGTGCAGCAAAGTTACAAATTGAGCAACACCTGTTGGTTTCTACAAATATTTCCGCGATATTTATATTTGCAAGATGACGATATTTGTAACCGGGAGCAAGGTTCGCTAGCGCAATCACACTTGTTAACGCGATATAGCGTCGTTGAAGCGTTCGTTTCGCAGAAATTCCTGGTCCGTATACAGAGATTGTCGTACTTAGCCACAAATGCTGTCACATACCAACCGTCCGACGTGATAACTTCTCAAGTTAACAACAACAACAACAACAACAACAATGATAATGATGATGATGAATAATTAGAGCTCAAGAAACACTTGGGAGCCGCCGGAGAAGAGGTCCTAAGCATCCTGACTGAGTCGCGACTCCTGAAGTCAAGGCAACAGCGACAGACAGTTCAAAAGCAAATCAACGCACGTGTGCGGCATTCGAATGACATTCAAATGACATCGGGTGCAGCGAATGCCGTTCGAAAGATAAGAAATGTTTAATGTCTTCACGAGCGCTAAGGCCATATCATACACGAACATTATACGTCAGACGTTAGCAAGAACGTGCCTCGATAGATTACAGTCTGCTAAAAAAAAAAATGGAATTAACAACACTCGACCGAACTGAGAGGAAACGCGTTTTGGTTAACATGCCACATAAACCTTCCACGGAATTTCTCTCCCGAAGGACTGGTAAGACTGCAGCGTCTGTTTGGCTAAGCCAATAACAAGGTAGTTTTGTTTTCCTTTCACTTATTTCGCCTTAAAATACGAAAGGCACAATATAATAAAACGTTAGTTTAAAATAGACATCGCCTGCTTTTTCTAAAGTACACCGGTAAGTGCATTCAAAAGTATGTTTGAAATGATGAACAGAACAGAAAATATCAGGAAAAACTTCTGAAAAAAGATTGAGCTAAACGTATACGAATACACCTTCAATTCGACATAGATTGCAGGTTTAGCATATATTCAGAGAAAGTGTATGGCATAGCTTGTCCATCAGTTCTTACCTATAACCAATACCTCTGTACACACCGATTTGTCTTCAACAGAAGTTTATTTATTTATTTATTCATTTATTTATTTATTTATTCATTTATTTATATATTTATTTATTTATTTATTTACTGCCGTATCGAAAGGATGGAGCCAAAGTGATTTTCTCCCATGAGTCTCCTTCAAGAATGCAGTCCAAGTATACCAGAACAGAGCAAGGCGCATGTATTGGATGCCAGGAGTCGAGTTAGCTACTTCGTTCCGCACATTGCTGCAGTGATTTCCTTCACGTGGTGAAATCACTCTGCCTCATTTGCTGTTAAAAAGAAATATATCAGCTCATAGAGCTCCTTATTGTTTAGAAAAAAACGGCACTTGAGGTACAAAAAGAAAAAAAAAATAAACACATGAGACGAGAACGAGGATTCGTGTGTTTTCTGTGTACTTTAAGCGCTGTTTTTTTTTCTTCTTATTCTAATGGATCTCTACCAACGAGCTCACCTCAATAGCCTCTTAAGTCACTCCTGACCTTGAATGTGAAGACGACGACCATTTTCAGCGTGTTCGGTATTACTTATTTTTTGTACCAACATACGCCGTCATTCAAGCGACTGACAGTAAGACCCACTTAGAAATCCAGAAAAAAAGAAATTTGCCGAACCCAGGGCTAGCGCAGTGTTCCATTGTAATCGGTCAGATGTTTCGTATAGAGAGGTAAACATTGTGAAAGGGCGCATATTGTCATTAACATATCCGATCAATCTGAGCAGCACTGAATAGGCCCATTTAGCGTAAGCGGAAGAGATTTCCCGCAAGCGAACTCGTTCTAATTAATTAAGCAGTTAATGAATAAAACGAGATGCTCAGTGCGTGTCACCGTAAGAGCATTATGGCCACTGTCCGGCGATTACTCATATTCATGTTTAATGCAACATATTAATTAATTGGCGACTACACTGCCGATTAGTTCATTTACGACTGATCATTTTTCGTGCCCCCGATCCATCTTTAATTGTCGCTTGCTTTAGTATGTGCAACCAGGACAAACCTCAGCTATGTACGGGGACCAGCTAACATCGCTGAAACGTTAAAACAAGAAGTATAAGTACTTCTTGTTGCTAAAGCCCTACTCCGTGAGGATGCGAATACCTAAATTTTGTTACAATCACCGCACATTACCAGTTATAACGTGTGGGTCAATGAACCTGACGTCTGCCACGGTTGCATGTGGTTACGGGGCTCCGATGTTGACCCAAAAGTCAGCGGTTTGATCTCGGCCGTGGCAGTCGCGTTTAGATGGAGCCGGAACGCTAAAAGCCCGCGTGCTTTGCAATGTCACAGTGCACCTCGAAGAACACCATGCTGGTTTATATTACCGCAGTTATCCGCTACGGCGTGCTCTACAACCACGTCGTGGTTTTGGCACATAACAGCCTAGAAGTTATTATGAAACATGGAAGAAAGGAAAAAAAAAAACGGCATATCCACGGAGTGAAGGGTGATGAGTGGGCGAAGCAGTTGGATTGTTTGGTGTTATAAATCACCCGTGACATTGACTACACCCTCGTGTAAATGAGGGACAAAGCGGTTTACAGTTATATACAAAGTTTATTGATCATAACTGGTATGTTGTGTTTTAATTTCGTTCTGTCTTCATGATTACTGCTTTGTGGTATCCGATCTGGTCTGAAGTTGGCAAAAGCGAGGTCTGTCCCTTGGCGGTTGTTGATTGTTTTCAGTCTTACAAAATGTATCGTATGACGTCATATATATATATATATATATATATATATACTTGTGTGTGTGTGTGTGTGTGTGTGTGTGTGTGTGTGTGTGTGTGTGTGTGTGTGTGTGTGTGTGTGTGTGTGTGTGTGTGTGTGTGTGAGCGATGATTTTTAGAAAGAGAGCGAAGCGCGCCACAAACCAGACCTAACTTTTTCTCTCGAATCCGTAAATTGCGCTTTGTTCGAGGAGACCCGCGTTCACTTCGCGCACATTCACGCGCACCGCACTCCCTCCACTTTTTCGACGGTGCCCGAATGAGCTACGGTGTATAATTGCCCTTGGACTGCGTCCACACAGATAGAGCTAAAAAGAACAGCCACAGCTCGTGAGGCGGCTCGTCCCGTCCGACCGACAGAAGTGTCCGGTCGAACGGCGAAAGAACAAGCGCAAGAAAGAGCACGGCGCTTCGACACCCGTGACCCCCGCAGCCGGAACAAGCGGGACAAGCGGCAAGGATGCCGAAATGCTCGCCAGTCACGCGGCTGCACGCCAAACAACCGAGTGGCTGAGACAAAAGCTCGCCGACCGTGCTGGCGTGTGTGTATGGAGGGGGTGGAAGACCGAGCGCCTTTTTAATAGCTTTTCGAAGAAGCTCCCCGACGGACGTCGCAGCGCAGCCATGTTTTTTTTTTTTTCGCCGCCCCAAAAGGTGCGCGCCCTGTTGAAAAAACGAAGAGCCGCTCGTTCTGGGAACGGCGATCGAAGCCGCGCACCGGTTGTGTGCGTGCAGTAGGTAGTAGAGCACGCGCTCTCCCTACCGACGATGATGAAACGAAAAACAAAAAACTGCCGCTGCGGCAGGCACGACTGTCTCGACTGTTCAGGGAAAAACGGTGCTCGCCAAGAAGCTATTTCGAAAGACCGGTAAGAGACACCGTGCGGTGCTAATAATAAGGGCAGTCAGAGTCGCGTCTTTTTCCCGCGACCCAGAGAAGGGGAAAGAGTAGAGAAGAAATAAGGAAGGAGAACCGGGGCGTTTTCGAACGACCACTTTCGCGAGACGCGTTTTCTCCAAATGACGCTGATTGGCCCCGGCGATGACGATGCCGGCCCGACAGCAGCCCGTGCTTCCGGCGCTTGACCTTTGCGGAGCTGACCTTCGCGTCGGGAGGGATGTGGACCACGCGGGAGTTGGGAGTTCGAGAAGGCCACGACGAGCGCAGGACACCGACGTTTCTTTGTTGCGGCTTGTTAGAGAAAGCACGTCCGGAACAAGCCGTTAATGACGACGGACCAATCGTCGTGAGCCGGCTCGCGGATTTGTCGGAAAGCTGACTCACGAACTTTTTTTTCTGCGCTTGCAACGCGCACAGCTCGGGACCCGCAGCTTACTTGTTCCCGCAAACACACTATAAAACAAAGGAAAAATATTTATATAAGCATCCTACAACGGAAAGAGGAAGTGGTCGTATAGTCGAGCATCTGTGCGAAGCATGGCGTCATCAATACAGCGCATATGCCTCCTCTCATCTCTCTTTCTGGAAAGAGAACAATGTCGAAACGAAGCAACGCGAACAGTGTAAAACAGCTTTCCGAACGAACGAGACAAACGGGGGGATGGAAGCCGAGGCTAAAATCACGCAGCCGCGGCCGGAAAAATATTTATGTAACGGATGTGTACCGACAACCGTCCTCCTCGGGTCGTTCACGGGAGCGCCCGGTATAGTAGCAACCTCCGGATGGGCGCATGCAGGGCAGGCATTACTTGAGGCATAACTCACGGCGGTGTATAATGTCGCCGCAGCTGGGCTACCCCATGTTCTTGCCACCCCTAATCTGGCGCGTTCCTCAGCTCGTCGTACACGCAAGAGGCTGGGCAGAGCGTCTCGAGAGCGCACACTCGAAAAAGCGCACCACTTTTGATCTCGCGAGGAAGATCTGTGCCGGCGACGTCGCATTCCTTAGGTGGCCTGAACATTCGGTCAGCTGTATACGCGAATAACCCGAAGAAAGGGTTGGTTAGGTCTGACGTCTCCCTCTCCCTGACGTCGGGCGTTACGGTACAGCCAAAAGGATTTGCGAGCGGAGAAATCGGGGGCGTCGCGGCCTATCTTCCGCGGTCTCGACGTCTCTTGCGTGCTTCGCCTCCGAGAGGAGAAGCGTGTGGCTTTCTTTTTTTTACTTTTGCGAGACCCTCTCGCCTCGGTCGCGGTCCCGCGGCGCTCCTCCTGGAAGAAGAAGTCCCCCCTCTCCCCTCTGCGTGAGAGTTAATCGTTTCAGAGCAACCCTGTAATTTGGTCCCGCGGAGTGGCCAGGTGGGACATTTGACAGTGATGCATGCTCGCCCCATGTCCGGCTCCTTCGGCGCTGCCGCGGCCTTTCACGCTCGTCTCTCCCGTTTCGCGCGCGCGCGCGGCTTTCGTTTCTCTTGCTCTTCTCCCTCCCTCCTCTTCGTTCGTCGTCTTAAGGCGAGCGCGTTTTTCTTGTTTTTCTTCGTCATTGGCGCCGAGGCCCGTAGGAGAAGCAGCGCGCCGCTATCTTTCCATCTCCGGCCGCGTGTCGTGACGCTCTCTTTTCTTTCTCGTCTTCGACTCCCTTCTCGGACAGCGCATCGTGCGAAGGAAAAATGGCAAAGCGCGAGCGTGTGGTGGCAGTGTAGTCTATAGACTACGGGCGCAGCGGATCCCGACGGCCGCTCGTTTGTTCGACGGCGGTTCTCGCGAGCCTCTCGTTCTCTAGATTCGGCGAAAAAAAAAATAACGGAGAGGATTCATCTGCCGTCGCGCTCTTCTCGGTCCTTACGTGTTTACTGCCTCTCGCCGATCCCACCCGCCGCTTCGGGGACACAAAAACCTATTTGCGCGACTCCGAGGCGAATGATCTCGCGCGAAAATTACGGTGACGTCAACGCGAAAAAACGTCCGCGCCGATGACCATTATTTAGTCACCATTTTTTGGTTTATGCTGTTCTTGTTTATACGGGCCTCCGTTGACGAGGGAGGCGACAAGGCACACGTGGGTGACCGGGCTCTCAAGGTCCCGAGCTGCGATTGCTTCGAATAATTGTCACACGGTGCAAGCAACTGCAGTCGTTATGTTTGCTCTTCAGCAAGAACGTTTTGTCCACTCATAGAAAAGATCGGGAACGCTCGTTCTTCGAACCGCTGTGACATGTCTTAGATGACGTCATCTTGGCATCACGTGATGATCACGTGAAGTGATTCACCGGATGTGCCACTCTTAAACGCTTGTCGCGTGAGGAATCTTTAATAAATTGCTTGTATCAACGAGCACATCGTAGTACTTCCACGTGCTTCTATATTTATATATTGTGTGTCGCTTCTGTGACCTTCACAAGAAGTGCGATTGCCGTTGCGCAACGATCATGATTTGAAGGCGCGCTAAATGATTATCGCATAGAGAAGGCAGCCACGTCCTCGATTAATGCGCTATATATAGATGCGGCTTCATGAAGTGTCAGCTTCAATGCAGCAACGGGTCGTGGTCACAACGAGAAAAACAGGGCATTCAGAAATCGCGCAAACAGCACATACCGCGTTTCTATGACCCCTTTGAGGTTCCTAATGCGTGTTCAATACCTCAATAAAATCAATTTGTATATTGGTGAAATTGCTTTTAATGAAGTTATTGGAAGTTTTTTAGTAACCCTGAACTCCCGATTCCCCCTATCAGTCCTACATTCCTCTTCTGTTTTCTGACTTCAGTAGCAAAGAGGTTTTAAAAAAAAATTGGGGGACGCTTTGAAATTTCTCAATTTGAAGCGCTTTAAACTTCATAGACATCTATCGGTCAGACGTCCTCCATTACGATATCTCTCACACGCCATCAGTGAGGCAGCAAGTTTTTTTTTTTTTTTAAGAACTAATTATTGACCGAAGAGCAGTTTGGGATAAATGTCTACAGCCTTTCCCTTAGATCACCGCATAACCCAAGCGTGACAAGTGCCACAAGGTCAAAGGTTGCTCATGGCTTCATCATTTCATTTCAATAACTAAATGATATTTTCCTAATTGGAATCATCCGAAAGTGAGAGGACAGCGTTTACCTATGGAAATGACGGCTTCAGTGCACAGTCTTAGACCTCATAAGGCCACTCTATGCCGTGAAGTTATGTCGAGCGCGACTGTTAGCATTCTGCCGAAGCGCAACGAATTTCTTGCATGGCGAACGCGGCGTGTCCACAGCTTCGCTTTAAGCCTCAAGTTGTTGCATTCCCGTCTCATGTTAACGATCACCACGTGTGTATGGAAGTGTTTATGAGTCTCGCCATTCTGGACTGGAGACTGCCCGGGTACAGTGATCGCTTTTCGTTAATTAACGGGTGCATGATACTTACAGTTAGTCATTCAAGTTCTGTGAAAATCAATTAGGCGGCTTCACAAAAGGCCCCTTTAATGTAAGAGCAACTAAACGCAAAGCAGCTGTTTCGCGTAACAGCTTACGTACAAATTGTTTCCAGAGGGCGAAGTCCCTCTCACGTATAGCGTGCGTCGTGAAGTGACCACAGCTGTGGACGAAATCAGCGGCGGCAATTCCGAAGGTGCAACCTGCCTGGTGTAAAGTCCCCTTTGACCTGAAAGCTCTGCCGACGACGACACTCTTGCAAGAGTGTGACAGAAGCGGAGTCCAGCTGCTTCTGTCCCTCGTGTCCTTCTCGTCTCTTTGTCGTCGTTCTGTTCTCGTGCTATAACTATCGCCATGTCATGCCAACTGGCCCAAGCTGCCGCGCAGCCGCAAAGGCGCGGAGAAGGGCTGACCAGTGGCGCCGACATGCGAGACGTGGCGCCAAGAGATGGCCGTCTGGTCCGGCGTCGCTGCGGGGCAAAAGAATGACCGCCATCGGCACGCTGTCACGATTCTGCCCGGGGCTGTGTTGCGTTCGCACACGACGCAATCATCGCCGCGCAGGCCAGCGCCACCTCCCGGACGACTCTCCGCACAAGAAGTGGTCGCGCGCGTGCTGCGCTTTTAGAGCAATGTGCAACTTGCGAACGCCACTTACCCCCGTATTCACAAACGGCCCTCGACTCGACTTTCACCCTTCACTTGACAGAGTTGCACACTGCGCCACTGCTCGGCTGAAAATGACGTTGCGCTAGTCAACACTAGCAGCAAATTATCACTGATTAGCAGTGACTTTCCCTACCTAGAGATGGCGCTCCCATCGGCTTTCTCAAGTAAAGGTGGAGAGTTGAGTGAAGGGGCGTTCTAGAATACGGGGGTTAGACGCATTTAGTGTGGCGCACCCGACTTCGTCCAGACGATGCTCGCCATGTGCGTGTATAGTTTCAGGAAAGAGATAGGCGAGATGCCAGATTGCGGTTGATGGACTGACACGTGATCATAATAGACAGGCTATAAGACCGATTCTCACCGCCCCGTTTTAAATGGGATGCCAATTTAGCTATTCCCCTCCACCATCATCCTCGCATTTATATACAGGTGTCCTCAGGCAACGTGAAAAACGAATACTTATCTGCAAGGACCAAACATCGAATGCTTTAGAAAGAGTATGTAGTAAGCCAGCACATTCTAGGCGCGCCCCTGCGAAGTACAACTCTTTACTTAATAAAAAAAAATAGCAGTTTCACAGAAGGAAACAAACAAACGAGGCTAACAAACTAATATCCCCCAAAGTCGGATTCATAAACGATTAAAATTTTGTATTTACACGACAAGTATATACTGCTGACTGGGCGAGTTGGTGCTTCATAAAATGATATCGCTTAGCGCAGCTCAGTATTTACAACTAGGCTTTCACGGCGGGCTTGTTGGTGTTCAATAGCATCGCATAGGCCGGGACAGGTCAAGATACACATTAAACACACACAACGCCTTGTGGTGTGGTGTGTGTGTGTGTGTGTGTGTGTGTGTGTGTGTGTGTGTGTGTGTGTGTGTGTGTGTGTGTGTGTGTGTGTGTGTGTGTGTGTGTGTGTGTGTGTGTGTGTGTGTGTGTGTGTGTGTTTAATTGAAATGACGAAATGGGAGAGGTTGCTGCCATTATGGTGGCACCGGCTATACTCTTTCTCACTTAGTAAACAATATATGTCGCAAGAAAAGCCGATAAGGGCACAAATTGTAAGACAGTAGAGCCTACGATGTAAAAGTGCACTACAGCCGAACATCACCTGTCATGGTAATGTGTCTCTTGCTCTGCCCCGTCCTAGATGCGCTATGCATCGGATGCTGTGTATTTGCAGACATTTCGTGCGTTGTGTGAAGCAGCCTCAATGCTATATTTGGGAAATGACCTCCCCGATCGAAAGCTGACTTCATATCGAAAACACCCACTTAACGGAGACAAACAAGCGCGCGAGAAAAAAACAACAACAGCGAGTCCCGCGACAGTTTGCGTCGTGCCGGCATTGACGTCATAATTTCGGCCCCCAACTTGGTCATAAAGGACAATGCCACAGCGCGAGAACAAACACAGCCACGGTTGCCCGTTATTTTCGATCCGCACTGAGACGACGTCGACGACCTCGCCTTTTCTTTATTTTTCTGCGTCAACCAGCGCCCACCGACTGCGGGACTGGCCCTGTACTCCCGCCTTGTCCACTGCACAACGGCCTGTTATTGCCGCTGTCAGCGCGTACTGGTCTCCAAGGTCGCACAACCTTCGCAGGCGTCTGCGAGTGGCGGCCAGCAAGCGGCACGTAATACGCGACGTGCCTTGGGCTCACTCGTGATTAAGCCTGCGTGGTGTCGTCATGACCCGCTTTTCGTGGAAGCGTCGCCTCGGGCCTGGGGCGGTCCGACACGGACGAACGGTCACACGCAATCGGCGACACCTGGACACAACGGGTTGGGTTCGCGCCAATGTCTGTCACAGTGCTTCTCCCCGCATACCCTCCTCCGCTTCCGTCGCGTGCGTCGCTTGTGGTGAGCGGAGGAGGAGGAGCAAGGAGTGCCGAAACGGTTCCCGCGAAAACGCTGGTTTCTCTCTCCTCAACGACACGCCACGACGTGAGAGCGGAAAGGGTGCCTGCCGCTCGACAGTTGGGACCCGGTCGCGCCATGCCGTAGCCAAGGTCTGACTGACGGCTGGTTAGTAAACCGCGAAGCAACGTTGATGACGAACGCGCAGATAGGATGCAGGCGGCTGTATACGCTTTTTGTTGAGAGTGGAGAAAATGAAACAACAATGTCGCTGTCGTGAGAGTACGCGTTACGTACGTCGCACTTCTCATTAAGCGACAGCTGCCACCGCGAAACGTTCCGCGCTAACAACTCGTTTGTTGATGCAAGAGTGTAGGATATATATATACTGTCGGGAGGGATGTGATTGGCGGGAATTCTAGACGTAGCGCTAGAAGAGAAACGACAAAACTGGTGCTTCACTCTCAGTAAATAAGACTTTTCCTTGTTTGAGGCGTCTTTTTCTGTGAGCAGTGACACGTTGTAGACACGGTTTGAAATGAAATAGACACGGGAAATGTCTGGGAAATGAAAAAGGAAAGAAGGAAAACAAGGGAACATTACTTCTTTAATTTGATCGCGATATGACACCCATACAATGCCTTCGAATATGAAAAGTTATAACCAGAAAAGGCTGCTTATACTTGATGAATTCTAATGCCCCCCATTGTTCTCCTGTAGAAGATTGCTTCAGCATTTGAGTTTCATTGCTGTGCGATGTCACGGTCCGACGACCAGCGCGGCGCGGGAGAAAGTTGGCGACAAGTTCCAGCCCCAAGCCGTCCCGCACATATTCCCGGCTGCAGCGGCGAGTGTGTACAGTAAGTGCGGCATTTAGCTGGAGTGGATAGACGACTGCCACCTGTGCAGACGACGAAGACGACGACCGGTGTTCGAGAGCATCAGCCATGAAGAGGAAAGACGTGGCAAAGAGAACGCAAGATGAGAAGACGGGGGAGGGGGAGACTTCTCGTGTCCTTGGCGGCGGCGGTCACTGTTCTGGGCCGCCGACTTCGCCGCCGGTGTTTGCACAGGGGAGCTGGCCGGGATCGACGTCGGGCCGAGAAGTGGTTCCCACCGGCCGCTCTGCACTCTCCAAGCAGTGCGCTCTTTTGTCGCTGCTCGGCAGGAAGGCGGCCGGCCACATTCCGGCCGGTGACAATGCCAGAGTCAATATTGGCGCGAGTCAAACGCCACGGGTTTCAACCTCCTCGCGCGCGACACGCACTTCGGGCGAGAAGGAACTCGCGGGTGGGCCACTGTTGTCACTCCTCAAACGTCCCCTGCTCTGGCCAGGAGTACGGGACGCCGCCGCTCTCGAAGAGAGCGGGCCCCGGAGGCCATTAGGACCCGCAGGGGCGCATGTTAAGGGCCTCGTCCGCGTGTCTTTGCGCGTGCAAACACCGACTTCGTCCCACGCGCTTCACGACCCTTCTTCTTAGTCGTTATTCTATTTTTTCCCGCACCTCTCGACCATTCTGGAGGAGCACGGTCCCCATTGTGTGCGTCGGTGTTCCGAGAAATTCGACCGACCGGGACATCAGTCGTCGCATTGTCGGGCACCAGCTGCCGTCAGAAGCCCGATGAGTGGATGCTGAATTCGCGGTCGAGACACGCGCATCTCGGCGGTGGTAGCCAAGAGACTCGTTCACCCGACCAATCACCCACTTGTGAAGATGGGACTACGGCAGTGATGACCTATCACCGTTCACGCCGTGCTCATGAGACTTATGAGACCGTGCTCATGGGTAGTGATGTGCTCTGTTTGAGGTGATCATAACGACTCCTCGAGAACTCGTACGCTAAGTATGGAGAGGCATTTCCCAATCAAAGAACTGGCTGAGCATGACCTTACAAGGTCACCGTAGAAGAAAATATTCGCAGGGATATTGTACAGAACGCTTAACGCGAATTATTGTCACATTTTATTGCCCCAACCAAAGGTTCACTTTTGAACTAGTGTATAATCCCTCTTGGAATGAATGACCAGGATCACATAGACACATAGGGTATCTCACTTCGAATCACTGCATGTCTGTCCGGAGACCTGAATAGAAGGGACTTAGCGGAGTTTTTCGAATTACTGCTAATCGCACTTACTTCATTAGCGTGAACTAAAGACAAAGTACACAACTGTTCTTGTACTCCACCATATGAGCGATAGAATTCGAGAAAGACGCACCTAACTGAGAAATCGACATGCTTCAAAGCAGTGCCCTGCTCCTCACGGCAAGTACTCAGTACTCCCGCTGCTCTGTCGCCAAGTACTACGTCCTTGTAGCCTCCGGGAGTTGAGCTAAGAACCGGCGATGCCATGCTGATCACCGGGGGTTTGTGAACATGACACAATACGCGGCAGGTATAGCAAGCGAATAGGAGGAACAGCTGCGATAAATTCCCTGGTACAAATATGAAAACAACGAGGTGTATTTCGGATCACCAAGCAAATAAGAGCTGAATCTAGATGTAAAAAAAAAAAGGACAGAAGGGCTTCTTGAAACGTCACCGCCCTGACAAGTTGTGATGGGTGATGCGAGTGACGAGCACCACACAGTTACTCATGCCCTGCGATTGGAAAGCGTGCTTTGTCTATCTGCTGTTGTGCCGTGTGCGTAGCGAGAGAGGAGGCGGAGGAGAGTCCCATACCCCAGCGAAAGAGCTCATAAGGCGGAGTTCTCGGAAAAGCAGAAGTAACACAAAAGACTGGGAACAGGTAAACAAATGGAGTGACGCCGCGAAGGGACCTTTTAACTTCCTTCCTCACCGAAGAGGTTTCAACAGGATCGCGGAGCTGAGATGGAACGGTGTTCGGGGAAAGAAAAAAAAGAGGAGCGAACGACGCTGAAGCGCTGCTCTTCGCGCACCTGGCGCCTCACGTCCGACCCCCGCCGAGGAAGAGGCGAGCAAACCGAAGGCGCGACACCGAAGGCCCTGCTTCGTGCCAACGGCGAGCTTTGCTCGCTGTCAGACGTCCCCCGCCCTCCGTATATGTACCGTCCTCTCGCCACCACTGTTTTAGCCGGGCATGTCATCTACGAGTGCGCCATAAGAGGGAACGACGTCCTACAGGTTGAAGCAACACCTCACCGAGACCTTCTGCAAGACGGGAAAGCGAAGGCAAACTTGGCGAAACCGTGCTCTAGCTTTCTTTCGTCCCCTCTTCACGAAACGCGGCTGTCATCGACAGAAACGATATCGAGAGGACGCGGCTGCTCCCGGCTCGTTTAAAATGCATTTTGTTTTCTTGTAATGTTCTCTCTCTCTCTCTTCTTTTGTCAGGTCTAGACCACCAGTCTTGATGTGAGGTAAGGGCTTTGCACAAATGCGTGTGACGCAGTCCGCGACAAGGTGATCACGTCGGAGTCTGCAGATACGGCTGTTTTAAGTGCACTGGCTTTCATTTTTTTCCCCGTTTCTCCCTCTTCACTACACCTGTATACCTGCTTAAGAGCCATAGATATTCTCCATTTATTCCTTCCACCGATGACCGCACCAACAAATTTTTCGGACGAAGCTCGCACAGCTCATAACTGGATAGCACAAGGTGTGGGAGCGATTCCACAATCTGAAAGCTTCAGCGCAAAATGTGCACAGCATGAAAGGAAATGTGCGAGGCATATATTTGTGTGTTGCTTTAATAAATCATAGTTTAAGATGGGTGCTTTTCCTCGCCATTTCTTTGTCTGCTGTGCATTTTTTAACTCTGAAGCTTTAACGTTATCGATAGCACCGTGAGTTCGACAACGCGAAGAACACTTTGAACAGTCTCGACTCGGGCTAGTTCCTTGTTTGCGGCCGAAATTACCACAACATACATAGAACACCTCTCTGTCTTGCTTTTTGTGAATAGAACAAAGTAGACCGTACAGGAGAAAAGACGTGCACGACAGTATTTTTTTCTTCTGGTATACCACTCACCATAAAGAGAAGGAGCGAGAGAGCGAGAGAGAGGTTCATTTACAGATAGGCAGAGAGGTCGGCCAGAGCGACAGCATGCTATACAACCAGCTACTCTACACTGGTGAAGGTAAAAGTGGATGAAGAAGAGTAATGGATGACGATAGCGAGGCAGTTCTTTTCATGCAATTGAGAAAATGTCAGCTCAGCTGCTTTTAAGAAAGATATATAACCCACACCATAAGCGATGAAGTCGCCTCTGCAGATGTCAACGCTACATAAAGAACCGTACAGTCGGCAGCAGAATGTGAGATGGCACAAAACATTTGCGTCGAGCAAACGCCTCCTTCATAGAGCATGCAGGTGTTGGGTTATAGCATGCTGTGGATATAATAGCGCACTTCTTCTTGACATCCACAACACATGCACCCACTGGAGGGGATTGGCCGGCGGAAGGTGATCAATTCTTCCCATAATTTTTGTATTGTGTAAATCTTAGGTCCACTGGTTAATTGTAATTAATTGCTTATTTGAAGTGTCAATTACTAGCAATGTCTCTCCTTACTAGTCTCTCCTTACTCTGTTGTCTCTCCTTACTGTCTCTCCTCCTTACTCTGATGTCTCTCCTTACTGGTTAATGCGCACCGAATTTAGCAACACACTTTTAGACGCAGTGATACAGCCCTGAACGGCAAAGAAAACATCCCTGTGGCCGACTGACACCCAATCTGTATGATACCCGTTTTCTTCAGCGCAACGGAAAGTTAACTGCGTGGTCGGAGTGTGTAAAAACTCAATGGTAAAGCGGAAAACACATTGAAACGTTTATAATCGAATTTTGGAATATGCGAAACATGAAGTCACACACGCACAACCGATGCTGCAAACAGTGGGGCGTGAGCGGTTCGTGTATTTGTGCGTGCGTGTACTACGCGCGCATGCAATGTGCGGCTTTCCCACTATTTATATTTGCCGCTCTCAGCGTGCTACATTTTTAGCCACTCAAGTGGCGCGAAATTGAGCGGAGATGGAAATAATATGCGTATACTCCAAATTCGAGCCCTATTTAAGGTGTGCATGAAAACATCAACGTATACGGCAAAGTAAACGAATCTACGTGGATACAACTGAATGCAGCAACAGCGCAACCTAGAAGTAGTTACTTCGTAACTATACGGAAGCGAAAAAAACAAGGACAGAAAAAAGCGCTGTTTTTTTTTCGCTTCTGTAGTTACGAAGTAACTACTTCTAGGTTGCACTGTTCCTGCATTCAGTTATGTCCTACCAACTTGCCCAAGCTCCCACGCTTCATAACTCCGTGGATAGTCCAGCTTCAAGGCGCGTCCGCTATATATAGGCTGCACGACGCACCTGCATTCTGTTGCTTTTACACGCTATTGGAAAATACAAATCCTGTATACCATCATCGCTAAAAGGATACTGCGATCTGTCACCATAATGAATGGTGTTTTCATTTCCACAAGGTTTCAATCACACGTCCACTCCATTTGTCGGTGCCTTCAAACGTGGAAGCTATGTACACCGGAAAAACACGCCTTTATCATTGAGCAGGACATATCTGGAAAGATCCTCTGCCATCGTTTGAAAGCAGGATAATGTAACCAGATGAGAGAAGTCAGAATTGAAAAGTGACATGATCCATCATTCATTAAGGCTGCTCGAAGAGGAAAACCATCTTGTTCTCTCATGCAGTACTATGATGCAGATAAGAGATAAGAGCACACCGGTCGTTTTGGACTGGTTAACTTCCCTGCCTTTCCTTTTCCCCATTCCCTTTCTTCCTTCCTTTTCCCTTCCTTCCTCTACACTCAGTTGCATTATCCGACATTCAATATAACAATCCGAATTCTTCCGCAACTCAGATTAAGTTTGCGACCCTCAGTAGAAATCCCATAGCTGTATACGTCAGGCTCACATTATCAGCGGATGATTCGAAGTAGGCAGATCATTAAATGCACCATCAGAAAGTATATATAACCAACAGAATACGATGTAACATTGGTTGAGCGTTTGAATCGCGCTGCAAAGGGCACAAAAAACAATCGAGCACGCACTAATTCTACCCGTTAACTGGATCGCGTATCAGCGTCCACGATCTGTCTTCGTGTTTGTGTTTGCGTGCGAGAAACGGGGAAGCCGAAAGTCGAGCGTGTGATTATGGATATAGTGATTGTACGTGTGCGCAACACGGAAGATTCGAAAAAAAGGAAAGCGGCGGACGACATAAAGTGCACAAAGAAAGAGAGAGAGAGCAAAAAAAAGTAAACAAAAGCGAAGCCGTCGTCGTATTTGGCGTCACCTTTCCAACGACGCCGCCTCTGCGGCCACGTCGTTTGTCGTCCCTGTCGCCTTCAACCGACAAGTGACATGGCAGCAGCGACTCGCAGCTTCTCGCAGCAGCTGTTGCTATACTGTCGCTCTCGTTAAGAGGCCTGCGCGAACATTTGGCCGCGGCTTATCAGCGTCGCCGCCTTTGCTCCGACTCGTTGCCGCGTTCGACGCGGTGCGGTGCCCTTGGCGCGGCACTGTGCAGCAGTGGGTTGAGCGGCAGGTCACATCGGCCGTGGCCTGTCTTCTGTCGCGGCACCAAAGAAGCGAGCGTTCGAACTCCCGCAGGCTGCAGTAGTAGTCGTGATCTGTTTCTTTTTTTCGGAGTCCCACGGCGGAGGGTAAGCAGAGTGCGACAATCAGCGATCTCGAAAAGCAGCGTGGCGAGCATGACACTGCACTGCCATGCTGCGGCGCCAGAAGTCACGTCCCGCGTCTCCCAAGCGGTCATTGTGGTCGGGGTTCGTTTCGGCGCGGAAGAAAAACACGGCCAAAGCTAAGAAGGAGTGAGTGTAGGAGGTGTTGTTTGCGGGGGTTTTGACTTTGCCGCGGTCCATCAGAGGCTACCTGCCTTCTTCGCCTTTGTGGAGGCTCCGACGCTCAGCGGGACTTCGTCTCGCGGTGAACCGCTCTTCTCTCGGCTGGCGCGCGACTAGCGGGACACTTTCCCCGTAAACTGTCTGGCCCCGCCGCCAGCCGAAAATACTGGGAGGGGGGGGCGGGGGTTCAGCAACTCGCACCGCAGTCATCATCATCATCATCATCGCCGACACCATCACCTTGCGGTTGTGGTGCGGGCGCCGTGTGTCCGTGTGACAAGTGGACCGTTTCCCGGGAACAACTGCCCGTGGCGCCGCCAATCGGCCAAAGGTGAGCAGCGAGTCTTCTGGCGCTAAAGTTTCCGCGAAGAGCGGCCGCGATTCCGTGTTTGTGCGCGCAGGGTGTTTGGGATAGCGAGCTTTAAAAAAAAGAGAGAGAAAAGAAGGAGGCGAAATTCGGCGCCGCGCTCGGTGCACCATTCGTCATGCGGGATCGCGCGGGCGGCGGGCGAGACTGTTCTTTTGAAGACGGCGGGGTGTCCGAACAATGGCCGCCAATGCGAGTCCGTGTGGCCCGCCGCGCGCATGGCTGGACGTGATAACTTTCCACTCATGACTGCCTCAGCTTCTCGGTTACGCACAAGTGCATGCACTCCATGTAGTTGCGATGATGGGAAACTGCGCGCCGTACGAAAGTCGTTGACGTACTGCTCCGCGCCGGAGAAGCATTTTTTTTTTTTTTTTGCCGTAGACTGTCTCCCCAGATCCTTTCTTGTCGTTATTGATGTTGCGAAAGCCGACATGTTTCTCCGCGAGAATGCGTCTGTAGCTACACAGATGAGCAAGCGGCTTCGATTACTGCGCGGACAATGTTCCCCTCACGCTCGGTTGGTTTAAACGAAGACGGACTTCCGGGTGGGGTAGTTAGTTCCGGCTCGCACTGTGTTACGCCCCGTTTGGTTCGAAAGTATACTTCAGCCTGTACTAAAATTTCGCGTTTCCATTACCAGATATCGGGGATCTATGAACCGACGCGGTTGCACCCTTGGGCGTGCTGCTTAGATTAGAGCTTCTGCCACACCTCCACGTGTGTCGTCCTCTCGCAACAGTTTAAACAGGTGTAAAAACAAACCCACCAATAATTCAAATCGTATACTGTCGCGAAAGTTAGAGTACGCTGTGACGCTGTTGAAGTTTCCACTTGCGGCACCAGCTGGCACACGTCTGTGTAAGTAATGTGACTTCCTTAGACAGTTAATTGATTGGTTAGTTGCTAGTACAATGGCTCAATCCTCCACTAGAGATAGACCAAGAAACGGGCGGCAGAAGAAATCGTGAAAAAAAAAGAAAAACAAAAAGGGGTATAGGAAAAATATAATATATGGAAGCAAACATATTATCGGAAGTTCTAGTTTCTTTATTAAATGCTAGTTAAACAAGTTTAAGATTTCAAACAAAATAAACAAATATACATAACACAAATAAATATATAACATGATAATACATATATGCATGTACCTATATCATTCGATATCTGTCGATATCTGTTTCATTTATACATATATATATATATGAATACGACATCGTATACATGCCCCTGCTGCAGTGTTCCAGTGCTGACGCCCCTATGAGAAATGGCGATGCGGAAAGCTAGGTCAGAATATGTGATATTGAGGTGAAAAATGCACATGGCTAAGTCGCTTTTCGTTAATTTTTTTTCCCTTTTTTTTGGTTCTAATGACACCATAAAGTATAGCTTACAGTGTTTGCTCATTGCGAGTTGTCTTTTCTTCGTAAAATAATCGGTACATTTCACTGTAGTATTGTAGTAGCACTTCATTGCTTAATATTTGTGAATTCCAACGAATAATTTTTTTTTTCAAATGCGACAATTCAGTCACATGCATTCATTACTGGCGTTGAGCCAACAGCGGTATAGCGCTGCTATTTGGGCTCAAATTATCATATTCGAGAGGAGTCCCTTCCCTACCTTATCCGATGACGATTATGATTTTCGCGCCCAACATCGGGTTGAGCTTTAAAGCAAGCTCGCGGTTTTTATGAACTTGATAAATGGGATATTCAGTGACTGTGCCGATTTTAGACCGCTAAACTTAACTCACTTAAAAAACAGCGCCAATAACGAGGGACAAGAGAAAGAAGGAGACGAACAGCGGCACTGACGACATGATTCACTTAAAAAACAGCGCCAATAACGAGGGACAAGAGAAAGAAGGAGACAGACAGCGGCACTGTTATTGGCGCTGTTTTTTAAGTGAATCACGTCGTACCAACTCGCCCAAGCAACCACGTTAGCTAAACTTAACTGTTTCCCATTAGTGTTACAACAAAGCTAATCCTATCTTCCGCAGTGTGTGTGACGCCAATAAATTTTCGGCAGAGTTATGGTCGCAAGAACACTTCTTAACCGTACCGGGCCAGTTGTGTGCCCCACTCGAACCTTGCTTCTTGGCGTTCTGCTCCTTACCAAAAAAACGCTTGCAGGTTACCGCTCGTCACAGCGACCATATCTCAGCCGGCGTTTATAAGAAGACCTGTGGTGCACGGCCAGCGACAGAGCGAGCGGCACTTGAGAACCGGTCCTAAAAGACGAAGGCCGATCCGGCGGGGGCGGCGCGACCGCTGTCCACAGAGTTCAAGATCACGAGCCCCTAGGCCAAATCATTGCCAGATACGCATATGCGTGGGCTGCGCGGTCTTTGCTGCGCAGCTCTATTTAAGCGATTTTTTCCAGCGGGAACTACGTCGATCGCAATGCCCGGTGAATGCGTGTCGTGAAATGCGGCAGCGTTATAAGCTCGCTTGCTAATGCAATGAGCGCGGATCGACGTTACTCTGGGTCAAGGCGAACGATAAACAGGTGTCCGCCACTAAACGAAGCGGAGAAGCACTGAGTGTTCTTACAGATTGCCGAACTGTGCGTGGACGATTTCGCATGTCAAGGTTCAACGGGTAGGCACATTGTTCCTGTATTCCTGGTGGCTTTTTTGCATACAGCGTGCTGAGTGTTACGTATATTCGCGTGCGCAGGGTTAAGGTTCGTCTGCAGCAGTGCCCCCCTTCCTATAGATTAAGTTAATGTATGAAGCAGATTTTGCACCTTCTCCCCACTTAGGTGACGGCCGCCCATTCCCCCTTACCCCCCTCGTGCGCAGGCTTACGCGTATATAACATGCTCGTAAGGAGAACTTGATGTAGAAAAAGGGGTGTACGGTCGCGCCGCATTCCCGGTGCGGAACCATGGAGCGGTGGAGCTTTCCTTTTTAACGTAGTGAGTGCTCGGGTTTTGGCGCGTGCGGAACAAAAAAGGACAACAAAAAAGGCCAAAGCCAGCGCCTTGAGTTCTTTACTACTCACCCTCTATTCTTTTGCCGTTAAGTGCTTGCTTAATAGGTTCGCAACGACACTTATTGGAAATTCATCATCAGTATACGCTAGGTGTTCCTGGCTGCAACCCTGGCCATCGTCCCGCGCGCGCTTCCACATGGCATCCCCGATGCCGGAAGAGAGGCTGTGTTCCCCGATCATTCATCCTTCTCGACTCGATAAGGGTCCACCGCGTGCTCGACTCCAAGGACCCCACGCGACTGTTGCGTTCGCGGCACGCGCATATCGGCCGGTGGCGAAAGCCGGGCGATGCTGAGGGGACGACAGCGGCTGACTGCGAGGCTATGGCATCAACACTGGAGGAAGCTGCGCAGCGGGTGGGACGCCTTCGCGCAGGACCGAGCGCGATCCATCGGAGCCGAGCGTCCGGAATCCTGCAGCCCGCTATAGCCAGCCCGCCCGCGTGTATATATACACACACGTACGCATGCGACCCTTGTATAGATGGCCCGACGTGCGTGCGTGTGCGTATTTTCCATCAGCCCCGCGGAAGGCCATCGAGAGAAGCACTCAGCGAGCAAGAATTTCGCAGCGCGGGGTGCAGCAGCAGGGCGATCGGCACGTGAATCGGGCGTATGCCGTGCGCGTGCTGTGATGAATGAATTTCGGACCGGGGAGTCGGCCCGGTGATCTATTACGCATCGCGGGCCACTCAGTCGCGCGCGCATTTACCCTCCGGAAGCGGCCCGGATATCGATTCGGCCGCCATCGGAGCCACGCTCGCCACTGCGTCGGCCGCACTTTTAGCTGCGTGGCATGCACGCGGCAGCGCCCAAATGGTGCAACGTTCAAGTGAGACAGGAGACCACCACGGACGATTGAGGTTCTGGCAAGGTGACCGGTCTCCATGGTCCACACGGCGCTGCACCTTTTCGGGTCATTCATTGGTTTGATCGTCCTAGAAATTGGCGCAAAGAAACTGAGACAAGGAAATCAGGACAGGGCCCAGCTTTTCCCTCATTGCATTTTTTTTTGCACTGCTGATTTTCTATGATAATGCAGTAATAACTCGATCAGCAGTATTCTTTACCATGTGCCTTTAGATTCAATTGTGCTCAGACAAAGAGATGCAGTCAGAGACACAGGAAAATAAAGATCGATCGATCGATTGATTGATTGATTGATTGGTTAACTGATTGATTGATATGTGGGGTTTAGCGTCCCAAAACAACCATATGATTATGAGAGACGTCGTAGTGGAGGGCTCCGGAAATTTCGACCACCTGGGGTTATTTAACGTGCACTTAAATCTGAGTACACGGGCCTAAAACATTTCCTCCTCCATCTGGGAAAACAAAGAATGAACACAGTATATTAGTAATGATAAATAATAATACAATTACTATCAGGAGTATTACGTGAAATATAAGGCACGCCGTAACGTGGGAGACTGCGGAAATTTGCGCCACGGGACCATAGCAGGGTGGCGCGAGGTCTTAAGTGATTCTTAAAAGAGTGAAAAGAAGATAGAAGTGAGCCCCGTAACTGTCTGCATCATAGTGCGACACTTCAACAGTGGCTCCCGGGGAATGGGGATAAGGAGGGATTAAAAGGGACAAGGATAGAAAAGAAATAGGGATATAGATTAGGACACCCACATGCAGAAGTAAAGAGAAATATAGAGAAAGATGGGGACACGGTCACAGGAGCCTGAGGACGGGGCACCACTCAGCGAGAGCTTGACGGCGTCAGGAGATGGCGGAGGGCAAACCGGTTGGCACGGAATCCAGCGAGCGAGTCCTACAATCATCTTCTATGGGCCTATGCAGTACTCATCGTCAAAATATTTATATAACGTTCTATAACGTGCCCGTACATCGCACCGTACACATGGCATCTAGCTTTTCGCCTCCATCAATATGCCACCACCAAAGCAGATCGACCCAGCGACCTTCGGACCAGCACAAAAGAAAAAAAAAAGATACGTAAGCCAATCGCTGAACTGGAGGACTGGCAAGTTCCTAGAGAACATGAACCAACTTGCACAATATTACGCCGACAATTATGCGTCAATTCACACTGCGTTTAAACTACGCGGTCGAAATACCGGATCCACCAACGGCTGCTTAGTTCCCAACTTGTCCCTTCACCGTCAAGCGCTCACTCAGAACTGCCCAACGAGAGGTGGCCACACAGACATTTTGTAAAAAATTCCGCCATATCCACGAAGTGAATGATGATGAGTGGGCGAAGCTCCGGAGGTAAACCTGGTAAACCATGAATCCTCTGTACATTTTGCCCACTCGATTTTATTACATCGCTCCCCATAGCGTACGTCGCCGCACTAAATCGAACGATTGCCTTCAACCAATGACACGCGTCATATGTGACATCATTCCTATTTTATAAGATCTCGCGTCTTTCATCAACTACAAGTACCGCTTTCTAGTTTATAACATCTTGCATCTTTTCATCATCAGCTACAAGTACCACCATCTAGTAAACACTACAAGAACTAAACGAGAGGTGGCTACATACAGGAGACGGTACCGCCATCTAGTGAACACTGCAAGAACTAAACTAGAGGTGGCTACATACAGGCTACAGGGGACGCACAGCCCACGCCCTAAGGAGCTTCGCCCCTAAAATGTGATACGCTCTCTCGATGCTATATGTATACGGACGAGCTTGCGGTAATCTCTTGTCGGTGAGGAATCGTGGCGAATGCGCGATCGAAGACGACGACGCGATTTCAACGGCGTCGCTTCCCTGCTATAAGTAGCACACGAGATGGCATGATATAGAGTAACACGATGTATTGTGCCAAGCTTGTACGTGCGCAGAAACTGTATAGCGTCCCTCGAAAAGCGCCAGTTGAATGTACAATGCGGTGCTGCATGCTGCATACACGTGCAGGTGCCGGGTTCTGTTTCACACTTCTCAACAGCTGTTTCCCTGAAGACAAAGCGGATCGTTCTAGCTCGCTGCGAACATCTGACCACCGACGGCGATCCAGTGAGGTATGCGTGTTTCCCCCAAGGTATGTAATCGCCGCGTATATGTCGACGAAGGTGATTCGCCTGTGCTGGTATTCTGTTATAGCTTTAAGTTATGTATAACGTTGACATCGTGAGCATGAGAAGGCTTACCGTGCACTGTTCACGCACGAAAGCCCGTTCATTCGTTCATAGCTTGCTTTCGGAACACGCAATATATATATATATATATATATATATATATATATATCATATATATATAATATATATATACTATATATATATATATATATATATATATATATATATATATATATATATATATATATATATAATCTGTGTGTGTGTGTGGTGTGTGTGTAGTGAAAACAGGCGTATAAAACGGGATGTTGATTTCGCAGCACGGATGGCAAAAGAAATTCACACGAGTTTCTCCAAAACAAAGTTTCCGACGAGTTTCTCGTGGTCCGCTTATCGAACCCAAGACCAACGCTTTTACTTGCGCGGCCGCTCCCCATTCGGGAGACGAAAAAGCTATATATAGGAATAAACAGCGTGGTGGCGAATTAATCAACAATGCGAAGCGCATAGACGACGAATATTTCAAATCGGTCGTACCGAATACCGCAAGGTGGCGGAAGGGATCGGAAAGCGAAATAACCACCCGTTTATGGGCACGAAGTCATCGCTGAAGAATTAGTTTACGGAAAAGCCCGAGTCGCCATACAAGGCCTCGGTACCTGAGGAATGTTCACACGCACACCACACACCACACACACACACACAGCACACACAAACGCACGCACACACACACACACACACACACACACACACACACACACACACACACACACACACACACACACACACACACACACACACACATTGCGCACGCAGCCCAGCCTGTTGGAGCAGCCTCAGGCGGCGGGCGCGGAGCCGTGGCTGAAGGAGGAGGGATGGCAGGCGCCGCCGCCTCGTGACGGCGGGGCGACGACTGACGCGCCGGTCACGATGCCGCCCGATCGGTCGCAGCTCGGGCCGTAATTAATCGTGTCCGCGCGCACGACTCGAGCAGGATGCGCGCCCCCCACAACACCACCTGGGCTGCATTAACACACACACACAAACACCTGGAACCTCTGCGACGACAACACTCTGTGGGAAAACACACCGCGCCACAGCGGTATACACCCATATACAGACACAGAGTTTTTTTTTCCGAACGAACGTGACGCCGTGTGCTCGTTTGAGGTTCCTCAGAACCCGGCAAGATCGAGCACTCGCGGGGTCAAGCGGTCCGAACAGCTCTGCGTCGCCGTGTCGCGATAACCCTCACACGATGCTGCCGGCATAATGATATCTGCGAAGATGACTATTATAAGGCGGGCAGGAGAGAGATCGATCAGTTTGGAAGACGGACACTGGGATGCAGTGATATATATACGTATAACTGCGTAGAGGCCTCGCGTCGGCTGTTGTCCTCTACTTCGAACAACCTTAAATGTCGCCAGCAGGGCTCTGCTTGTGAAATGGTGGACACTATATACATACCAGCGGACGCTACATCACTCGGTGTGTACCATTACATAACTGTCGCGATGTATATTGGTGGGCTAGTTGGCGGCCGACCACCTTCACCTGCGCGACTTCAGCGTGCCACAGCATGAAAATGTCACCTGGTCCTGTATGTACACGCACTGCGGACGTTCCGAAGGCGAAATGCACCTTCAGTTTTTCTTCTCACGCGATCGTATTGATGTAACTCCTTTTGAGGTGCCTCCAAGATTCAGATGCATCGTACTCTATCTTCATTTACCGTTGTTTTGCAGTGACTCCTGGATCACCTCGCCTTTGATCGAGTGACACTGCCATAAAACGGCCCCTTCATGTGATTTTGATGAATGTTGCCCACCTGTGCACAAAGTATAGGCCACCAGTGACGTCACAGTGACGTCATATAGTGACGTTATTACGTGATGATGATTCTTCGCACCACTCGCGTTCACGCCGCCGATGGCCGTGTCGGGTTCGATGAGAAATGCAAGGCTGTCGCCACCAGTGACGTCACAGTGACGTCACAGTGACGTCATATAGTGACGTTATCACGTGACGATGATTCTTCGCGCCACTAGTGTTCACGCCGCCGATGGCCTTATCGGGCTCGATGAGAAATTCAAGGCTTTCGCCACCAGTGACGTCGCAATGACGTCGTATAGTAACGTTATCACGTGATGATCATTCTTCGCGCTACTCGCGTTCACGCCGCTGATGGCCTTATCGGGTTCGATGACTCGAAAATCCAAGGCTGTCACCTCTATAAAAATACAAATAAATAGATGGGATCGTTTATTTCTTTTCCTTTTCACAAATAACAACAAATAACATGGAAATGGCGGTCTGACACAACAGTCACGTTCAGCGACAGCGTCCAACTCGAACGCATGACGGCTACATCCGGTATATGGTTCGTTTTTTTCCCGCGTCATTTCTACGAGGTGCATATATGCACTTGTACGCTTTCGTCTTGGTCGAAGCACCTCAGAGTCCCAGTTCGTCGGCGTGTCATGCCGTCGTCATGGTTCATCATAAACGGTTATGCTCCACAAAAATGCGTTAAATACCATGCTCGCCACCGCGGTTCATTCTACGCACATCATGGGTTAAATATTGGTCGTACATACTATCTAAATCATTATTTGGCTTAGCGTTGGTGTCACAACCCTCGCGATATTTACTAAGGCGCTCAAGTGTCATATCTAAGACCATGCAGGGACGCAAACGCGCCTGGTAAAGTTATCTATTTGATGCACCCCTTCGTTAGACGTATCTGCAGGGGTAGGGATGGTGCGTTAGTAGATCAGTGGCAAGTAAAGCAAAAAAAAAAAAAGAAAAAGGTTGCTGTGGAAAACACCAGCACACACTACATGCTTCGCTCCTCTCATGGTTTAACCTTTGTGGAGCTGAAACGCCCTTTCTATTTCTCTGCGTGTTGCTTTCTCCTCGTGTTTTCATTTTTTTCCCCTTCAGAGGTTTCATTTTTACGTCCATTCATCAAAACGTCAACGCACCACTTTATTGCTTCTAGAAACGAATAATCTCTCGACTACTTAAAAAAAGAAATGATGCCGACAAACCAATGATCGGATTCGAACTGAAGACATTGTCCTTAACAACGATTAGCCAACAATGGCTAACATAAGGTAACGCTGGGCAATGAGTTAGCTGATTGTGGACATGGTTCTCGTTGGGGAGCCGGAACGTGAAAATACATTCGCTTTCAAATATTTTTTGGTCGGTGTCCAGCTCCCTTCTTAGCGGCACTGGCCTAGATTTGCCAATAGTTGGCCAACAGAGCCATCCATAGACAACAAATAGCTAATATATGGACGGTGCGGACCAGTTCTGGAAGTATGCGAGTAAACACGGTATAGCTGTTTTGGGTCAGAAATTTGTTATCGAATACGAGTGGAAGACATACAGTTTTAGAACAGGACACCCTGAGCTCTATATCAGCGTTTGCCCTCACTACGTCTGCATCTTACGCCACCGTTCCAAGAGTGTTGTTTCGTGGCCGAGTTGGAAAGGCATTCTGAATAAAGCACACCGCTTGTGACCACGGATTAGACGTAGGTACGCTACGCGGAGACACATATACGGAAGCGCTTCGAGCAGCTCATTGACATTGCATATATGTAATATTGTTGAGACGTTTATTGGCGGGCACTCGGCGATGATGCACGACAGCAACAGTCAATGCGGGGACCAACTCTTTGCACGAGCTTCTTTTCTTCTTATGAAAAAAGCGACCCACTAGAAGGCACTGGAGAGGACGACCCGCTGTTCGAAGGCTTCGCCACAACTATACCCCGGGTACGAAAAGGGAGCCGCCTGGTGACCTAACAGCTGGTTACTATGGGCGGGTCATGGTAGGCCTTGAGGCGCTCCCCGTTGACAATGGACGGCTCTAAGGCTTCGCCACAATATATGCGTTCTTGACTAACTATCGCACGTATACGCGGGCAACGCAAACCCTGCGAGCCCCGTTCTGCAAACTCGATAGCGTAAGATGTACGCCATTCCTGGAGCAGACTCGCCTATAGATGGGACGTGCGTAGACGAACGCGTTCTTCGAATTAGCGGCGAAGTGACAGGAATGTCGCGTTTCCCGAACCGGCAGCCTGGTGGTTGGCCACGCACGTATGGCGGCGCGTATGCCACATAAGAGGACGCCGGCACCACCGGACGTCATCGATGGCGCCGCAGAAGGAGGTGCGTGAGCGTCGCAGAGAAAGGAGCGCCGTTCTTTTGATGGTCTCGTAAAACGCGTGCCGCCGACGCTAGCAGCGCGCCGATAATTGCCGCGGGGCCCCGTTGCGGCGTTGCCCCCCTCACTTTCCACTTTATTATGTTTTTTTTTTTCGTACTACCACGTCTGTGCGCGCGACGACCAAACAGAGAGAAAAGGAGGAGATGGGCCGTCTTTGTCGCACCTGCCTCAGTGCGAGGCGCAGGACGCTCGTAAAGCAAGAAGCCCTTCTTCGGGCGCCGGCTCCCGGCGATTCTTTTATGACGTCTTCATTGTTCTCCACTCGATCGCGGCATTTCGCGAGACGCCAATAAAAAAAAAAAAAGCCACCGCCTTCTTCTTTTCCCCTTCGCGAACAGATTTCCTTGCCTCCTTCCCTTCTCTTCTACGTCACTTAACACGAAATGAGCTTTGGCCCTGGAAAAGAATCGGTACACGGGAAGGAAGAAAAAAGGCGATATAAAAATCTATTTTCGCCCCTCCCCTCACCACCGGCCATCGAGCGCGCCAAACAAACCGAAAGCTGCTTGCGTCGCATAGCTCAGTCCGGCAAGAAAAAACAACGGCTAGACGAGCGGGCTTAGACCGTCCCGCAAGGCAATAGCGTTTCTCTTGATCCATAAACATAGGCGGCACGAAAGGGGGGGGGGGGGGGTCTCTAATCATTTGGGGGGAGGGGGTGAGCACTAAATTTGCCCCATGCTAAGTTGGACGTCTCCCATCGTTGTTTGATTACATGCAGTGTTATGACCACGCGCGTCTTTGACGACAATGACAGTGCAGGATGTTGCATTCCAAGAACGATTTCAAGCCCGCATTCACCCTTGGAAACCCGGGAACCAATATGAGGCCTTTGTGGGATGTAAACGTCATCGCTTCAATTTCTTGCTTTCTTTAGATGTCGACCAATTGGGGGCAGGGGGAGGTGGTTAGTGATAGTTGCCAGTTTGTTCCCCCCTCCCAATGAAGAACTCGGCGTATGCCTATGTTATTCGAATACCCTTTACAAGAAAATTAGACGAAGCAAGCGACCGGGGAAGAAACTGCGAAAGGAAAGGGCGACAACTCGCCACCAACTTTATTCTTGTAAAACAACCGCAATACATCCATCATACCACACATGCGCAATAACACATCGTATGCCACATCACACAACAATCGGGTACTCTTAATGCGCGTGCTCGTCCATAAACCTGTCAAAACAAATTAAATTCACCCGTTCTTGCTCGGGTGTTTGCCTGCTTTCTTGTAACATGCACCTATAGTACTAGCCAGCCCAACAAATTTTACTAAAGAATACCCGACCTATTTTCCAGATTAATCTTTATTCTATCTATTGAAGTCCCAGAAAGTCCAGTTGAAGAAAGTGCGAGTCCCTGTGGCTCCAGTTCAGGAAAGACTTTAGTGAGTGGGTTTAAGATAGCTTTTTTTTTGCTTTTTTTTGCTGATCTATAGTGCTGACATGTTTACTACCGCGGTTACACTTTGCTCTGATGGATAATCGGTAAATGCGCAGTTAAGTAACTGCAGTGGCTGGCACTGTTGGTCAGAATGCGAGCTATAAGCTCAACTCTGCAAAGTATTGGCACTTTGGTTTATATGCACGAAGGTCCGTTTTAGTTTTAAGTCGTGGACACTGCCAAGTTTACTGTATTATACAATAATTTTTTTTCCCAATCTTGCATTCCGTCACGTCAAATGTAACGAGTAACCTCTCCTGAATTTTACACATTCGCAGAAATGTTTCCATGCAGGCTACTAGAATATGCCGTACATCGGTTGCCACATTTAGAGAATGTCAGTGATAACAGCCATGGGTGGTCGCAGTATATTAAAGGGCACGAGACATTGGACAAGGAAGAAGAATACGAAACAAATAACCTACCATGTGGCCCGTCCGATGCTTCGGTGAAAAATCCATATAATGAAAAGCATACGTGTTCTCTGTGAGGACCATCATGCACACTGTTCCAAAAGCAAAAACGTACGAGCAAGCCAGCATATGAAATGAACTGCAGAAATTTTTTTTTCTGTTATTCACGTACTAAATCCTAGCGCGAAGTAAAAAGAAGTCATTGATACGTTACCGCGCACCGCTTAAAAGACGAAAATTAACAGACACAGAACCACACGAACATTCAAAAGTCAAAGGAAAGACTACTACAAGAATCCCTACGAAGGTTGGACTTAAACTTGTCACTTCCGGCGATTCTTTCATTTGGCGCAATCGCGTTTGGTTTCAGCCACAGGAGCGTTTTTGCCACTGTTACTAATTTCTTACGAGAGTCTAAAAGAATGGATTGCTAAACGTAGCTAAATTCAGTTGTTTTGAGCGTAGATGTTTTTTTTTCTCTTTTTTTTGTGTGTTTATTATGTCATCCTTCTCGAAGCTTTTTTTTCTTTGTTTTGAAATCCTACACCTTTACTTTATTACGTGTAATATCTAATGAATTCAACCCTTGCCTTCAAAAAGTAGATTAGTTTAAAAAGCAAGGCACCGTCCGATTCATGGCCTATCCCCCTAGGTGGGTTGCGCCAAGTTGTTGAGAAACCAACCACCCAACTAACCAATTGCGCTTGTGTTCGTGTTCTTCGTCTGAGTTGCGCAATGAACAATGAACAACTACCATCTCGCCCAAGCAAGCACCTTCATAAGCTAACGACAAAGCAGCTTTTATAATTGCATGCAAATGCTTCCGCCCGGCGCACCAGAACGCTAAAGGTTCAGCCTATCAGCATCCGTCCGGGAAACAGCGGGGCCCGAGTTTCGCCGTGTTCTCTTCCGAGCGCGTCGTAAATCTCGGCAGCACTGGTGACATCCGAAAAAAACGAGGTTGGCCGCCTCGAAAACGCCGTAGAAGTCGAAACGCCTTTCTCCCTCCTCCTTCTTCACGTGGCCCCTCATTCTGCATGTTGCCTCGGCTGCATCGGCCCCTGGCTTTCCGTGAGTGCGGCGTTGTTTTAAACGGAGTTCTCTCTCTCATCGAAAGGGAGTTTCGAAAAGCACGCGCCAAGCGCGACAACAAGGTAATAACTTAGACCCCGTAAGGGTCGTAACAACAGGCTCACTTCGATTAAACCCCTCGGGGCTCCGACAATTGGCCGCCGTTGGGCAACGCGCGCTCGGGGCAAGCAAAATAGAGGAAGAGCGGCAAGAAAAATAGAGGAAGAGTGGACGGCCGCGGCTCACGAACCGGACTACGTCGTCGCACATCCGGCTTCGGGCCGCGCCGATGCGACCAGCGCCGCGTCGTCGCCGGGTCGTCGTTCCCGGCGCACGCACGGCGGGGGTCACGCATCGGCCGTCCTCTCCGCCTTTCGTTTTTTGCTCTCCTTTTTGTTATTGGTTATCGCACACGCATGGACACATACATTGCTGCGTGCACACTTCCTGACGCGTCGTACACATAGTATACGCGCACTGCGGGAGAAGGCGGAAGGTGGTTCGGTGACCGAAATAACGTTGCTTGTGTGACCTAATGGGGGAATTCCGAGGCATTGGTCGTTCCATCAAGTGGCGTGTGGTTGCTTCTTGCCTTGCCATAAATCAAGGATAACGACTGTATAGATTGGTTTTCATCGAAGTCGTCGAACCTAAGTAGATTAATTGATCGATTGTATATTTATCAATCGGTTTTCATTAGATTCCCAAACAGTAAGTGACGTCGTGCTAGGTTTACTCGACGTAATTAACGGCGCGTGTGGCTGCTTCTTGCCCAGAATTCGAAAATAAAGATTGTATTATCGATTTCCTATATATCAGCTTTCGTCCAATCCCCAAACATAAATCGTATTGTGCTCGATCGATCGATTTAGTCATCACGATGAAGCCGAGTGGCGCGGAATGAGCCCTGACAGCTCGAGCAAATGTGCCACGGCATAATTCGACAAGAGTGTCCTGAGTAATCAGACAGTTGATTGATATGTGAGGGTTTAACGTCTCAAAACCACCACACGATTATGAGAGACGCCGTAGTGGAGGGCTCCGGAAATTTGGACCACCTGGGGTTCTTTAACGTGCACCCGAATCTGAGCACACGGGCCTACAACATTTCCGCCTCCATCGGAAATGCTGCCACCGCCGCCAGGATTCGAACCCGCGACCTGCGGGTCACTTGCCGAGTACCTTAGCCACTAGACCACTGCGGCGGGGCGTAATCGGACATGTTACAATGCAACGTGTGGCGATGTGTTCCTTTCCAGCCCGCTTAACAGGCATTTGTTTCCATTTCTTCGAAATGAGGCGACACAGTCGTGGCACTTGCATTTGATTAACTCCCCTCAATTGTACGATCAGGGAGAGAGAAATAAATAAAAGGAAGAGACAGGGAGGTTAACCTAGTAGAAAAACCGGTTTGCTACCCTGTACAGGGGTGGGGGAGATTAGGGTCAAAATAGGGTAGAGAGGGAGAAAGAAAGACAAAACAAATAAGGAAAAAAAAAGAATACACATGAAAGCCCATGCAGGGCGCTCCGATCAGAGCAGTATGGAGTGAACGGTTGAATACAGAAAGCGCAAGAGCGCCTTCACAGCCTTCTCCTGCGACGTGTAGTCTATCTGTAGCCTAGGATTCTTTCTTCCGAAAGAGTCCCGTTGTCCAGTTGATCAGTTGATCGAGTGCATTGCCGAGCGATTGCCTCTGCGAGCAGTATACTGCGGACATTCGCGCAGAACAGGCCGAGTCGTTTCCTCACTGCCGCAATGGTCACAGCGGCTGCTGTGTCGGCCATTCCTACGCGGACCGATCAGTCCCGCAAAATCAGCCTCGGACCTATAGTTTCCAGCGAAATCTGAAGAAACAAAAAAAATCTCACAGTTTTTTTCTAATGCATCTCAGAAACATCCCGCTGCCATACGAGACATAAAACCTATGCATGGTTGCTAACCATAAGGACATGACGTATTCTGCCCAGATGGCATTGTATCGTCATTTCAGCGATTGCAAGACATGTGATCGTTTAGTTGCCTTACTGAAAAATCGACCGAACGTAGATACAGCGATCAAGAAGTCCATCAGCAGCAGCAGCAGACTTCCGGGCAAAATCTTAACGACGATCGCAATTACCTCGAATCCACGCGTCTGGAACCGACGACAGCTCCTCCGAACAACGACCTTTCTTCTTCCCGAATGCCGCAGTGCCAAGTGTGCACGCAGCTTCCGAGTCACCTATAGCGTGCGCACGCATGGCCGACCCCCGAGAGCCCACGGCTGGCCAGCTCGTTCGATCGATCGAGCGAGGTCCCGCGCACAGCATGCATGCCAGACCCGCATAGTTTCGACGCTTGTTTGCAGTCGGCAGCGGCAGTCAGAGCGGCAGTTTTACGCTCCTGCACGCAGTGGAGAGGTCATCGCGACGTAGGCCCTTCTCCCACCTGGCTTGTTGCGTCGTACACGGGGCGTAACAGGAGCAGTCAACCGACGACGACCTTTACGAGTTTTTAATGCTCCTTAATAAAGGCGAGCAAAGCCCATTCCGACCCCTCGGGGTCATTAAAGAACCTTTAAGCGCTCCGCGGGTCGCGCACTTCTCCGCATAGCCAGCGGCAGCGACAGAGGGACGACCGCAAAAGCCGTGTCGCGCTCGGCTCAAGTACCTCGCCGTTTTCACGCCCTTCCCGGAAAAAAGCTGGCCCGCGCTTTGTTCCCGCCACTTGGGAGAGGAGCCTTTTCTTCTTCGAAAGCGCGCTCGGTTTAGGGGCCTGCCAAGTGATGTCGCGCTTTGCACAATGAGCGCGAGGCGGGCATTCCGTGCTATCGCGTTAAAAGGATGTGTGAGACACGCTTCTGCTTGGTATACGACGAGCGTTTCCTGTGTGTTTTTTTCTTTCTTTTTTTGGTGGCAGCCGACAACTTTATTGGCGGTGAATGCTGCGCAAGGGGCGTGCGCTCGGAGGTAACGAGAATGGGGCCGCGTGACCTGCACTCGTTTGAGAGATACCGTTTCTTTTTTCTCCCGCAGGCTAACCTTCAACAACTTCATACGAGTCGTGAGCAAAATGACGCTTTGGTTGGTTGGTTAATTGCTCTCTCTCTTTTTCACTCACTCACTCACTCACTCATTCCACGAACCCGCCTCCGAATATACCGCAGGTGAAGTTCCTTTATATGGGATGACCTCAACATTTAACCAACTGGCACGGAGGCAAGCACCGTTAGCTTTTGAAACTGGTCCGCTGAAGCGTCAGAATCGAATATTCATCATTTGCTGTACTACTGCTAAGGAATTAAAAGTACAAAAAAGAAGGTCTTAAGAAATCATATGTCTTGAAACCCCAAAGTGCGTTTCTTGATAGCTTATAGAAAACAGCTTCACAAGAAAAAATAACATGTACTCGCGGGGAGCCCTTTTCATCATAAAACCAGTTGCGCGGAAAGGTGTCTGCAGTAAGAGATTATGATAGCGGTTATGTGTGTCTAGAGAAGGGGCTAAACGATTTCGAGTACTTCGTACTCAACTATGAGAGAGCAGTATGCCGTCCCTTTGAATGGGACATATGAGGATCGATTGCAAGCAGTTGTTATGCGCACAAGGGAGCTGCCCCGCCGCGGTGGTCTAGTGGCTAAGGTATTCGGCTGCTGACCCGCAGAGCGCGGGTTCGAATCCCGGCTGCGGCGGCTGCATTTCCGATGGAGGCGGAAATGTTGTAGGCCCGTGTGCTCAGATTTGGGTGCACGTTAAAGAACCCCAGGTGGTCGAAATTTCCGGAGCCCTCCACTACGGCGTCTCTCTTAATCATATGGTGGTTTTGGGACTTTAAACCCCACATATCAATCAATCACAAGGGAGCTCGCCTTGAAATCGCCTGTAACACTGTCGCAAACCCACACTCTCTTCACAAGTAGCTGCGATTGAGTCATGTCGCGTTGTTCCACGTCTATATTGCCGAAATTCATTGCACGCTAATCGACCCTTCCCTCCGTAGCGTGTCGACCTGTCCGTTCTTCGGAAGCACAAAAAAAAATAATACAGTAAAAATGGCCGACGCAAGACGGAAAAGAGGTTTTACGGCTAAACGCATCTCACGCGCGACCGGAAAGCGTATACGCTCTGTCCAGGCGGCAAATGAGAAGCGCTGCCAATGCGCGGCGTGACCACGGGACACCGAAATCTGCGAGAGCAGTATACGACAATTCGATGACTGGACCAAACACTACACAGATGAGAAAGGAGGAGCCGAGACTGGGCTGCAGTTCGTGCGCGACATATTCAAGATGCACGCGCCACGCGTCCACGCAGTGAAGGTGAGCGAATGTGTCTTCGTATTTTTTATTTTTTTTTTTTTTGCTCGCTGCGACGCCTTAGCGCTCGGTTCACGCGCCGGCCATTTTACGCGTCCTCTCATTGTGCTCAGCAGTGTCCGAGCACGCTGCTGCGTTGGTGGTTTGTCACGACGAGATCCGACCGGCACACGGCGAACACTTCCCAATTGTGCGGAGAGTGCCGAGACGTGGAGGAAGAAGAAATTTTCCCGAGCACGCCGAATGAGTGCGTACACAAAGCGGACCGTATCACCAAACCTTCCGCGTAGCTGTGTAGTATACAGTACTGCACCCAGAAAGCTTTCAAAATGAATTTTACGGCGAATCAGACTTCGAGCGGCGCGCAACGTCACGCCAATGCAGATGAGTGTCAGCTATGTGTACTATATATGAACGCATTGTCGGCCGGCGCGTACTACATGTATACTTGCATGGCAGTGAACGGCCGTATAGTTTCGTGCACGTTTTAAGACGAAACGCGAATGTTGGGACGTATTGCGTTTGACCATTCTTCTGACCATAGGTACTCCTTTCCAGTTTCTATAGGACACAGACGTATGCATCCCGCACTCAGCTATTAAGAATGATTTAATGCACATAAAGCCCACTGCAGTTTACCCTGTCCGCGTGCGCGCTGTGTATCTGGTGCCTTGGCCTATAAGCGCGTGTGCAACGCAACTTAACTTATACTTAACTAAACACGGACCTATAGATAACAAACTCCGATTTCTCCTGATAGATATATATAGCGCTCATCGTATCGATTCCGCCATGTATACATTCACTGTCTTGGGTGGCGCAACAGGCGCTCGCTTCTTTCCATCCGCCAGATGACATTCCATCGAATGCCGTCGTCACATGTCATTCCACCGATTCACGTAACCACAGAGCCTCCTCACGCTGTCTCTAAAGCAGCTGTAGTTGCGTAGCTGGGTTCCTTTATTTAAAGTTCGCGCTCGAAAAAGGCTATCATCGCGCCAAGCTTGCTCGCAAAACCAGGCGCGAAGGTCGTCTTGTGACACGTGCCTACACCGCCGGGGAGGAGAAGACACCGACGCACGCGCAACACAGCCGGCGGTGGTTGGGGAGTGAAACTCATCGCAAAGGACGGCTCCAAAACGGCCTCAGTGGCGGCGGGGTTGTTCTCCCCCACCACGCTGCTGCGACCAGCGCGTGCGTGAATTCTACCGGCGGGGGAAACAAAAGCTTCGGCAACCCAGGTCGGTCGAGCCGGTCCCGGCAGCGGCAGTCTGGCGCGAGGTAATGACCCCGGGAGAAATTTAAACACGGCCTCTCGCGCCGCCACCCTCCTATTCTCGCCAAGTACTGCCGCGACGCATTTTCCGCCAACGCGATTGGAATCAATCCTGGAAACCGCTCCTCATCCCTCGCCGGCAGCATCCCCCGCTCCGTCCACTCTCCCACTCCTCGGCGGATCCCTGGCGAACCATTCTCGCCTGCCAAGCGGGCTTCTCCCCCCTGTTCATTTTTTTTTATCCCGCCTCACACCGCTTCTGTTACTTTTTTCTTTATCTTTTTGCGATCCCTTATTGTTCCTGTATTTTTTTTTCTTTTCTTTCTTCCATAAGGGCCTCTCACTGCACGAATATCGTTTTATATTTCCCGAGCCCTCCTTGCTCCGATCACGGGTGCGCATATCGGCGCCCCTCTCCCTCTATTTCTCCCGTAATGTTTTTTTTTTCTTTTTCGCCCTTCTATCATTTGACATTGGTCGTTTATTTCCTTTGTCTCGCGGGCTCGTTTCGTCTCCTTTCATTGCCGGAAGAAAGAGAAGATCCCGAGTGCTTGCAGCTACCGCACTCCTCTCCTTGCCACGTTTCCTTCCTTTCCGATTGCCCGCGTTTGCCTCATTTTTGTTTGTTTGTTATCATCTTACCTTTTTTTTTTCGTATCCCCGGTCCCTTTGCACCCTTTCTTCCACCGACTTCCCTTTTACACGCTCCGTTCCCTCGCTTTCCTTTTTTTCTTTTTTGATACGCTGTCGCGCCTCTGCAGTCGGGGTTCTGGTGGAGCACCTTGTTTGCACGTCGAACTGTGGGCCGCAGCCGCGGTCTGGTCGGGATGAGCCGGAGTAGGAGAAGAAAGAAAAGCTAGAGCGAATTCAATTTGCATGCGGAATAAATCTCGCGACGGCGGCGAGAAAGCGATCGCGTTGGTCTTTCTCACCGCGCGCTGTTTCCATCAGGGCTGTGTCCCTTCCCATAATTTTCTTTCTCTTTTTTTTTTTGACGTTTCTCTTCCGCTTGCTTTATTCATTCCCTGCCATCTCACACGTCCACACACACACACACAAACGCACACATACGCACCTGAATAACAGGCATGATGGCTTCAGCGCCATTGTGACACTGTGTATGTATACGCAGATCTGCCGCAGGCATGTTGGCAACCGCGGTATAGAGAGGTCGACCAATGACGTCAGTGGTGACGTGTGAAAATTGAGATAGCGATGTTGCAGTGAAAGCATCTCGTGAACGCTCTAGCGTAAGACGCGCGCGTTTAATTGGAGTTCCAGCATTCTGCAGGCTTGACGCCCGAACAGTGTCCCATCAAGGAATTCAACGTCGTCAGAGGCTTATTCAGCGTCGTTAGAAAAATCGGTACCCAATCGAAAGCTGATATGGAATATAACGTATGAATACAAATGAAAAAAGCAACGAGGATTGACCAGACAAGCACCCCGTTGACTTTAGAGAGGAATGAAGCTTGAAGAATATAGCATACGTATACACTCCGCGAAAACACACACGTGAGATGGATGCAACGCAAATACACGACTAGTGTGGCCACTTTTTTTTTTTTTTTTTGAAATCACTATTGGCTACCTTCCCGACTACAGTTCGTGTGCTCCAGCATGTAAAATCACGTTTCATGGAAAAATAATCTTGCTCCGCCTCACAAGGATCCAAATAATCTGGCCATCACGTAAGATCCTTGTGCCGCAACCGCCCCAACAAGCACTTAAAGGCACCGCGTCAATGGCTAGATTGATTGATATGTGGGGTTTAACGTCCCAAAACCACTATATGATTATGAGAGACGCTGTAGTGGAGGGCTCCGGAAATTTCGACCACCTGGGGTTCTTTAACGTGCACCCAAATCTGAGCACGCGGCCTACAACATTTCCGCCTCCATCGGAAATGCAGCCGCCGCAGCCGGGATTTGAACCCGCGACTTGCGGGTCAGCAGCCGAGTGCCTTAGCCACTAGACCACCGTGGCGGGGCGCGTCAATGGCTAGATGCGCCACGCACAATCACACTCCACGCGCAAGCCTCGCTCAAGACAGGCTTGGGGATGCGAAACCGTGCACTCCTGTGCGCGAGCGATTGTTGTTGACGTGCCCCACGGTGCAGGCTCTGCTGCAAAGCACTTGTAAGATGCGCAGAACGCGTCCGCATTCCTTGCAGAGCAATGTCGCTTGTATCGTGTTCGGTTAGAAAAAAAAAACGTAAGTGGGAACTCACTGGAACCTAACACCCAGCCACTGAGGTGTTTACAGTCGCTGCAGCACGGGCGGCGTCGGCCGACTCGCCAAGCGACGGCGCCACGCCGGCGCCGCGACGACCGTGGCGCCAGAGTCGTCGGTCAGCGAATCGCACACATGTCGTGCTGGTAACGGCTCCCACGTTGCTCCTATGGCCCGCTCGAGGGGCGACCGCCGCCGCATGCCGATCGTCACCACCGGCGAGGGAGGTGCCCCGCGTACTTCGCGAACGGAAAAGAAAACACCGGCACATATATCTTCCGGACTTGGCGTCGCCGAGGTCGAAACGCGAGCCGGTCGCGCGGGCTCGAATAGCGCGGCGCCGCAGTTCTTGATCGCCGTCGGTGACGCTGCTGTTGCGTCGGGGCACGTGCGCGCTCCGCGGGCTAGTTTCGAAACGCCTGCCTTGCGGTCACGGGTGCGTACGCAGTACCAAATGTACACACACTTCTGCTTTAGACAGAACGAATCGTTAGTTCTGTGCAGCGTATACGGAGGACTGTGTGTAGCCTTTCGACAGAAAGCGACTTGGAAAGCAGATTTCTTTTTCTTTTGATGCTTGCGCGACTTCCTGTAAATAGTCATTGCCCCCTCCCCCTTCTCCCATTTACCTTTTTTCTTTTGTTGTTCAATAACCCGACATAATGAAAATTTCAATTCCATTTTCCAACGCTGTGCTGCTCAAGACCGTAGCAGGCACTTGTTTTGTGGAACGGGTCAGATGAATATGCTACTTTCTGACTCGTGTGAAGATCATTTTGTTATAATGAAATGCGCATCTGCAGTTGTCTATGGACTGCAGCTGACACGGGGTAATTATCAAGGTTCAACGAAACGTAATATATGTATATACAGGGAATGCACGATCTTAGTATTATCCGGGAAAACATTGGAGGAGGGGGCGGGGGGCTGTGATGTGAAGGAGACACCAAACGTCAATACCAAATCTGTTCGAGGCACACTGCTGTTTGGCGGAGCTAGTCAAAGCGTGTATACAGTGGTAAATATCTGCGATATTCTCTTCACTAAAGGTAACAAAAGATCCTTAACCTTCCACAATTTCACACATAATTCGCATAAATAAGAGACGCCCACCAGTAATGATAGAAGAAGTAAAAAAAAAAAAAAAAAGCCTTGGAGAGCATGCAAAAAGGCAAAGCTGCTGGTGAGGATCAGGTAACATTAGATCTGCTGAAAGATGGAGGACAGATTGTGCTAGAAAAACTTGCCACCATCTTTACGAGGTGTAGCCTGACGGGAAGAGTACCAGAATCTTGGAAGAATGCTAACATCATCTTAACACGTAAGAAAGGAGATGACAAGGAATTGAACAATTACAGGCCGATCAGCTTGCTCTCTGTAGTATACAAGCTATTTACAAAGGTAATTGCTAAGAGAATAATTAAGGCAACATCAAAATTCAATCAACCTAAGGAATAAGCAGAATTTCTAACAGGCTACTCAACAATCGACCACATTCGTACTATCAATCACGTAATAGAGAAATGCTCAGAATACTCCCAACCACTATACATAGCCTCCATAGATTACGAGAAGGCATTTGTTGTACTAGAGATATCAACAGTCATGCAAACACTGCGGAATCAGGGCGTCGATGAAGCATATATAAACATCCTGGAAGAAATCTACAGGGGATAAACTACTACCATAGTACTTCATAAAGAAAGCAACAGAATATCAATCAAAAAGGGTGTAAGGCAGGGGGATACAATCTCCCCAATGCTATTTACCGCGTGCTTACAAGAGGTTTTCAGAGGCCTAGAATAGGAACAGTTAGGGATAAGAGTTAATGGAGAGTACCTTAGTAAGCTGCGCTTCGCCGATGACATTGCACCGCTGAGTAACTCAGGGAACGAATTCAACTCATGATTACGGAGTTAGACAAGGAGAGCAGAAAGAGGTAGGTCTTAAAGTTGATCTGCAGAAAACGAAAGTAATGTACAACAACCTCGGAAGATAACAGCGCTTTGAGATAGGTAATAGTGCACAAGAAGTTGTAAAAGACTATGTCTACTTAAGACAGGTAATAACCACGGAGCCAAACCACGAGATTGAAGTAACTATAGAAGAATAAGAATGGGGTGAATCACAGTTTGCAAGCACTCTCAAGTCATGACAGGTGTATTTCTACTATCCCTCAAGAGGAAGGCATATAACAGCTGCATCTTGCCGTTACCTAGCTACGGAGCAGAAGCCTGAAGACTTACAAAGAGGGTTAAGCTTAAATTGAGGACGACGCAACGAGCGATGGAAAGGAAAATATTAGGTGTAACCTTAAGAGACGTACAAGAAGAGAGCAGAGTGAATGAGGGAACCAACCGGGCTTAAGGATATCATAGCTGAAATCAAGAAGAGGAAATGGACATGGGCCGGGCATGTAGCGCGTAGGCAGGATAACCGCTGGTAATTAAGGGTAACTAACTGGATTCTCAGAGAAGGTAAGCGGGTTAGGGAGAGACAGAAAGTTAGGCAGGCAGATAAGATTAAGAAGTTTGCGGTTATAAAATGGCAGCAGCAAGCACAGGACCGAGTTGACTGGCGGGACATGGGAGAGGCCTTTGTCCTGCAGTGGACGTAGTAAAACTGATGATGATGATGATGATGATGATGATGATGGTACAATACACAAATACATAATACATTGGACAGGGAAACAGTGTAACGAGATAAGCTTAGAGAATCAGCGATATTTTAATAAACACTGGTGGCATGTTGCATGATGTTTAACAAGTCCGTACTCCAGATGATGAGGGCACACATACAATGGCCACGAAAAGACGTATTCATGCATGCGTAACACGCACGTGTACGATTGTTTATATTGCAAAAGCGCACGTATAGCATGGTGAGTGCAGTTAGGGTCCTATCGATGCAGTCTTCCGCGAAGAAAGCTATGTGGGCGTTCGCTAAGAACAATACACGAAATAATGACGCAAATAGACTGACCAGCTGAAGAGAACTGATACATGATTTCAGACTACCACTGAGGTTGCGTACCGTAAAGGAGCACCTGAAATCAAGTCGTATGCATCGAACTTGTCGATCCTTGATTTGTCCGACTTGTATATATAGGGCGGCAATTGATCACACTTGACTGAGAACCTGAGTTGAGTGCAGCATGTTATCACCATGCAGCGAACGCGTTCAGCGATGGCAACACGAGGGCTATACCGCGCGGACAACATGCATGATGTGGATTAGCATATGAACGAGTGCCTGCCCTCGCCTTTGTCATCTATTTCCGGCGCTGCAACTCTCACGTACGAAGGAATACCAGCTGACCCATCTCGGAGTTCACGCGGGCTTGTAATGAGGGAAACAAGCGTGCCGCCGTAGTCTAGAATCACAGATGAACACAAGTCGTACAAGGCGGCCACGTGCGCGACTTGCATGCGAAAAGGCGGCGAAATGGGCGTGCTTGCCTGAGGGCATCGCAGTGCCCCGTTCCGATCGCGCTTTTGCAGACAGGCTGCCACTGCGGACTGGGCACGCAGCTATAGGCAGCAGTCACGGCAGACGCGCGTTTCGCTTCGAATCACATGCGCAGTTTTTTTTATATACATATATAGATTGCGCGTGTCTCCCGACCAGCGCCCCCAGCATCCTGATCAACCCTCGCCTCTTTGCGGCTGCAATCCAGGAAAACAGCGCTGTGTCGTTTCGAATTGCGAGCATTCCGTTTCTGCCGCAGAAACGAGCGTGTCACAACGCGGAAATGACTCCGAATAAGCTTAGTGGGGAAACAGATTAAAAAGAAAAAAACAGCTGTTACAAAAAGGTCTTGAAGGTCGTGGGTGACCAATAAAAGCCCATTTTCAATGCAAAGCACGTTTACGCACAACTTGGAAATTCAGAAGTGTTCCGCATTCATAATGCACACTAAGTGCACATGCATGTTGGGTGTATATATGACGTAATTCGCATTTATTTCTCGGACTTCGAGTGTTTATTTTGTAAGGTAAGTTTCCTTTTCAACTTCCTTACAAGGAAAATAGAGTCTTTGGGACTGTATTTGGGACTGTAGCTGACGCCAGCGAGTTGGCTTGAAACGACTCGTATGTTCCTTTAAAAAATCACAGCATATCCACGGAGTGAATGATGATTGGTGGGGCGAAGCGTTCGTCAGTCCGTCCGTGCTTCCGTCTGTCTATTCGTTCTTGCTTGCGTTTGTCCATGCGTCCGTCCGTTGTCCGTCCATCCGTGTGACCGTCAGTGCGTCCGTCCGTCCGTCTGTCTGTTTGTCCGTCCGTCCATGCATCTGTTCGTGCGCCCGTCACTCTGTCTGTCCGTCTGTCCGCCCGCCCTCCGCCTGTATGTCCGTGCGTGCGTCCGTCAGTCCGTCTATCTAGTGAACACTTCAAGTACTGCCATCTCCCATCTTTTCATCATGTGTTCATCATATACAAGTACCGCCATCTAGCAGACATTCTATGGACCGCTCTATCGGGTAGGTGCCATGGGTGGTTACGCACAACTACGTGGGAGGCAGAAGACACGCCATACGGAGCATCGCCCCTAAAAAGCATAGTGACTCCATGAACGACTGTATGTAAGTTACCTTATTGTGTTAATGCGAGGATGTACTCTCCTCCTGATGAGCTTTGCTTGCCTTCTCGATTTCCACGGTGCGGAGTTGCTGACCGGACAGTTACTGTCGCTACCCTGTACGTATACCATATGGGCATCTCTGCGCCTTACCATATTTTCCTGCTCACTCCGCTGGCATATTGCGAGGCCACCTTCTCCCTTTGTACCGTATACGGCTACCGCAGCATCTGATCTGCATCTGATCTGTGACAGAACCGGCCCCCATGCAACCTGAGCGCCTTGCGGGGATTTCTACATTGTGCGAAAGGTTGCATTTTAATACGGGACGACGTATGCGCGCAGAAAAAAACCCGCGAAAACTAATTAGGCGAGAGTATCAGCATCGGGCCATCTCTCGCAGTTTTACACATGTCGGCCGTCAAGAAAGAAAAAAAGAGGAAACGCTTCTCGACTAGAAAACGAAAGCGTGGCGTACCCCCTCGGAGAGAATCCTCACTGCGCCTCGCGAGAAAATCAAATCGCCACGGCGCAATACCTTTCTCCCTGTTTCTTCGCGCGCGAGCGCTTGTCAGGCCAAATGAGAGAAGCGCTTCCCGGGGCCCAGCAGCACGACCGTCCGGGGGCCATTTCTCTTCGGGCCGACGAGGGAGTGTCGCGCCGCACCACGACGGTGGCGTACTACACGCCGCTCCTTTGGGCGTCGGCGAGGCCTCGAACGACCGGGGCGCACCCTCGGCCAGCGACCGCGGCGTGCGAGGAGAGCGGGCGGTCTCTCCCTGTCACCGCGCGCGGCCCCGCCCAGGTCCGGCTTGGGCCCAATTACCGGCGTGTCTGCTGTCCCGCTTGCGCCGATGGCCAGATTAATGGACGCCGGCCCGGCAGGTCGTGACGGACGCCGGACACGACTTGGCCCCGAGGCAGCCGAGGGTCGCGCGCTCTTCCCCCTCTTCTTCCTCGCCGAGAAGGCTTGCACGCCCCCACGCTCTTCTTCCTCAACTTCTCCATGGGCCCGACGCCCGCGAACCAGGACTCGCTCGCCCGCCGACAGCCCCGACAGCGACGCGAGCAGCGCCAAGACGTGACGCGTCGGCCGTCCTCTCCTGCTGTCTTACTTCTTTCTTCCGCGCCTGTTCTTCTTTCCGTACATCCCCTCTCTCTCTCCTGCACTGCCGAAACAACGTCTCCCTGGCGTCCTTCCTAGTTCTTGAACTGCGGGTGCATAAACATCGGCCAGAGGTCGCGAACAGTCGTCGCTCGGTCGTGATTATAACAAACAGCCCACGCCTGCACAGTGAACTGCACTCGGAGAACGTTCCTTTCTAACCTTCGCATACAAGAGCTTAATGCGCACACGATGGCAAAGCTTGTTCGCTCTGTCTCTTAACAGTCGTGAGTTCGGGCTGTGCGCGCAACTCCCGACCTCTCGCGGAGGAACTTTACGCGAAAAACCATTATTCAAGGAAGGCGGATAAAGACGAATGGGAAAAGCCTGTAAACACATTATTGTTCTTGCTTCTGGCGGTCTCATTTTACTGGTGCGCCAGATGCCTCAATAGCGCTCTCCCGCTTATAATAGTGGGGCGAAATAAACGGCGCGAGGAAGTCTCCGACAGTGTGAAGTTGCACCGACATGTAGCGAGATACAATGACGTCCACGCCGCAAAAAGAGAAAAGCGCGCGCGGTGGTCGATTAATTTAGTTATCGATACAACGTTACGCACGCACCACACCTGGCCGCATTTCTTGTCTCTTCCATATCATTTTTTCGTTATATGTACCGAAAACATAGATTTCTGATTTCTATTCGAATCTGCTGTTTTTCCAATCTCCGGTGGAATGAAAATTATGAATACCAGATACAGAAGCGAAGTCTTCCCGTAACAAGTTCCAATCTACCATGCACAGTTGGTGGGAAGAAGACTTGGAAAAATGGTTTGTATTAAAACTGTATGCGTGCACCTCGTCGGAGTGATCATGTCTATAGTCGAAGCATACGACAAGATTCTGACATGTACGTGCCGCTCTCAGTTATTGTTTTTTTATATCGTTGTAAAAGGTACGGTAAAATAATTTCAGTATGAACCTTTCAATCGGTTACTTTGCGATGCTTATTGCAATTCAGCAGTTTTGGCCACGGAGAGATTTCACATTCCCCCATAAAAAGTAAAAGAAAGATTTTCCATGTATGTCATATTCTTGCATGCAATGCTGCTAGGTTGGATAAGAGATTCACTGCCATTTTAATTCTCTATATAGTTTCGTATCTTCTTGTAATCCAGTCCTTCAGCTAATCTCCTTTAAAAATAAGCAAGAAAACAATGCTATGCCATCGTCAAACACATTTTCGAGAGGAATCACGATGCAGTGTGTGAGCCACAATATTCGCGCCTTCTCAGATTTACATCCGAAAAAAAAAATATTTCGCCAGGCCTGCATGGAACGCGCAGCACAGTCACAGCGAAGGTTGGAAGAGCGATCTTTCAGAGCCTTTTCTAAACACTCTTTGGGTAACTGCTACAAGCACACTAGCTGGGTGCCCACTACGCTATATAAATACTCATATTTTTTGTGTAGTAGGCCAGCATTCACTACGCTATCTTTCGTCATTCTTCGGAGAAGCGTGGTATCCGCTACGCACTTGCTATAGGAATTTTGTGCAATTTTAATGCAAAGGCTTACGACGATGATAGATTAAGCCTGAAGTGGGTATGCACCGCAGTTAATAGGGGATCAAAAAACAAGTTTTCTAATGGGTTGGAGCACTGGAGGACCCACTCGCTGCTCCTTTGATGTTCTAGACCACTTCATTACTCACATTAACGCCATTCCTTTCCCGACATCAAGCCTGCCTAAGGCCTGTTTAGAAACAAGTTCCAAGTACCGGTGTGGCTCAGTGGTTTAACAATGGCCTGGCACGCAGAGGACCCGTGTTCGAATCCCATGGTGTACTTCGAGGTTTTTAATGACTGAGTTTTTTATCATTATTATTTCTTGCTGGTTACGGACGTGTCCTGTGTTCTGATCTCATAACAGCTTTAGCCGTAAAAAAACAAAAAAAAAACTCGGCTTGACAAGTTTTTGATTTCTTGAAAAGCGAAATAAACTCGTGCATACAGTGCGTCACAGCAATCTCATACACACATGTGCAACACGAACGCAAGAAGGTGGAAAACGTAGTCGGGGATAACACGCAGAAGGTGTCGGCAAGTCGACACTATTCGAACTATCGCCTTAACGACTGCTTATTAGCGCATCATCTGTCATCTCCGTATCACATGTTTTGTATTATAGATCCACTGTTTCTACATAACATCAGATAAGCATCCCCTTTTTTGTTGTTCTCACGAACTTCTAAAGCGCGTGTGAACATTGCATCGGAAACCTACACGACCGTCGTGTCTTCGATATATTTCAATGAATGGTGGCTGCTGAACGCCGTTCTATGCACCGATGTTTCTGCATTGTGATTACACTGAAGCGCCTGACCCGGCCCACATTACTTTGTTTTATGTTTTTATCACCATGCATGATCGTATAAAGCAAAGAGGCATCTATTACACGCACTCAAAATGCACTCGAGCGTACACTTGCGTGGTCAGCGCGCTCCTCAGCAGTGCATAATTTGTATTCAGCACATTACGCACTCCCGCGGACCACAGTGCATTCGTTTCGAACCGGATTAATCGAAATGTACTGGCGGTCAGCTCCACTTTAGCGAACCAATGGAACACGCGAGCATGTTCGCGCAACTTCCTCCTTGTCTGCATAAGTCAATGGAACGGTGGGCCATGGTCTCTTTCTCGCGCTGCCGGAGCACCTGCGGGTCGATTTATTGCCGATTGCCACGAGGATGCTTTGTACGGCGCATTCTCATCTCCAGGAAAAAAAACAAGCAAGAACAATTATAACTGCCGACACGCTTGCGGGGCCTTTCAAGCCGTGGTTTGAGTCATATAGTGTTGATACCATAGCGGTAAAGTTGTTGACATGAGCCAGTGCTGCTTATTGACGCTATATTGTTCCTGTGGAGCGCCTGCAGTGTTAACCGTAAATCTGTTCCTGTAGGCACCTTGTAACTCCGGGGGGGGGGGGGGGGATGAATAGAAATGTATGGGTAACGTGAACCCAACAAAAAAGCGAAGCGTTAGTGCTATATTCTTTCTTCACTTTCCGTCTCCGATCACCCATCTAAAGACGCTGCCTCAAAAACTTAAGAGCCCCTCATGCGATCCCCCAAGACAAGTGCACGGAAGTTGAAATACCTTCTTATTCGTTTTTCTCTTTTTTTTTTCTTAGTCGGTGTATTGATCCTCCCTGTCCGACAGCTTTTAGCTATAGCGTGGTTTTTGCAAGGCCTCCGTGATCAGCCAACCGCTGACCAAGCGACAACGTCATGCGATGAGGTCTCATGTGACTTCACGAAGATGTCACAAGATCTGGCGAACTGTGACGCCATGATGACGTGCTATGGTGACGTCGTCATTTGACTTCTTGCATCACTCGTGTTGACAACGACTTTACAGGACGCCAACGTCGACGATGGTCATTTCTCGCATTTGATGAGATATCTAAGGCTTTGGCTTTAATATACATGCAAGTATATATAGCTGCTAGCGGGGGCTATAGTTGGTACGGGTTTCCAAGGCCTCATGCAGATAATTCATTGTCGCATACTGATTATAGGCATTTAGCCTGGTTAACTTTCCTTTCCCTCCTGTTCTTCTCTTACTTTAAGTCATTTGAAAGAAGCCGCATAGTAAAGCTATGTCTACTTTACGGAGCGCCAGCACTATCAGGATAACCAGTGATTACCACAGGACATCAACAGACCCTTTCCTGTCAAAATTTCTATTCTCTTTTCACCGTGACGAACATTTAGCCTATAGAACCTTCAGAAATGTTTTCTTTAAGCAAACACCGAGAAATTTTTGTCGCTCTCCCAGGATATCGAGCAGAGCATGGTGCCAAGAGATCTCAGAACTCAAGGGCCACATAAACTCGCGAAACAGCTGATGCACTTCCGGTTTTTTTATGACCGATATAATTTGACACGGTGGCGCATCTCAGAGCGTGTCTTAGAGAACGAGTCGAGAGCTCAGTGATTAGATACTGTGATTTACCCGAGGAAATCACCTCTTATCTTACTGCCATTCAAGCACTAGGAACCAAGTGCTTTTCGGTTGTCATAACGACCTCTTATGGAACATCGCAACGCGTATCGGTAGTCACCTATATAAAGGGAAAACGTTACCTTAAATTCCTCGCTCTTGTAGGGGCGGCCATTACGACGCGGCTTGGGACGTCTGTCTTCGAGGAGGAGAAACTCCCTGCTGTTTGGTGAACACAGGCGCCGCTGCAGGGCGGCAAGAAGCCGGCTACCACGTCGTCTTTTTCCCGGACAGTGCTTGACCCAGGGAGATTTGTGAAAAGGTCGCGCGCTTTCACGCCCCGTTCGGCAGCGCAGAGCCGCAAGGCGCCGTTTCTCGGAAGTCGTGGTCGTCATCCTATCCAGTCGGTGCTCCGATCGCACGTCGTCGAAGCGAGTGAGGCCGAGGGCGCGATTTATGTGTCGCTCTTCGCGCGCCTCGGTGCCTCTCTCTTTTTCCGATGCCGCCCGCGCGCGACTCGTGTTACGGACGGGCGACACAGTTTACGATCTTGGGCAGAGAAAGCAGGGGCCACTTCGCGACCCACCGAGCCATAGCAGCAGCAGCGTTGTCGGCAGTGGCTGTGTGTGTGCGTTGTCGAACTCGGTGTCTTGACGGAGCCTTCTTCGGCCTTGGGACCTCGATTCGCCGTTTGTCACGTGGTCGCGCAGAAATGCGCGCCTTGTTTCAGCTGTATTACACAGGTTCCGTTTGAGAGAAGAAAGTGAGGCTCATCGCCTCCGACCACAACCTCTCCTTATCCACCATCGAACGGCTGAGGAGGAGTGGCGCAGTGGTAGGGGGGATCGAACGGCGCGCGCAGGACACACAGTTTACACAACGGCCCTTGGGCACCGCTCAGTGCCCTTGTGGAAATATACGGCGACAGCGCGGTTCTGGGAACATCTGCTGCTGCGGCGGGTAAACGACCGCGGTCGGTAAGAACTCGCGTTCATCCGTGCCAGCCTTCGCGAAGAGTCGGTCGGTGCGCAGTTTCGACGAAGAGGTGTTTGGCAGCCGAAAGTGGGAGTAAATCAACGGGAATATGAGAAACGCGGCAAGCAGATAGGAAAAAGGAAAAAAAAAAACACGCAATGTGGCAACAGTCGGCTGGAAAGTGTCTCCGCCCGTGGGGACACTGCAGCCGATGGAAAGCGACAGCTCGGAACAGGCCGCATGGCCTTCTTTTATGGCACGCCGAGCCTGGTGGAGAGGATACGTATAGGCGACACTGTAGCGCAACGAAAGACAGGAGAAACATGTCGCCTTGCGTATACAGAGGGAGATAAACGAGACGAGGCGGAAACACGCATCGTCTCAACTGTATGGCAACAAGGTATGCGTACAAAGCCGTTGACGTTTTCTTTCTTTGACACTCTGTACATTGATCGTCTTGGATGACTAGAGACGGCGCACAAAAGGCGGTGAAAACACAACACGGCCGCTGACTCACAGGCGACTTTTTTCAGCAGCAAGGCGTCCAACGTAAATGCGAGCAAAACGCTTGCACCAAGCAATGTTAACGAAGCAAGTTAACGAAGCAAGCAAATGAACTGCAGCTTAATTCAGACCCTTCACGTTTCTGCATCTAGTATGCCATGGACTTTATTGCTATATTGGCAGCTTTGTATTCTTAACATGGGCTTAAGTGGATTTCCAACACCTATACAAACTCACCCAGATCTCGATACTATAGCGCGCTTCATTAATATTGGCCCTTTGATGGAGAGCCCTGCAGACCACTATGATGATAGAGCACAAGCTTTTCCATGACTTGCTTGTTTATTTATTCACTTGTTACATTGCATTTCGTGATTGTCATTTGCGGCTTTACGTGAAGTTTCCGTTCTTGCTATAGATGTCGCTGTTGCGAAATTCTGACTCATGCTTGCCAACTCTCCGTTCGAGATAACGAAGTGACTAATGACAATGACGATGGCTCGTGTTCAAGTGACTCTGTATGTACGATTTTTAGCTTTGCATCGCCATGATGTGCATGTACATCTTATATCTATTTGTCGGGGAGTATAACATATCCTTATATTTTGAATTGCATAACTCATGTTTTTCGTTGTGGTGTCGCTCTACCGTTATTCCGCACTAAACTTGTTAGCCACTGAGGAGGATATCGCTGGACTCTGGACTAGATATGCGCTAGTGCTGAGTAACTTTGCGTAACTATATACGAAATTATCTAGTTGTCAGTATAGACTGAGGACACAACCCGGACTAGAACGCGTGCGTATGAAGGTTGTATTACAACGTGGACTCCTACAATCCAGCTGTTCACTGTCATGCTGTTTCGATCATTTGTTTCGGTGTGATGTGTATTTTTTTCTCGCTCATTTTTTTTCGGCAGCCATTTTTTTGTATGCTTATACCCGGCACAACATTTAAAATACGAGTTCTTGAGGAAGTACAAACCTAAACCTCTTCACAGCAAGCCATTTATAACGAAACATAACATGGTATCCATATTAAAAGAAAAGCGGCGCACAAAAGGACGGAGACAAAGAAGAGAACCACACACTCTTGTGTGTGGTTCTCTTCTTTGTCTCCGTCTTTTTGTGCGCCGCTTTGATTTTAATATGAATATACACCAACTCGCCCAACATTCTATTCTGTTATAACATGGTATCGCTGGCCAGCTCACTGATCACTTCGACTGTACATAGCGTGTGTATATTTTTAATATTTTTTTTTCCAGAACGCGACACTTCTTTCGAGGACGCGCGCGCAGTGGCCGTTCATCGGCGTGAAGCAGGAAAGTGTCGTGCCGAGGGTAATATGCGGCGAGCCACTTCTATCCGAACGACGACGTGCCCCACGCTTCCATGTAGGCGCTCCTGCAGCGCAAGGTGAGATCGTGCGAGCGTGAAGTGCGACACTTGAGAGCCACTGCATACACGCTGCTATATACATTCTGCGTCTCGAAGACGCACGCGACACCGTGGCGCGAAGAGGTGACGGTAGCGGCGGCGATTTTCGCGACGCAAGCGACGCGCGGTCGACGACGATAGCCGCTCGTCACGCGATCCGACCCGCTGTGGCGGGACGTATACACTGTGCGACTGACTACATGCGACGCCCTGGTCGCCCACGCGAGACACGTGTGCGTTACAGAGCCTACTCTGTCCGCAACGGCTGCCTGACTCTCAAGTCGAAGAGCGAAATAAGTGTTCGAGGAAAGCCGCGAAGCCACATCCTGTTTCTTGCACGTGCGCGCGCACGCACTTATATACACAAGGTTTGTGTGCGCGCGCACATAATTCATCGAGATAACTTTCTCGGCCGCGAGGCACTTTCATTCGAGACGGCTCTGTGGACATGCCGAGGTCGTTGTCAACGAGAACATCCGATGGTAGAGCTTTTTCTTTTTAGGGGCGAAGCTCCTTATGGCGTGGCTTGTGCGTCCCTCGTAGTACGTAACCACCAGTGGCACATACCCGAAATAGCGGTTCTTACAATGTCTGCTGGATGGGGGCACTTGTACATGATGAATACACGATGAAAAGATGTGAGATGGCTGTGCTTGCATTTCACTAGACATATAGACGGACGAACAGACTGACACACGCACGGACGGACAGACAGAGGGATGGCCGCAAAAAGAGATGGACGGACAGACAGACGAATAAACAAACGGACGGATGCACCAATCATCACACAGATAGGCGGACGCAAGAACAAATGGACAGACAGACTGACGAACGCTGCGCCCCACCAATCATCATTCACTCCGTGGTTATGCTGTGATTTTTTCTTTTTTTTGGGGGGGGGGGGGAGGTAGCCTAAATTCTTTTTAACCCATGTATTAGCGTGTGTGTGTGTGTGTGTGTGTGTGTGTGTGTGTGTGTGTGTGTGTGTGTGTGTGTGTGTGTGTGTGTGTGTGTGTGTGTGTGTGTAAAGAGATCTGTTATAAAAATGGTCGAAAGTGGCATGTCACTGAATTAAGCCAACGCCTCGACGGCAGGACTTTGCTGCGCCCGTCTCTTTTCTTGCTCAAGCATCCTCGTCTTGGCCTTGTCGAAACTTGGGTTCCACTGGCAGTGACTGACGATTCCCAAAGTTTCTCTTCATTCAACCAAACTGATGCATGAGTAAAGCGAAAAGTTCCATGCAATAACACTATTTGTTTCATTTTAGCCGTTGTGGTCTCAATTTTATTTTCAACGTTTTAAATGTTCAGGCATAATTATGAATCCATTGAATAACTGTAGCAGCAGATTTTTAACTTGATTACACATCCATAGATCATAACTACATAAATATGTACACATAAAATGGGCTCGTGAATGAAGATATTGAGGAACTAGAAATGACGACTGGCTCTGTAACAAAGTTACTGCATGCATGGTTTGGTTGTTTTGACATGGGACAAGAACATAACTGAGGGCTTCAAGAGTTGACAAAAGATGTAACGCCCCACTCTGCTTATATACGTGTTCTCTCGTTTGTAAAAGCCACGATATCTCCGCGCATCTCGTATCACTTCTCATGCTTCCCCTCCGCGCGCATAAATTTGGTTTTGTCATGGCACGCACTTTCTGGAATTCCGTCCCGCATTTATTTCGCGAGTTGCCTGAAGGCAATAGAGATTGCGAATCGAATACCGTTACTATAACTACAGCACCCGTGACAATAATGTAGCAGCTCGAGCAATGGAATTCAAGGACTTCGGCTTACTGACGATTTCCACCAATCATACTGTCACACACTTTGGGTGAGGCCCCGCCGATCCAACACCGACGTGCGGCAGACTCGCAGGCTTCCACTTTACGCTTCGGCCTGCGACGCCTGAAAGGCCTCGAAGTGGCACATTTCAAATTTATTTGCAGGTCGGTCGACCCGTGCGGGGTTGCACGTGTGATGTGTGGTCCTGATCGACGCACTCATAAGCAGACACGGAGATTTTATGCAAAACTGACTAGCATTTAATTCAAACAAGGGCAAAGGCAGGAGTTAACAAAAATAACAAAGGAGGAAACTGATACGCGCTATTGAAAGAACAGCTATATAACAAAATATGCTAAAAAACACTACAAAAGATACAGACTAAAGACAAATATGCGGAACATTAATAAAATAACAAAAAGATGAAACTACAGGAGAGACAAGGAAAATTTACGAGAGAAAGAGAAAAAAAAAACTCAGGCTCGCGCTTCTGAGCTTTGACGAGCGATGCAGCGCACACTACAAATATTTAAAAAAGGGCTGGTTATAATAAATTAACGATTTAAAAAAATTCACAATAAAAAGTTCCATACGGACCAGGCCAGCTCTTGGTGCACGTAGGGGAGTTGACGGGTGCCGCTGAAGGTCTCACCGGCTTGGTAGACGACGAGGGTGCCCGGAATTGCAGCCGTCTCAATCGTTGACGCGGGTCACTCCATGCTCGCCGCCTACGCTAGACTCGCGACACCGACGACCGCACTTGTTGCTGGCTGTACGTCAACTGCCTATTCCGATGCAGTTCAAACCTCTTCAGGGGCGTACGCGTGTTCCCGTCTCATCTGGGGGTAATTTTCCTTTTTTAGACCGCCGGTGCCCCTTTCGGTACAGGTGCAGGGAAGACTAGCCGGCGCCACGCTGGGTCGTTATAGTCGCCGGATGTCGTCCTCCCAACACAAAAGCGCCCTTCCTTGGAAGATGGGGCCCACGGACGATCCGAAAATTGGAGTCGTTTGTGACACAGCCCCCTTCTCAAGAATATTGCTGCAATATTCGAGAAAATCAGAAACGCGAAATGTTGGACAGCTTTCAGTGTTCCGGTCGTCCACTAATGCGTTTATTTTTTTTTTTTTCGCGCACCATTTCGCTGACGTGGACGACACCACAGATTACACCGGGCACACCACACTTCACGGTCACCATAAGATGAGAGTCGGAACTCGCGCACAACGTCATGGCCACACACATGAAAAGACAATGACAAAAATACTGCACACTTCGGGAGTAAAGACAGGTAAGCATTCTTTGATGCCACATATTAAAAAGAAATGCATGCTTTAAGCGGTATTGAAAAATCATTTACTGACACGCAGCTTCCGACAAAGATGAATGAGAAATGATTCGGCACGATCGCCTGTGTGCAGTTCCTGAACTTACTGCCCACTAAAGCGCTTTATTTCAAAATAATAATGAAAAGGAAAGCCTTGAATAACACAACGCCATGTTTATCACACATGCGTACCGTGATATACTTCAATTGTACGACCAACGAGTATTTAAAAAAAAACCAGCTAAATAAAATAACAATATCCCTAAAACAAAGCTTATCTAACTAAGCGTGTAGTAAGTCTAAACCACAGAACATCGTCTACAAACACACAGACGACACAAGAAAATCAATAAAACGGCCAAGCGATTAGTCCCAAGATTTATCAAACGCTCCAAGACATAAATGAACATTGTTTCGAAAAAAACAATAAGTCGTTTACCTTTAAGGTCACGTTGGCGTGTCGATGTACGCAACTTTAATCCACGCTCGAGGTGGCCGCGCTCTTGGGGGAGCGGTTTGAAGCAACAAGGGCAGACAAAGCAGTAGACGGCCGCTGCCCGGACGCCGTCTTGAGTGATATTTGGGTGTACCTCCACGGTGGAACAGTAACAAATGTGACTGCAACTCACGGGAACATGGCAGACACACAGACCAAAGAAGACGAAGTGTATTCCGTGTATGTTCCTGTTGCCTTCACATGTTCTGCAGTCACACGTGAAATGTGGGGGCTTTAAATGATTATCAGAGTACATATCATAACCGCTACGGCCAGCACTTGGGGGTAGCATGCCAGACCAATAGTCTGGCAAAAATTCCCAGCTTTACATTAAAACATTTCTCGATCTGTCTCTCATTGCTTCACGACATTAGCATCGGATCTGAAAAGGCACAGGCGATCTTGAGACCACGGCAAAGGCAAAATTTATGTTCGGTCTATAACATTCGTTAGTGTGGAGGATGTACACTATACAAACAACATTTTCTGCATTTTTTTTTACTGTAGACTATGTAACAGTGTTTGTAAATGTCTTCCCGTGCTTTCGTTTGGTTCTATTTCCTTTCTCTCTGTGTGCATAACCACTTTTCTTAGTGCATGCTGGATACAACTGCTTTATATAAAAGCCATATCCACCTTCTTCTCTTTTCATCCCTAATCTTCTTCACCCAGTGCAGCGTAGCAAACTGGGACCTGATCGGCCTTCCTTTCCTTCTTCCCTTCTCTGCCAGGCGCTCTCAATCAGACTCTATGCCAAAACAGTGGCGCCTGCGATGCGACTGTGACGTGAAGGATTAGTATACGTTCACGCAGATTCAATTCCGTGCATGTACAGTCAGAAAAACTTGCAGATTCAATTCCGTGCATGTACAGTCAGAAAAACTTCTAATGTTCAACGCTCGATCCCAGTTGAAACGCGATGTCATTCCTTCACTTACGAACATACGATAAGCGGACCTGGAACAGGAGTTTTCGCATTCTACGATATCTCGCGAAAAAAAAAATGCGGTGCACGATATTTAATGTTCACGTCTACACTTACCACTCGCTTTTGTACGTGCGCCAAGCCTCTGATTTCGGCAGACATAGCTTGGTGGTTATTTTACGAGTACGCTACTCCACCAGCGTAACTACGGTGCACTCCTTGATCAGCAGCGACATCAGTCACGCGTAGCAACTTAGTGACGCTAGAAAAATGTTAGCCTCTAGAAGAGACCTGGCGCGTTGTGTGAAACGTACCAGCTGCTGACTACTTACACGCCAAAAATGAAATAAAAAAAGAAAGTAGGTCAGTTACGCGCCATGAAAACCATCAGACATCGAACGCGTGAGTGTATGACAGGGTAACTATTCACTTATCATCATAATCATCATCATCGTCGTCGTCATCAGCGATCCATTGAGTTTGTTTAATCACTCTCTCTTCCGGTCACGGGGCATGCGTGCACTAGTCTACTACTACTACTACTACTACTACTACTACTACTACTACTACTACTACTACTACTACTAGTACTACTACTACTACTGCAACGACGACGACGGCGGCGGCGGCGGCACAGAACAAGCTATGACAGCTTTGCCGTAAGACATTCCTGGTCTGCAGTGCACCCTGACAAGCGGGAACGGCGCTTGCGTCCGGGCAGCATCAAAAAGCGCGCAGCACATTCACTATCGCACCACCACCACCAGTTGCTCGTGCCAGCGAGAGAAGCGACGAGGTGGACGAGAGGGCTCCGGCGAGGAGGAGGCGTGTCTGCATCGTCGGCCCGGTGGCGGTAAGGCACGGCCGCGAATCCGAGCTCGTTTTTAATGGGTGCCGTCATGGAGGCAGCCTGGGTGTGCTCGTTCGAAGCGGCTTCATTTCTCAGGGGCCACTCCCTGCGAAACCCCTCTCTTGTCGAGCGCCGAAGAGGACGAAGAGACGGCCGACTCCTAATGAAGAGAAGCCTTCCCCCTCCGCCTCCCCCACGCTGGTGTGGACCATCTTCGCACGGACGTGCTTCTACGGCGAGCGAGCAAGCGAGATCGCATCCTGCGGCGGCGAAGAAGGCACGCACGAAGGAAGAGAACAAGTGGACAGCGGCGACCGCCGTATACACACGAGCTGCGGTGCGGTGCGCGCCCCGCTTCGAGAGAAACGGCACTCATTGTTTTGTCGTTTCTTGTTTTGTTTTTCTTTGAGCTACACGCGATGAGGAGGAGGAGGGGGCGCCACGCTCCATCACACCGTTGCGCCACACGCACAACATGCGCAGTGTCACGCTGCTCTCGCGTGCGGAATTAATGGGAGAGCATTACCCTTCGGGCATACTACGCCCGCGACATTCAGGCAGCCGTGCCATCTTAGGGGTACTCGGTCTGTACGATAATAAATTCTCAGCTCGCTCTCCTTCGCCCTCTCTCCTTTTCTGTATCTCGTACGTGAGCAGTACAGATCCCTCCCTTCTTGTTTCCCTTACCTTCCAGCACCGACGTAACGCTTCCCTTGCACAGCGAACGAAGTGTGTCGTGTGTCGAATAGCGCAATTGTCTAGCCTCGAAAAAGTCCCTGGCAATGATGGGCGCGCGAATGCTTACAAATACTTCAAGTGCCACACGCGTAGTTTAATCTTCATAATATGGATGAAAGCAATTGCCCCTCCGGCCATCCTTCTGAGCGTGTGTGAGCGAGTTCGTCGGACTTACCCGAGTAGCTTTTGCGTAGGTGAGACGTGTAAGTATAAATGTGGAGGCTTTCTTCGCACAGAAATTACAGTAGTGGCTAAACAAACTTTCTTTTCCACTTGCGCACCACTCACATCTCCGCCGGTGCGGGCGGAATTCAACTTATTTGACCCCCCCCCCCCCCTTCCCTCTCAACGTGTGCATCACTGATAAATATGAGAGGCAGTTGTGGAGTACGCTTTTCAATTCATTTTTTGCCTTTCTCTAAATTAATAATCACTCACACACGAGACAACGCGTATACTATTTGTGTGTCTGATGTTCGCCAGCTCTAACAGTCTTGAGCAGCCGTCACTCTATAGAGTTGGCGACGGCTACCACTGATCAGTCAGAATCAAGCGAATGGCTAAAATGGAGCCGGTTGCAGTTCCTCTTTACGTCCTTGTGTGTGTGAGAATTGGAGGCTTTATCTCTCTGCTTCTCTTTCCAGAATCCCGATTCCCTTACCCGCTGTGTAAGGTGACAGACCGGACGCTCGCCTGACTTTCTGCTCTCCCTCTGACCTCTCTAACACACACACACACACACCCACACCCACACACACACACACACACACACACACACACACACACACTAACACACACACACACACACACACACACACACACACACACACACACACACACACACACACACACACACACACACACAGAAACACACAGTGAGAGAGAGATAGAGACTAAAATAGAAAATTGTTAGAATGCGTGCCACCCCGCAATATATAAGCATGCGTAGTGGGAAATACAGATTTCACTTTGTGTTTCTCATTGAGACGTTTCTTCCACATTTCCTCGCTTTGGTTATAATATCATGCGCACGTTTATTTTGTTATATGTGAGGCCGTTTGAACAATCTGTACCATTTTGTTGATTGATTACCTAATTATATTACCACTGCTGTTGTTTATTTACTTGCAAAACTGAACTTGAATTCGTGAGGCCATGGCCTCTCGAGCACACCAATAGCCTCGTTTCTTCTGTATTTTCCTTTTCTTTTGTCTCGGATGCACCTGGCTGTACTTTTAATATAGCACCAACGCGGGCAGAACTCTCAACATAGCGTTCGCGCTGTGCCCGCGTGTTTAAGACCGGCGCAGCAGGACGCAGCATTTTTTTTTTCTTTTTAACCGAGCGGTAGTGATGAGCTCTGATGCTGAAGTGTAGTCAGAGCAGTCAGGTGAGGTGAAAATTTGTTATCTTGAATGTCTATTTTAACTCAAGCGCGTAGAAACACACGTTCCACTATAAAATAAAATAAAGTAGATTTGAACCACCCGTCCTCCCGAACAAAATTTCTGACTACGCCTCTACTAAGATCATTAGATAATTACTAGAAAATGTGGTTGAGACTGCTCTAAATCGGTATACACTGTAGCGAACAAAAATAATCATCTCAAACTTACGTGGATCGGCTCACAATCCCTCCATAACCACTCCCCACCGCCACGTTCGAAACACGCACACACCGAGGTTTGAGCCAGCGAAATGAGTAAGTCATCGAACAACTCGAGATTTACAAACGGCGACCACACTATAGAGCAAGTGAATATAACACCTCGCTTGTTAACTCGCTGAACAAAAAGAGAACCGCCCTTAACAAAGCCATTCTCGACAGGTGCAACCGAATAGGCCGGAAGGGACCTCGTATAAATGCACACTATACATATGTATACTCTGTGTGTACACCACGCAAGGGGGCAAGCTCAAACTGGCGGCTTGAATGGACGAGCACGAAGCGGATGAAACAAGGCATCGCGTACGTATACTATAAAGACGAGAAGAGGTAGTCAATAGCCCTGCATTTACGGGTACACATAGCGAACGGCGTCTGAGCAATGGGCCTCCCCATTAGCGCCGCCGCGCCGAGCAATAAGTACACTTATGTGAATGTGCACCACCCGCTTATATATTGCTCCGCCGAGTGCGTATACAACTATACGCTCGTCTGAGAATCGCTCCCTCGGACCGTGGTAGACTGGCACGTAATGGTTGCCAATCGCTGCGCTGAAGGTGTGTCCCGGCATTTTCGGCCGGACCCGCGGCGTTGTCGTTTCTTTGGGTCCACAGGAAGAAGAAGCGGAAGAAGCCTTTCGCTAGTACGCCGTCTTCGGCGGCACTTTTACTCCTTCCTCGTTGTAAGGCGTAACGTGCGCTATAGACTGTAGCTGCTTCTCGATAAGTGCGCCCTGCTTGCTACTCGGGCGTGCCGTCACGCGCTTGATCGAGCGCCCGTGAAAAAGTTTGCATGGCTGCCTGCATAAGCGAAGCCGCAGTCGGGGGGAGGGGGATTGCGTAATTTTTATGACGGCTAAGTGGGAGCGAAGGATCTTAGTAGTATATATGACACGGCTTAAATTTGTTTCATCCATGCGAAATTCGAAATCGCATACGTGCATAACACTCTCTAGTTTCAAATCTCAGTGCAACTTTACCGATGTTGTCAACCTAAATCCCTCGCAGTCCAGGGTAGAGTGGCGTTGGCGGGGGAGTTCAGACTCCTCCCCCACCTCCAAAAATTTTTCAATTTTTCATGTTTAATTTCACACGCGAACGCACAAAAGCACGCACTAACGTATACAAAGTAGTGTTGAAAACAACTGCTACGCCCCAACTTCTTACAGGAAAATGAAGAAAAAGAAAAATAGTGGCTACTTGGGCTGGTTGGTATTGCAATTTTGAAAGAAATTTACTTTTTTTCCCCCGCGTTCCTTGCGCACTAAGAAAGTATATTTCTTTCAAAAAGAAAAAAAAAGGATTCCAGCTGTGCGATTGCCATGGACGGTGTCTGAGTTATGCGCGCCATCGCACGTCACCACCGTGCGACGTTTCACGAGCAACAGATATGTATAGAGGAGTACATATTCGACCAATATCGCCGACACATCCACTCGCTCGCTATAGATTTCGTGCCGACTGGTTGTGCCCCGCGATCTCTGACGACAGCGCAGCTCTGGCCCAAGAGCTCTCGCCGAGTGGTGCCCCGTCCTCGGACTCCTGCGACCGTGTCCATCTTTCCTATCTCCTTTCTTACTTCTGTCGTTCACTGTCCCTGCGCCTCGCTCTCTCTCCTTCCTCTCTATTTCTTTACCGTTTAATCCTATTCTTTTAATCCCTTCTCTACCCCCATCCCTCGTGAGCTACTGTTGAGGTGTCCTCCCCGTGAGAGACAGTTGCGGGGCTCTCTTTTCTCTTGTTTTCGTTTAAAATCACTTCCTCCCCGACACGTCGCAAAGCGAACACACTTTAAAGCGTGGTGCGCGTTACCTTCACGTTGCTCTAATGACAAACGCGCTAGCTGCTGAAAAAGTAAAACAGGGAAAGGCAGGAGCATTACTATAGCAACACGTTAATAATAATAATAATAATAATAATAATAATAATAATAATAATAATAATAATAATAATAATAATAATAATAATAACCGATACGACAACACGAGGCACGCCATAGTGGTGGGCTCGGAGAAAATTTCGGTCATCTGGTGTTGACATCGCACAGTAAACCGTGGGACTCTAGCATGATTCGCCTCTATCGATATGCAACTGCTACGGCCAGGATTGGATCCGCGAGAGCGAACAAGTTGAAAATAAAAAGCGCGATTTCGTGGCGCTAGAAAGCAGACGTCGTCTTCGCGTTGCCGACGTATTCGGGCGTGACGTCACCCTTAATTTCGCCCCACGCATGGCGCATTTCAGGCCAGCGGGCCTTCCCGTCCGCGTCAGCGGAGCTGCGAATTAGGCGAAATTGCTATAAGCACTACTAGAAAAAGTTGTCGTTCCATAAAGGGCGCCAGACTAAAACTATAAGGCTCTCGTATGTATACATAATTCGCTGCGCGTGAGCTGAATGTTATACGGCTACATAATGAAACCGAACCACGTGTTAACTGCATGCTTAACAAGAAACAACCTTACGAAAATCGAGGACGTGTGCGCGCGCGGCACAGGCATCAGAGATAACGCAACGTTCGAAACAAAATTCTCGACACGACCCTCCTCTCAGCACGTCGGCGCACGACTTTCTCTCAATATATAACTAGCAGGTTGATACGTAATCACTGCATGGTTGCCAGTGGTTTAACATCGTCGTCGTCTATTTCCAATTGCGTCAGTGCAGCTCTGCGTTACTGAAGTCGGGCCTGTGTGCATGTACTTCCGCACCTGTATTTTTAAATGAACGTAGCAGGTTGTCAGCAGTGTCAGCAGCCGACGCATGTATACGAGCACGTTGGCTGCAGGAACCACAAACACGCGGTGAAAATTCGTGCATGGTATTCATGATACCGCGCTGGTCGTATCTTCACGCGTTTTGTGTAAGCGATGCGTTAATGCCACAGGTTAGAACGCATACGAAAGTGGAACCTTTCCCGCGCAGAAATCGGATCCCGGCCAAGGAGTCCGCTTTTCGATGGAGGCGGTGCACATTGAAGAACTATGTGGTCGCAATTTCTTGAGCGTGCCCCCAAAATCATAGTGTGGTCTTGTAAAGCAAAACACCAATTATTATTATTATTATTATTATTATTATTATTATTATTATTATTATTATTATTATTATTATTATTATTATTATTATTATTATTATTGCGAGATCTTGGAAGTTGCCGATGAGACACTCCGTACTCACGTACATGCAATATACGCCGATGTCCCTTCCACCCAATCTCGCTACACCACCGGTACACCAAGACTTCAAGCCCCTCAGCACCCGCACATACACGTTCGTGCGGTCAATAGAAAGTGAAATGTCACACACACGTGTGTTGACCCATTTCATTGCCGTTTCGTTCAGGGTTTCTCTTTTGCGAGCCTTTTGGCCTCCAGTATTCTCTTCTGTACGTCGAGGAAGCTGCACATTTAGGCCGCGCTGCTGATGGGCCACACTGTCGGCTGAGGGTTGCACAGAGGATGAATGTCCTTATACCGCTCTGCGCTGACCACACAGCTCAGGCTCTCCGTTGCATTGCACGTTGCACGCAATTAGCGAGACGGGGGTGTTGCTGGCTCGCTTAGCGGCCATCGCCGCCGCTCCTGCTGCCATGTCCGAGGCCTGAACGCGAGGCCGCTCCCAAGTAGCGCGCGCGAACACTGGTGCAAACAAAACAAGACAAAAAAAAAAAAGAGAGACACGGCCGGAAATATAGGAGCGGCGCGCGAATACCAATGCGGCCGCCGCGTCCTCCTCCCGGGGCCCCTTTTGTTCCCGGACGACGGTGTTGGCCGCGGCTGCCACACCTTGGCTGTGTCCGGGCGGTCGCCGGCATAAATCACGGTTCCCATTAAACGATTCAATTATACATCTTTTTGCGAGCCGGCCACGCGGGGAACACGTTCGGCCGCGCGTACGCACAACAGCGAGCGAGCGAACGCGCACACACGCGTCTGCACAGGCTCGGACGACTTGGCTGCAGTGTTGGCTAAGCACAGACACTCGTGGCCAATGACTGTAGGTTCCTGATTGCGAGTCACTTGCCTAGAGTCCCTTTCTCTCCCCTTTGTTTGCGCAATTGTCCACTTACCCCACTGAACACAATGCGCACGTTGAAAACACCAAGCGTATGAGCTTCCCGCTGGGACAGACGAGGAACTCCGCTTGCGACGACACTTGTTGCTCGCCTATAGTGGACGTACGAAGGGGATTCGGGAGGACAGGCGGGCAATGCAGTTTTCACATGTACGTCCTTCTATCGGCTCTGAACCTCCGGGCAGGCCAACCGAATCCGTCTTTCTCTCTCTTCGTAAAGAAGCCCGTCATACCGGGACATCGCGTTGACAGCCTCCCACAGCGCGGCGGGCCTCCAACCGGCGTAGGCGGCAGCGTCTTCTCTCAAGAATCTCGCGATGTGGGACCGGCCCTCGCCTATATACCGGGAGAGCGCTGCACGGAATTGTGGCGCGCGGCCAGTTCTCTTGGCTCGCGACAACGCCTGGATGCGCGTCGTTATTCACCGCTGGTGCCCATCAGAGGCGCGCTCCATAGCGCACACGCGCCGGCGTCCTGTCAAGGAAGGCCGAGCCCTCCTCGGCGGGGACGGGCTCGGTCCAGGAGGGCGTTGACGCAGCCGCCGAGCATCGAAAGGGGCGGAAGGTGAATGAATCCAGCGCCGCTCTACGCCGTGTACAGTGTCGCCGCCGCTGCAGGAATCTCCACTCCTTCGCCGAACTTGATTCCGTGACTTCGTGCCAGTCGACGTGAGCTTGAGGCACTCGTAATAAATTATTCACAGCTTTCGAGGAGAAACCGAGTTTCAAGTCGCTTTTCGTGGAACTTGTTGGTTGCACAAGACGAAGGAATGATCAAGCCTTATCCCAAAACGAAAAAAAAAAAAAACACATACTATACTTCATTCGCTTATATACAGACTTGAAAGAAACGAGCTCTCTTTTTCACGTCGAGCTGCCAGTAGTACACCTGGTTCTTTCGCGAAAGTGCATAAAAGTTTCTTGCGGACCACGACGGTCTGTGAGAAGGCATGTATAGGTTGGAGGTCCGTGCAACCACGTCAACACCTGCGTGGACAGCCGTCGAATGCATCTTTGGAGGGCGAGGGGTGGGTGGAGGTTTCGTATCGCTTATGCAGGTATACGAAGCACGACGGGCGTTCTTTCACGCCTGGTCCAGCTCGCGGGCCTGGCGACGACAGCGCGATCGAAACGCCAAGCTCGACTCGACAAGAAGTGTGCAGTGTGGTGCAAGCAGAAGCTGTATAGAGCAAACCGATCAAAGTTCAATGTTATATAGACGTGCGCGCGAAGAAAGGAGCGTCAGTGATTGTCCGTCCGGCCCGGTTGTTGACGTGTCTACCATTTGTTGTCGCGACTCGCCTGCAGGAACAACAGACCACAAGCAGCTGTCCTCGATTGCTAAACATTATCTCTAACGGAGCCCCGACTAGCCGGTGATATTGAAATTCAGTCACTCACGCCAGCACTGCACTGTTTCACAGGGACAACGTGTATACGGATATACGCAACGCGCCCCAGCAGACACGCCCGAAGCGATATACCGGCTACGAGGGATTTTCGCGGCTGTCACGACTGCACGGCACCGTCAGCGGTCGTCATGGAGTGTTCCTTGGTCGATACCGGCAACCACGGTGTGCGCGGAGAGACTACAGTCCTCGGCGGGGGAGGTGTCACTCGGCCGGGCCTTCATTTGCAAGTTGATTGAAATGGCTCGCGCGCGCGCGCGTACATGGAAGCGAGCTTCTTGCAATTCCCCCGCCGACTGCGCCCACACGACACGCCGTTCTGACGCTCGCCGGTGACCCCGGTTCGCTGACCCTCAGTGGCCACGGCGGTCTGTGCGACCACGCGAAAGAAGCAAAGGAGCACCAACCAACCCATTCATACATGGTCGGCCACGACGTCACCGCTTTATTCGTTTGTCTTTTTCTTTGCTTGTTTCCTCGAACGTATTCGACCACCCAGAGTGGTCGCATCCGCAAGGCGAACGCCTTTGACAGCAGCGGTGTCGGCGTCCATTACGGCGATAACTCGGCTATCGGCATTGCGGCCGCGAACGGTGAGCTCACCGCTGGACGGCGTATACACACACGACATTCCCTCTCTTCGTCGGATTCATCAAGTGCCATCACTCTTTGGCTCACGAGTGGCCGGTGCAGAACACTGTCCTGCCCGAGTGAAGCCTGGCGTACGTATTCATAAAACAGATCGGGCTCGCACACGGTTGAAAATGATCATCAGCGACTTTGTTTGCGAATCCTGGTACTAGAGGAAGAAACCACACCACCAATAATAATAATAATAATAATAATAATAATAATAATAATAATAATAATAATAATAATAATAATAATAATAATAATAATAATAATAATAATAATAATAAAATTAATAACAATAATAATAATAATAATAATAATAATAATAATAATAATAATAATAACAATAATAATAATAATAATAATAACAATAATAATAATATAAAATAATAATAATATAATAAAATAATAAAGCCTCGTCTTTAAGAGCTGAACGCGATGGCGATATTCTGTTCCTAGTTCATACTTCGAACACTTAGTGTGTCAGATCTTTTCGAGCTTGCTATGCGCCCACTAGCGGCCTCAAGGGTGCAGAAGGGTGTGTGCCTTTTGTAGTGGTGACTGGCTTTAAACTATGAAGTCATTGTGATAATCCCGTGGTCTGACACCCGACGGTAATGTGGGCTTGTACCACGCATTATTACAGCAATATTTTACGTTGTATTTTTGAAGCATGTATATACTGCAGGACGCGAGTGTTTGTGAAAAGATACACACATATCTAGTATAGGGCTCCAAGAATAATTTTTTCCACTTTCTGTGGTATCACACACGTTGTATTTATAATTCAAGTGTATACACTCGTGACATTTTCATTAATGAGTTCTAATAAATTGGTTTGTTATTCGATAAATTTGGGTTTTCTTCACATATTCCTTGCTTTGTTTGCTATAAACTCAGTCTTGCAGACAGGTCAGTACCTAATAAAATGTTCATCTAACGTTTTTTTTATAATTTCTCTTAAACAATTGTAAATGCGGCTACTTCTTTGTTAAAACATTTAAATTATGTGTACATTACTGCTTTTTTTGCGCTTTATAGTCTGGGACGGGTTACGGACACCTCGTCAGGCATTAATTTGCCTTTTTGCCAACCCTGCCCTTTACTTGTGTCTACTGTACTTTGTGTACTGTACTTTGTAATAAATAAAACATGAAAGTTACTTTTACTGCATTTCCAAGCATATGAAGTTATTTTCGCTGTATTTGCAAGCAGAAGCATGGCCGCTTGGTATAACACCTGCTTGCCACTGCAAAGGACCTGAGTTGGACACCCACTCACAGCTGTGATTTTTTTTTTCATCATTTATATTATTCGTATCTTTCTCGATTTGTCGGTCACGCAAGGATGATACTTTTTCACTGACAACCAACAACACTGACACCGACACCGACGCCGGAATATATGCAAAACAATCTCTTTAACGCTATCGCGTTAATACAGAGACCCGCTGCAAAAATCACCTTAAAAACGAAAAAAAAAAAACGAAGGAAGCTCAAAAGCAGGCTTTTCCGCACAATGTCTGTTATTGTGAAAAAGCAAGCTTTAAAAGAAACCCTACCCACGCGCAGACAGACGCCAACACCGATGCCAGAATTTCTGCAAAACGAGCTCTTCAACACTATAATAATAATAATAATAATAATAATAATAATAATAATAATAATAATATAATAATAATAATAATAATAATAATAATAATATTAATAATAATAATAATAATAATAATATTAATAATAATAATAATAATAATAATAATAATAATAATAATAATAATAATAATAGTGTTACGTGAAAAACCCCAATTGATCATGAGACACGGAAAAAAATTCGCCTCGGCGATTTCGACCATTTCGCGACTTCTAACCTGCGCTGACACCTCATCGTACAGTGGCCTCATTTCGCCTCCGTCGATAAGCGATCACCAGGGCCGGGACCGAACCCGCCGCTTTCAGGTCAGCAGCCGAGCGTCCTCATCGCTACACCGCCGCAGTGGACGGTGCCGGACCAATGTTCGTCTGGCTTCCGATTTGCATGTGGGATGCATAGGTATTCACACAATTATCCGTCTTCCGGGAACATCTGGATATGTGAAGAAAATTGTTCGGGTAACTACGGGTGTTTGGTATATATATATATATATATATATATATATATATATATATATATATATATATATATATATATATATATATATATATATATATATATATATATATATATATATATATATATATATATGTATTCGTCGTTTCACTGTGGCCAGAGTACAGCGATTCTGTACATACATAATTTAAGAAAAGGAAATAGCCGACTACTGATAAAATAACCGGTGAACATATTAGAAACTAGCCTAACCTTTTCTTAAACGTCTATAGGATGCGCTTACACACATACCCTCGGAGCAACATATTTCAGTAAGGCCACGACCAAAGTACACGTGAAAAGGAAAGAGAGTAGTAGAAGTTAAAAAAAAAGCGGTTACGAGCCATATGTGCAGAAGACACTAACACAGCAGTATCGATCAAGCAACTCTCAATGAGGTGTAACATTGCGCTAAATTATTTGCCCCATGTTTTTATAACGACTTCATCACGATATTACTATGAAAAAAAAAAAAGGCTAGAGACAAGGTTTCACTGACCGTTAGTTTGACAACCGTAGCGGAGGTCAGAAAAACGGCTTACCTTATACTATAGAATCATGTACACATGTGCGTCTTTCATGTCGGCAATCGGGATCACACTGTTTCTAACACAACAAACGTAATTGGCACCTGCCAAGTTCAAAAAGACACTTCGAACGATAGTGCCCCGGTATATACAAATAAAACAGTTATATTTGCCACTACACAACCTGTTTTAATTAAAACGTGCTCCTCTAGCACTTAACAAAGCTTCACAAAAGTATTCTTTCGCAACGCCAACTGTTCACACTAAAGATACAACAATTAATGAAGTAAGTTCAAATACACACCTGTATAACTCTCGCTAAAATAAGAGATCAATGAAGCTGTTGCTGAGGCTGTTGAGCAGGTCGCGACTAAGGGTAATTACCCGTACGACTACCTACGTTCATAACTGGGGTTGTGAAATTGATCGATTAACTTGATGATTAATGAACTGATGCGCGCTTATGCTCGACTAAATTCTTGATTGATTAAGCTGTCTGAAAACAACCTTCTAGCACGTTTTTTTTTTCTTTTTCTCTTGTTTAGTCGCTGTGTGCTTATACGCGCACATTGGGACGCAAAGCAGGGTTAAGAGGGTGCAGAATATAGCTTTTTGTGTGACCTATCGGTCATTTCAAATTGGGTAGTTTTCGAATAATTAAGGGCCCCAAATATGTGTGGCCCCTATGTAAACGTTTTACGCTTGCTGGCTTTGGGTCAAGCAGGAACGAAGATTTTTCTAATGGTGCCTTTCAATTCTTTGCGTATATGGCGCTTGCGGCCCCACTTGCGGTGAATAATAATGAAATTCTGGCACAATAAATAGCCGTCGGTACACGTATTCAACTGCTTTTTTTTTACGTTGCTGTGGCTATAAACTTCCCAGTGATCATAACCGCTTCGGCGAGTCCACGTTACGTGCCGTCATCATCCAAGACAATCCAACCTATATGCTATATAGCTGCGTAAAGTTACAGCAACGATAACGCCGATCAGGGTAAATCTTCGCAGGCCTGTATATCCCTGCAAGCGGAAGAATAGGCAACATAGAGTAAAAGCTCATTGATGTGAATCAGTCAGATTTTGCTGTATGCCATCAATTTTTTTTAAATTCATAATATCATCCATTGTCCAGAAATAAGGTCAGTTTGATCTTGGACGAGGGCCGTCGCTTGGCTTCCGCCATGTTTGTTTGACGCAAAGCTTCTTATAGGCAGACTGAGCTTCCGCAAAATGCGAGAAATAGCGTCCCCAACGCTAACCCCGTGCCTGTGGTAAGGTCTTGCACATGCGCAATGACGTGGACGCTATTTTTTGCGGCCCTATTTAAAAACTCTCCATAAATAAGTAAATACTGGTCTGCGGTTAAAAATTAATTAATAAATATTGGTCTGCACATAGATACGCAGCAGACGCTGAAAGATTATGATGTGTGATAAGGTAGTAATGGAAGTTAACAGTGGAAATTAACAGATGTGTTCTACAGAATGCCCTACACTATGCAAGGAGGACGTGTAAATAAAATTTAAAAATACGAGAAAGCGAAAAAAAAAGGTTTCCTCAAGCTGTGCGCACACATGCACAGGCAAGAACCACACGCTCTGATCACGCAGGCAGGCCAGTATGTCTATAGGCGATTCCTTGCCCTGCTCGACTAGCTAAAATGTTCTTGCTTTAAACTGCCGCTGTTTACGTCACACTGGTCCAGTATTATTATTATTATTATTATTATTTCCTCTGAATCACCCATTATACAGTTGCAGCGCATTCTCTACTAATTAGGGCGCTTCATTTCTACTCACAGTTTTTTCAATTGGAAATATTTTTAAAAATAATAACATGATCAAAAACGTCATTCTTATGCAGAACAGTCATTAGATTTTTCTTTGGAATATATATATATATATATATATATATATATATATATATATATATATATATATATATATATATATATATATATATATATATATATAATAGTTGTAGCTATTCCGATTCATCTATGTGCGCTAGGATAGGCACTTTGATAATCGCTACCGATGAATAAGGCCACGCAACAGCTTATTTGTACAATGAACGAGAGAGAGAAAGAGAAAAGCGCAAATCACAATATTGGTCGTGCAATGGACCAGCTGCTCCAAGCGGTGCGTCAAGTTGTTCCGGTAAAAGCGGTGAGATGGCGCCACTCGTCCGGTCAACTGTGCGTGTAACCTTTCCAGCTGTGAGCAAACGCTAGACGTCCGTGTTGCAGCAGGTGCGTTCAACGGCGAAACGACGAACGTTTTTTGTTGTCAGCGCCTAACACTACTATAGGAGAGTGCGATGTGGGTTTCTGCTCCATCGCAGAGGGCAAGCAGTTACGGAGATATGCGGCAGCTAGATTCCGTCTGCGCATGTGCGAGTGCATCTGTGTGTGCAGTTTACATACATTCATGAATACGTGGCTATGAATAGCATTGCACACGTAACCAGAGAATACAGTAGAAGGAGAAGCCCGCCGTATACACGTCAGCCACAAAATCACATGGCAGCTATACCTTACGCGGGTCGGCGCTTAGAAACGTATTTTGTATATAACGCTGATATTTAAAAACATAATGTTCGCCTACGCAATGACCTTACAGATATGAATGAACCTATTTGGAAGACGCATCTAAAAGAAGATGTCATAGCTTTGGACAATGGAACCACTACACCACCATTATACGTATACTGAGAGTTGTAATTTCATTGAACACGAGGCGAGTATTGCAGAAACACTGCTACTCAATCAACTGCAACGTATTCCTGCGCACAAACTTCTATTTTTATCTCCTCAGATAGGTGTGAGTGTCCATAACGCATCTTATTTTTTTGTTAAATCAAGACTCTCTAGCCATCTAATCAGCTCATTCGAATCACGAGCCATCAGGAAAAAAAAGTTCCGCATTTGCGGTCGTGACCACGGGAGTCGATGTTTAACATGCCTACGTTCACGCATTCACATATGACAGAAAAAGGGTGGATGTAGGAGTTCACAGGGGGTAAAACACGAAATACGAATATTGTGCGTTGCGACCACCCCTGGTCTGGAAGCGAACCCGTTGATTGATTTGTGGGGTTTAACGCCCCAAAACCACCATATGATTATGAGAGACGCCGTAGTGGAGGGCTCCGGAAATTTGGACCACCTAGGGTTCTTTAACGTGCACCCAAATCTGAGTACACGGGGAAGCGAACCCGTGCCCTCGTGCTTAGCAGCACAACGCAGTCACCACTTAGACATCACGGTGGGCTAAGTAGTTTAGCTAGTAATACATACCAGCTCTGCAGTCAGGTGGCACAACGACAGTTTGCTACGAAACGTGATGCATCAAGCGTATCCGAAAACGTCGACGAAACTGTTCTGCTAACGGCATAGCAGCAGTGCAAAATGACGACTGTATTGCTCCTAGGCGATTATAAAGGGACACTAAAAGAAGAAGAAAAAATAGCTTTCTTAGTATCAGCAAGTTACTTTTTTAGAAATCCGGCATCACTCTGCTCGTCGCGACAAGACTCTTGATAAGCGAGGAAACACGCATAAATAAAATGAGTGCGGCGACGACGCAACTTTGAACTTTACGCAGCAAACACTGTGACGTCACTCACTCTTGCGGCGTCTACTGGGATCTACGTAGTTCCTATTCGGTAAAAATGAAGTACATTGGCTTCAGAGGCGCCCATAGACTTAACATTTTGAGTTTTGAGTTTCATGAAATTTAGTTCAACCTATGCGCCCAAAATACGACAAAGTCAGTTAAATCCGTAACGTCTGTGCTTGTGTGTGTGTGAGAGATAGAGATAGAGAGAGAGAATGTGTGTGTGTGTGTGTGTGTGTGTGTGTGTGTGTGTGTGTGTGTGTGTGTGTGTGTGTGTGTGTGTGTGTGTGTGTGTGTGTGTTTGCGCGTGCGTGCGCACGTGTGCATTCTTTTTTCTCTTTTGTTCAATAGCTTTTTACTGCATTTTCTCGCTTTATTTCCTCCCTTACCTTTACATTCCCCCTTAGCCTTTCCCCAGTGCAGGGTATCGAACGAAAAATTTTCTTTAGATTAACTTCCCTACTTTTCGCTAACCTTTCTCTCTTTCACTTCACCTTGGTTTTCTTTTCTATTACGATGCCTCAGTTAATGACTTTCGAGTATACTTTATCCGTCTAAACCGACTCATTGTTTCATTTTAGTGTTCTCTTTCATCTAGAATCACTTGAGGGCGTTGCTGTTCGTATTCCAAACTCAATGGCAATGTAAAGAGTGTTTGTTCGCGTGTTCGATGCTCCACTAGTTCGCGTCGCGGATGCCGAAGTTGGCAGCCGATCGCCTAGCTCCCTTCCTCTCCGCTTCCACCGAAGGGGAGCGCTCTCAAGGAGGTGGCGCCCTCAGGCGCCCAGCGGAAGCTGCGGCGGTACGGACACTTTGCGAGCCTTCTGCGTTGGCGTTGCCGGCCGGGAGAAGACCAAGAAGAGACAAGTTCAAACCCCCGCCCCCCTTAACCCTGAGCCCTCCTCGGGAAAGTTTAGATTTTGCGCGTGTCAGCTCGCTATTTTGGGCCAGTTGGTGCGTCGTTACTAATTTACTTGAAAGGCCTGGCGTGAGCTTAAAACCGAGAAGAACGAGGATGAGAAAGAACGCCAATCTAAGGCGAAAATTTAATGTGCGCACTAATTCATTTACAAAATGCATGAGTTCAGAACTCCCTATAAGTGGACATTGTTCTTGATGTTTTTGAGAAAGCATAGTATAATGTTGTTATTCAAGTTGTCATATGTCATATGTATGTCATATGTGCAGTGGATTTGTTCTGTTTGGAAAGTTTGGGCCCTGTAGTCTTCTGTTTTATGTTCGACTCCTTCAAGAGCTATACGGAGTGGCCGGCGCCATATTTGTGCGCGAACATGTACTTCTAACAATTAAATAAAATAAGATCATGCGTGATGCTTTTCAACACATTCGTTTAATAGTATGGCTGGTGTCTTGGACACACAGAGACCCTAAGGAGCATCCTAGCGATGTCAATATGTCGTAATTGTGAAGGTTGTAAGATATTGGAAAATGAGGGCGTTATCCGAACGTTACACGCGAAAAGCAAACGTAGATACACGGCTGGCTTCCATCGATTAAGCATACCCCGAGGTTCTGCGATCACAAAATGACCACGCAGTCCATAAACAGCGATCCGGTGGGCTTATAGCACACAGGCCCACAATGTACAGCATGGTCCACTGTTGAAGGGAACACTCGAATGCACGCCATCAATATTACTGGCCCTCTAAGAGCAAGTGGATTAAGAAACAATCTTCGTGCGAGTCAATAGCCTGTCAAGAGGAGTCGGAACTTTTAACCACCACCAGTGCTATGCATATCTAAGCCGCTATGATTCCGTAAGATAGCGACATCTAAACATGCCGCTCACGCACGTGTTCCCTTTAACAGTGGACCCATCTGTACGTGCAACGTGGTCAGTCTCACCTTTTCTCCAAAATAAAGCGCCCATACGCGTAGACACACTTCAATCCACATCGGCTAAGCCTGCACCCCGACCACCTCGGAATACTTCTCAACCGAACCGTGGCGGCATCTGGCGGTGTTGTACACGGCTACGAACGTCGGGGCAGCACGCGCTAGTCGCGCGAATAGATAGATGCGCGGGGTGGGGCCCGATGCGCGTCTGCTCTCGCTCAAGAAAAAAAAAAAAAAGAGAGAATCTGAGAGATGAAGGAGGTGGCTTCGCCACCAGCACTGACCGTGCGCTACCCAGCCGTGCTGACAGGAGTCGCAGAGCCGGTGGCCTCCTCCCTTGCCGGGCGTGAAGCACTCGCAGCCACATCCGGGTCGGGTGCAGCGGATCGCCTGCGGGTGCGGCACAAGAGGTTATTAGAATGGTCGAAAGGCGCGGAGAATGCTCGCAACAGGGAGGGCGCGTGCTATATGCGCCGCCGATAGCGGCGGCATGCTCAATCGCCCCCTGCACATCCGCACACAAACCCTCCCAGACTGTGTAGCGCATCGCCTCTCCGAAGGCAACAACAACTATAGTACGCAAAAAAAAAAAACAGACAAGCACGCAGCTTATGAGCTACGACGGCAATCGCTATATTGACCCCAATGTCCAGCACTGCAGCGGTGCGGTTAAATACCGCGCAGTGCAAGGCAGGCATAAGCGCTGAGATTTACTGCCGATCTCGTCTCATTCGATATAAGGAGCAGGCGTAGACGCTGCATAAATGTGAAAGGCAACACCTATTAGGTATTCTGTAGGAATGATTACTGAAGGCAGTCCGAGTCGTGTTGGTATTTGCGCCCTGAATAGTTGGTCCACTCAAGATGTCTGCGCCGAGTATAGGGCGGAAATGGTCAGTTGGTTTTGAATGCTTTTGAACGCTTTAACGCGTTTATTAAATACTGGTTATCCCTGCACTGATGTATAAACAAGTGATTGACGATACGTATGTTACTTTTGCTGCTGTGCATGCAGTGATGTTTAGAGTACTGATAGGAACGGAAGAAAATGAACCCGGTGGCTAAGAAGCTTCCACAGTCAGCTAGTGGATGACTGCGTTTGCAGATGACTTTCAGTTTCAGACAAGGTACAGAAGAAAGATTACCCGAGCGTAATCGGGCCAGTGGTTTGCTTCGCGCGTTTTGAAGAACTCTATCGAGACACACACGCTCTGAAGTCTACTTTTATGTGACTTAAATATGCGTGTTCATTTGCATCACCGTAGGGAGGAAAAAGAAAGCCTGTGAAATAAACTCTTTAGAATGAACCGTTGTATTTTTTTGCCTTCGCGTATTCTCTTTGTAGCAACTAAGAGTTTGAAGCAGTCCATGGCGAAAAAATTTCCCGCTTCAGCATCAAATAGCCAGCTGTTTCACTTTCTCTTCATATTATTAAACAGTAGCATCTGGGAGGAGGGTCACGGACATCCATAGTGTGTATATTACAGGCAGCTTGTGGCTACGAACGTGATAAAAGTACAGCAGATATACAGCAGATTGTTGCTGGAGTGACATTAGTGGCCATCAGTTTCTTATAGGTTTAAACAATATAAATTCGCCACAGTTATTCAGAAGAGAATATTTTTTTTTCAATGAGTAAGCGAAAGTTCCCTTAAAAGTCGTCGAGGACAGAACTGATGTACTACGGGAAAAAAAAATCAGTCAGGTAGACTTGTGTAGCTATTTCACATTATTTTTATCTTTAAGAACAAATGAACAATATGGGACCATGTAAATGGGTTGTGCATTATAGGGCTAAGAAAACTCGAAAACATTGTTAGCAAGAACGATCACACGAATAACACAGACCATTTACAGACCATTAACGATTTACTCAAAGTACGGGTCAATTTCACATTTGATTCAGCTTTTTTTTTTGTTTCGATATTGTATTGTACAGATCAACCATTAGACCACTAAAAACTTATTGTACAACCATAAATAAAGCCGAGGGAAGAAGAGAAAGATAAAATGTGTGTGTGTTTTCACCCCACTCATCATTTCATTCTAAAACTGGCACACATTCGCTCACTAGTCAATACCACTACCTGTGCGTGCGGCAGCTTCTTTTTTTTTGCACTTTGTTTGCGTCTAGCTGTAAGCTTTTCGCCAGCCTTCAAACATGTGCACGTAATGTACAATATATTGCTTATCGTATATTCAACATTAGTGTTACGACATCGTAACTTTGCGGTCAAAACCTGCTCACCACTCGTACACGGGCCAAAAAAAAACAAATAACAAAATAGTAGAAAGAACACTAGAAGAGAAGAAGGAATGCGATGAGAACGAACAATGGAGGAAATATGGATAACGCAAAAAAAGGAGGGGGGGGGGGGGAGACTCTAAACGCGAAGCTTTAGGGTCCTTTATTTGAACGCTATAGCGACATCTTGTTTCTAGTGCGTACTTCAAACACTTAGTGCATGAAACCTTTTTAACCTTGGTATGCAACCACTACACGTGACCTTAAGGGAATAGGCGCCGTAGCGTGTGCGACTGTTGCAGTGGGTGACCAGCTTTAAACCACGAATACATTACGATAATCGCATGATCTGACGCCCGCTGACAATGGGCGCTTGTATTACGCATTATTATTGCAATAATTCATGTTGTATTGTGAAGAATCTGTATACAAGACGGGTGTGTGTGTAATGCATGAATGTTACCTTCACTGCATTTGCAAGCAGAGAAAGTTCTTTTTCACTGCAGTGTATTCACAAGCACACGCGTGGGCGCATAGTAACGTCCGCTTACCACGTAAACAACCCGGGTTCGATCCTCACGCTGATTCAGGATTTTTTTTTCTCTAATGCGGAGCATTTTATAGTCGCACCTACTAGCAAATCTGACGTCGACGTGGTCGTCATTCAATAAATAAGAATGGTGAAGACGAAATAACAGTTAATCACTCCCAAACTGTAACCAATTACGCAACATTCACGCGATACCCGAGTACTCTGCGACGCATTTACTCGAGTTCCTCCCGTGGGGAGATGCGAGCGGCTTTTTTATCATTTCTTTATTTGCATCGTTCTCAATTTTTTCGGTCTCGTGTAAGGTGATGATTTTTCGCTCGCAGCCAACGACACCGACGCCGGAATATCTGCGAAACGACCTCTTTAACGCTATCGTGTTATACAGGGGCGCGCTGCAATACCCGCCTTAAAAAAGCGATGAACCAGAAGCAGGCTTTTCCGCACAATGTCTGTTAACGTGGAAAAGCAAGCTTTAGGAGCAACCCTACGCACGCGCAGACAGTTTGTCTTTCTTTCATTTGTAGCTGCTGGAGTTTGAAAATTGACGTCTGCAAAATGAAGTGTGGCGGTCATTGTGCACAGCAGTAAATAACTTTATGTGGCACATAAGGATAGCTACATTGCTTAACGTTACATTTGAGGCATCGGCTCGCAAGCTTTTTGCTGAATAAGATGACGCTTCCACGGTCGTACAAGCTTCGCATTTGTTTTTGTGTGTATACGTATTCTGTGCATACTCCTCCGCTTTTTGTTTTCCCTCCGTCAGTATTATGAGCGTTCGAGTCGCCGCATTGGACACACAAAAGTTCAGTGCCACCAGCTCAATATACGCAGTTTTTCTTAGACGCTATTAAATCAGACTTGCTTCCCAAAACAAAGAGGCTCTGGCATACACGCCGAAGTTTACATGTGCGGGTTTGAGTTACTCACTCAATCACTCACTCACTCACTCACTCACTCACTCGCTCGCTCGCTCGCTCGCTCGCTCACGAATTCCGAGTGCCTCTCACCCCAGGTCATGGCGTGGCTAATAATCATATCGTATGTATTTTTGGCGTTAATGCATAACCCCACCAATTATCAACTAATTTTAACGGTATGTGACATAGCCTGAAAAAAAAAAAAAAGAAAATACGTGCAAGCTCTCATCACCCGAAATGCCGTGGTTAAACTTTTTTCTTCGCGGACGCGAAACAGGACAGAGTGTCTGCAACTTTTGCGTGACACATAGATAATTTGAACGCAAAACGGTGTGAAACTCTGCACTTTTTAGGGGCGAAGCTCCTTATGGCGTGGCTTGTGCGTCCCTCGTAGTACGTAACCACCAGTGGCACATACCCGAAATAGTGGTATAACATTTTGACCTCCAAGGTGGTTCCGGTGAGAAATTTCTTCTGTGCGTTGTTGCACAATAAAAGATAGTGCTCAATGCACATGTCAATGGCTGCTAATGGGGAATGAGAGACAGGAGCATTCGGCTTTTAGTTAAAGCGCAGGTTGCGATCACCATTAGCAGCCATTGGCATGTACATTGAGCACTATCTGACCAGTAAGGGTTGCTACGTTATACTCGCTGGGTGTAACCTCCTTAGCTTTAGAAACGTTTAGCGAGCGTTGAGCCGCAGTGCCATGAATACAATGAACTTGTATATACCATGAATGAACTCGAGGTGGTTAAAAATGAGAAGTAGATATGAAGCGCAAGCCGTAAGAAAGTAAAAGCCGAATTCTCCTGTCTCTCATTTCTCATTAGCAGCCATTGTCATGTAAATTGAGCCCTATCTGACAGGGAAAGGTTGCTACGTTATACTCGCTGGGCGTAACCTCCTTGGTTTTCGAAAGGTTTAGCGAGCGTTTGGTCGCAGTGCCATCAATACAGTGAACTAAAATATACCATGAACTCGAGGTGGTTAAAGGTGGGAAGTGGACCCGAAGCGCAAGCCGTAAGAAAGTGTGCGTGTGCCACCTCTCGTTTAGTCCTTGGAATGTCCGCTGGATGGCGGTGCTTCTATATGGGGAATATATGATGAAAAGATGCGGGATGGTGGTACTTGGAGTGTTGAATAGATGGACGAACGGACACATAGACAGATGCATGGATGGACGCATGAACGGACGCAGGGGCGGCTGCATGGACGAACGCAGGGACGGACGCACGAACAGACGGACGCATGGATGGACGGAAGCAAGAACGAATGGACGGACGAATTCTTCGCCCCACTCTCCATCATTCACTCCGTGGATATGCGGCCATTTTTTCTTTTCGGTATTTCATTTTTCTCGCTAACTTCATATTGTAACATCAATCAAGACGCCGCTGGGACTCTTACAGGACGTTTAGCGGCAGAAACACGGCCATGGATTAGGCTTCGCAGCACGCGCAATGAACTTGAGCAAACGACACTTGACATGCGCGACACCTCTCCTGCGAAATGGAAATGAATGAAGTAGCTCAATTCTTGCAAGCAGATCCTAATAAAGAAAGGAACCAATGGTGATTGCAACGCTAATCCGGCCATTTTAATGAACGGCTTCGTGGCACTTGACTCTGTATCGGACATTACCCTGACGTTTTCTACGTCTCTTCCTTTTGTCTCCGTATTTTTTTGCGCTAAGAATTCGAAGTTTAGCATCTTCACCGACCCGCCTAACTTGCCGCACCAACGGATTGACAGGTAATATTAGAGCGTTATGTTGATAAAACAGCTTGCTTTTTAATTTGTCATAAAATATTCTCTCTCTGTTTTTTTTTTCTTTATGTCCCAGCTGCAAAGAGAGCATCAGCACAAGACATGCGCTGGATCGCCCACTTGCAGCGTAAGTTGTGTTTTTTATTGTTTAATATGTTTATTATTATGGACTTGTAGTGGCTTACAAAACATCGCTGAGTGGTGCGGCCAATTGCAGATCACAGTGCACCAAGGAAAAATATGTGTTTATTTATAAAAACAAAGTATTTCACTCAAAAGCATATACCTAGATACTGAAAGTAGTTCTTCCAGAAAACGTAGAGCGATAGAGAAATGTCAGTTGTTTCAATTCCCGTGGGCTTGTTCAAAAAGGGGAGTTTAGTATACCGGCGCTGCAGCTGCAGATAAGGAAGGCTACATTGTTAATTTAATCAAGCGCGATGTTCTTTTTTTTTAACGCTCAGTGGGATCACTTTTAAAACAATCGGCAGCCACAGCTGCTAGTGGACAGGTTCTGTCAACCCTGTAGATGGGAATGTGCGCTCGAGTGAACACGACCATCGCTAAGCGTGAATTTCGATTCCCACGAGCTCAGGCGCGTATAGAGGGACGCTATATACGTCACTTGCAAATCACCGGTGCCTGTAACCACGCAGACTTTACACGGGGTAGATTTTTTTTTAACCAGCCCTCACGGCACTCCATCCACGTGTTAAGTGGAGCGCGTTTTGCGTGGCCGCACACAATTTGCGTCTGTGGCTCCGATTCAGCGGCTCTGTCATCCCACCGTTCCTGATGCGAACGTCGAGTATACATTACGGAGCTCCGCTTCAAGCGTGAGAACTTAGCTGAGGGAACAAATACTGCCGATATCGGCCGTATTTACGGCCGCACAGCATACTTTCTCTGGGCGTTACCGACAGGAGTTATTTTGTTTTGAAACATTGCGTGGGTAGATTATTGGTGCATTATTTACGCATATCAAGTGAAGATATGCGTGGAAATACGATTCCTCTGTCAACGATGCCCGCTCCTTCAAGTTTTAGAAGAGCATGGCTCAACTTTGGCGTGCCCAGTTGTCGGGAGCGACTTGTTTAAACGTGTTGCATTTTAAAACGAAATCGCTGAATTCAGTACGCTGCCTTGATGACAGAGTCAGCGGCGCTACGCGGGTCAGCGCTGGAAGCGCTGAACTTGACACTGCAATACAACCGAGAACCTGCAAGATATGCGGGCGTGCCTATGGCATCATTTCTGTGGGTACGAAAGTTTGCAGCGACAGGCTCAGCCAAACATATATTGTATAAACTGAAGTTTGAACAGTTCTCCTTTAAAACACAAGAATCACTTGAACCATGATCAACGAGTCATTCGCAAGGCATCAGACAGCATTCTTAGGGAACTTTAGTTAGACGCAGATTCATTGGTGTCTTTTTTATTAATTTGGTAAATTATTCTTTATTGTTATGATAGATGAAACTGAGTTCGTTTATGTCATCTATTTAAGCCTAGAAAGTACGGCTGAAATGCGAAAGACCGAGAAATGCACGGCGCACATAGGCACAGCGGTGGAGACAGCATTTAGAAGTTGCGCGAACTTTCTCTTTCGTGGCATTGATATATCAGCCCAAAATTGTAATGATTTTCATAGAAGCTTTCTGCAATTATCTAACTCAAATTATGGTCAATTTCATGAAATATTTCTAAACAATTTACTACAATACATTCGCTATCTGCTGAAAAACACAAGGAAATGTGAAGTTTCTGGATTATTTTCTACCTTAAACTGAGTGAGTGAGTGAGCGAGTGAGCGTGAGTGAGCGTGAGTGAGTGAATGAGAGAGCGAGTGAGAGTGAGTGAGAGAGCGAAGGAGTGGGCGAGTGAGTGAATGAGCGAGTCCTAATGGGTGAGTGAGTGAGAGTGAGTGAGCGAGTGAACGTGAGTGACTGAGAGAGTGTGTGAGTAAGCGAGTGAGCGTGAGTTAGTGAATGAGTGAGCGAGCGAGTGAATGAGCGAGTGATAGTGGGTGAGTGAGTGAGTAAGCGAGTGAGCGTGGGTGAGAGCGAGTGAAAGTGAGTGAGCGAGCGAGCGAAGGAGTGGGCGAGAGAGTGAATGAGCGAGTGATAGTGGGTGAGTGAGAGAGTGAGTGAGTAAGCGAGTGAGCGTGGGTGAGAGCGAGTGAAAGTAGGTGAGCGAGCAAAGGAGTGGGCGAGTGAGTGAATGAGCGAGTGATTGTGAGTAAGCGAGTGAGCATGAGTGACTCAGAGAGTGAGTGAGTAACTAAGCGAGTGAGCGTGAGTGAGTGAATGAGTGAGCGAGCGAAAGAGTGGGCGAGTGAGTGGGTGAATCTCTCTCTTCATCCTTTTTTTTCTTTCTGGCCCTCGTTCGCGCTTTCTCACTGTGGTACATTTCACTCTATCCTGCCCTCCTTTCTTTCCTTCTCGCCCTCACATCTGTCCTCTCGCTCAATTTTTTTTTCCGATGACCTTGCTTTTCTCGACTACACAAGTCTATGCTGTGCTGTGATAGCCCTCTCACCTTCAAACGGTGTCTACACGGGTTCGAATCTCGGCTCGCGAAGAACGTTTTCCCGATATCATTTCTTCCTTTCTCTCTCGTTGTGTTCGTTGTCTCGCCCATCGGTTATTGCACCCCGTGCTAAAGCACTCGGCACTTGCATTCTGGGAGCGATGCAGAAGATAAGGGCGATGACGACGATGAAACAGTGGGCGCGCGTGCTCTCTTCGCCCACTGTTTCTGTTGTTATTGTTGTTGTTTATTGCGGCGACACCACGCAGACTGTGGTGAGCTGCAACAGCTTCGCTGTTAGAGAAAAACAAAAAAGGTTTTCTGTCCTTTACGAGGCCCTAGCTCCCCGTGTTTCGACCTTCGTTCCCATCTTTCGCGGTAGATGTACGAAGAACAACGATTCCGTCGCCCCCTCGCGCCCAGCGATGGCGCGTCCAGCGATCGGCGGACAAAAGGAGAATCGGCGCAGTTCTTCTCCCTCCTCGCGTCGTTTCGGGAAGGAAGAAAGAGCCTCGGAACGCGGCGGCAGCAAAGGTCAGAGGACAAGAGGCCGATGTTGTCCTTTACGAGGCCTTACATAAACCAACCGCCGCGCCACCCTTTGGCCACCAGCGCTCCGATAACGAGCTCGGGGCCTGCGTGGGTCCCCCGCAGGACACCCAAGGGAGCCACGTCGGCTGATGGGCCGCCGCAGCTGCGCTCGCCCGCGGGCCTGACCGGGGTTCGGGTCGGGGGTCAAATTGCCTGCTCGCGGCGATCCCGAGGGATTGTCCCCGCGCTGCTCTCTCTCTCTCCCCGTCTCCTCTTGATGCCGAGCTGCAAGAGCTCCTCTGTATAGCTTCAGTGGGGAAAACGCAGAGACTTCCAGTTCGCTCGCTTTTCTTCTGTTCGAGCGCCTGCTCTCTTCTCTGTCCGCGCGAACATCGAGTGAAGAGCAAGAGGGCGCTCGGGAGATGCCGCAGCAGCAGGTGTCGCGAATTTAGCCAGCCGTTTCTCGTCTTAGTTTTTTTCTTTCTTTTTTTTTTCATGCTCGCCTACAACAATACTGTAGAAGGAAGTAGGGAGTGAGAGAGAAAGGGAGTAGAGGTGTGAGGAGGTGTAAGTGACGACGTGGACGGGAGGCTTGATGAACGACAAAGTTGCAAGCTCTCATTGCCCCGGAAAAAGCGAGAGAAGAACAGCATGATGCGGGGAAAAAAAAGAAAAAGGAACGGAGTTATGGTAACGCTTTTCTGGGCTTCCGTTTCGAAACTCCCTGCTATGTACGCGAAGAAGGTCACCTAACGTTCCTTGAATGAAGGAGTTTGGAGCATCTCGTCATGATGCGACCACAAAGCCGAGAAACAGCATAAAAGACACCCATGGACTTACGACAAGTTTTTTTTTTTTTCGGTGGTCCACTTTGTTGGCCATTTATGTGAATTATTATACCCGAGTTAAAGATAACAATTACCGTTCCCTATGCTTTTCTTGTGCTTAATTATCAGTTACATTGGTTAAGTTATGTCTCACAGAACGAACGAACCCGTCCGGCTATTCCTTTTCGTTCGTTACAATTCGAAGCTTAGTGCAGGTGCAGTATTTGCTTCTGCTTGAATGTTACATGATGCGATAAAGAGAAGAAATGAAAGAGCATAGGCAACGGTTACGACACTTGGCAGCGTCCAACTCAGCACTGCCAAAAAAATTTATTTTCGTTTCATTAGTTTCTTTTTAGTGATGATTATCTTCAGTTACAGATGGGCTAACTAACAGTTTTCTAGCTGAGTTGCCATGGAAATATTTGCGCATTTAAAAGTTTTTCAAGTTGTTTTCGCCGAGAATTTCGGTTGATATTGGAGGTCGAAGAAAAAAAGCAAAAAAAAAACGCGAAGAGAAAATTGAAGGAATATAAAATTGATGAAACAGAAAGGCGGCGATGAGCTTACATTCTTATTATTAATGAAAAAGGTGGTGCATGCGCTGCTGCTTTAATGTCAGTGCTATCTTTCCCTTTCAAGTTCAAGTTGTAAGTTTTATTATTCTTTCTTGTTTTCATGGCACAATTTGCTTCACTCACTAGAGTGTAATAACATTCGTGCGCAAGAGGTACAAGTCGGCGTGCGAGGAGACATGTATACTTGAAGCGATAGCTCTGTGAACATGCGACCAATCGAAGCCTTTCTACCAGCTCATATAGTTCTACCGAACACAGGCTTGTGCTCTATAGCTTGTCACAATAAATGAACGCCTCCGCCTCTGCGTACCTCATGATTTCTCTTGTTGGGCTGGTTGTTTGCAGAGACGCCGGCCCTGCACAAACAAGAATCAGCGCTGGTAGGCAAACGAAAAGAATTGCGCCGTGTATACTGCATGGAACGCCGCTAACGAGTGCGCGGGCCTTGCCATGCGCTCCTCAATAAACGTTCCTCGAGAGACTCTCAACGGTCAGCCAGGGCAAACTGTAGCCACCGACCGCGGACGCCCCCGTTGGTCAACCACATCGTCAGCCACCCGACGGGCTCCGGAGAGCGCCCTGGGGACTGCGCGAGCCAGTGGCCAACAGCCCCGGCGGGTGCCCTGCAACACGCAGTGTCCGGCCGCACACCCCGTTCCGTCTCGGACACCGAGGGGGGCTCGAACCCTGATCAATGTCGCGGACGGGGCTCAGACCACGTCGTTAACGGACTCTCGGGGCTGCCCTCTACCCGTTTCCAATCAGGGTTGCCGGCCGCGCCACATTCTGCGTATTTGCCTGATCCTGCAAGCGTGTGCTGCAGCAAGACACTCCCCGCCATCCACTCAACCCATCCGCCGCCGTCCACTGTTCATGAGCCGCGGCACTCTCCGGTGGCCGCGAGAGTTCGATCGAAGAACCATTCGCGAATATAGGGCTCGCCCAATGCCTGTATTCTAGTAGCGCTCAGTTTGTCACTCCCAAAAACGCATGAAAAGGGTTACCCATTGTGTGTTTTTGTACACCTCGTTTTGCCATTCCCGCGGAGAGGTGTTCCAACAAGACGGTAACTGTAGGTAACTACATTCGTTTATGATAGCGAGAATCATCTCATGTACGGGACCAGCGGAAGCTACTAAACACACACACACACACACACACGCACGCACGCACACACACACACACACACACACACGCGCGCGCGCGCGCACGCAAACACGCACACACACACACACACTTCACCAGCTCTGAAACCTGTATCAAGACAAACAACGATAGCTATAAAGCACCGATAACAAAAGTTTGTGAAAAGTACTTAGGAAGGGATGGGCACGAAGGGCTCTTATCATATCCTCGTATTTACAAATACAATCTGTTCCCTTTCCTATGCCATCTCTCAGGACTTGGTGCTGGCACCATCAACGCCTATCCTCTATATGTCAACCACCGTGAACTTCACAACCGACATGGCATTTACATATCAAGTGCAGTTTTTATACATTTTTTTCTTGACTATGTACATCGTGCCAAAGTGAAGCAGATACCCATGACGATGACATTGAGCCTTAATAATGGAGTTTGTGGAATACAATTGGTAACCGATGGGAGGTTTCCGAAAATACAGCGAAGCTGACGAAGATAGATAGGAACACTAAGTGGTGGACGAAGTGATTTTCGACGGCCCTTCCACATTAATATTCATAGGGGCGTACTCCATGGATAACGGGTATAGTGTGCGTTGGTCTGATCACACTCGTGTTTTCTGCCGCCTTTCACTCGCTGTATGTTTGCCAAATAAAAAAAGTTTGCAACAAGGTGCGTTTAAAGAAGAAGTGAGTCAACGCATCCGAAAGTTACAACTTCAGCAGCAACGAAAAGCCGCTATAGAATGTGCAGTGAACTCTGACTTGAGTAAACTTCAATGGACCCATGGAAATCGTTCACATAAGTGAAAATCCTCTAAACTGAATATAAAGTATAATACGGACAGCATTGGGCACAGCGGATTAGCAATTAAAAGAGCAAAACTCAATTGATTTTGAAAGTAATTCTGTAATTTTCATTCGCACTGGTTGGTGCCCTTGAAGCGCACGAAGAGACAAAGCCGCCTATAGAGAGTCTACGTTTCTATGCACTGCTCACGGGCACAACTCGTGGCTGTGATACGAGGTCTCGTTATTTTTTTTTCATCCTACAGCCTCGGCTAGATAATCCAGAGTGTGAATCTGCCTCCGCAATTGCAACTTCTTCACCGCAGTGTTCTGATTTCGGTTCCAGACGAACACTAAAAAACGATTTCCACATCTGATATAGTTCTGCGCAGGTAATGAAGCGTACGTTGCTCATTTTCGTCTAACGCACTGCCGCCTTGCCTTAGTGGCGCTGCATGCACAAGCGATGTTGCACCACCACCGATGGTTATTCGGGAGTGGCACGCATTGGCTTACGCCAGTATTTAGGGACGCAAAACTTCGTTAATTTGATGTCAAATATAAGCTCGGGTCTGCTGATTAACTTAGCACAACTGAAATATTCGCTATACAGAAATAGCGAACTATAGCACTATAGGTGCTACACACCAACACTGTCTGTGAACAGTCACAATATCTGATTCAGTCCAGTTACTCCAAGAAATTGCAACAACGCCCTCAAAGCGAATTGCTTTGAACACCAGATGGGCTAATGCTCTGTCAGCCACACTAGGCCAGCACGACAACCACCATCGCACAGATAGCAGGGAGCACAAAGAGAATCGCAGCATATCCACGAGTGAATGATGATGAGTGGGGCGAAGCGTCCATCCGTCCGTTTCTGCGGCCGTGCTTCTGTCCATCTGTCCATCCGTGCATCCGTGTCTCTGTCCTTGTCTCCATCTATGCGTCAGTCTGTCTGTCCGTTCGTTCTTATGTCCATCCGTCTGTGAATACGTCCGTCTGCCTGCCCGTCCATGCGTCCGTCCGTCCGTGCTTCCGTCCACCCGTCCATCTGCCTGCCTGCCTGCCTTCCTGCCTGCCTGCCTGCCTGTCTGTCTGTCTGTCTGTCTGTCTGTCTGTCTGTCTGTCTGTCTGTCTGTCTGCCTGTCTGTCTGTCTGTCTGTCTGTCTCTCTGCCTGCCTGCCTGCCTGCCTGTCTGTCTGTCTGTCTGTCTGTCTGTCTGTCTGTCTGTCTGTCTGTCTGTCTGTCTCTCTGCCTGCCTGCCTGCCTGCCTGCCTGCCTGTCTGTCTGTCTGTCTGTCTGTCTGTCTGTCTGCCTGCCTGCCTGCCTGCCTGCCTGCCTGCCTGCCTGCCTGCCTGCCTGCCTGTCTGTCTGTCTGTCTGTCTGCCTGCCTGCCTGCCTGCCTGCCTGCCTGCCTGTCTGTCTGTCTGTCTGTCTGCCTGCCTGCCTGCCTGCCTGCCTGCCTGCCTGCCTGTCTGTCTGTCTGTCTGTCTGTCTGTCTGTCTGTCTGTCTGTCTGTCTGTCTGTCTGTCTCTCTGCCTGCCTGCCTGCCTGCCTGCCTGCCTGTCTGTCTGTCTGTCTGTCTGTCTGTCTGTCTGTCTCTCTGCCTGCCTGCCTGCCTGCCTGCCTGCCTGCCTGTCTGTCTGTCTGTCTGTCTGTCTGTCTGTCTGTCTGTCTGTCTGTCTGTCTGTCTGTCTGTCTGTCTGCCTGTCTGTCTGCCTGCCTGCCTGCCTGTCTCTCTGCCTGCCTGCCTGCCTGCCTGCCTGCCTGCCTGTCTGTCTGTCTGTCTGTCTGTCTGTCTGTCTGTCTGTCTGTCTGTCTGTCTGTCTGTCTGTCTGTCTGTCTGTCTGTCTGTCTGTCTGCCTGCCTGCCTGCCTGTCTGTCTGTCTGTCTGTCTGTCTGTCTGTCTGTCTGTCTGTCTGTCTGTCACTCACACTAGCGCCACCTGTTGAGTGAATCATACAACTAGGTGGTTACGAACTGGTCGCAAAAGATATGCATGGACAAACCCATGGATTCAGGAGCTTCGCCAAAATAAACGTGACAAGTAGGCATGATGGCAGCTGTGGTTCACCCAGAAACAGGCATACATAAGATAATCCACATTTAGGTGAAATCCGTCCTCCAATTAGCTGCAGCCAACTACATATATACTTCCGATGACGCTCTTCAGCTTTAGCGATGCAAACTGGAAGGCACGGTGTACCACCCTTTCCGACAGGCGAAGGCTCTCCTTTTCGAGCGGTTCCCTAGTTTCCTTCGCAACTCTTCCGACCCACGACTCGTCTTCTTTTCGCGCGGTCTTTCCCGCACTGCACCTGGCACCCGCTATGCGAAGAACAGCGACCGATCTCCTGCGAGGTGGTGGCGGTAGTGCATGAATAAAACAACGCCTTCTGCCACTTTGCCCGGGCCGTCCGTTTCTCGGCGCGCCAGATCGAACGATGGCGAGAAAGCGCGCGTGCGTGGAGCCGCATCGCATCCCTATTCAGGCACCGCAGCCGCGGGAGCGAGGGATGGCCGACTTCCGGAGCGCGAAGGCGAATCTCGGGGTCATCCAGTGGAGCGCCTCGCTTCCGACCGTTCCCTCATAATGGTGGAGAACAAAAATCGATGCGGCCTTCTCGCTTTTCCTTCGGTTCTCTTTATTACTCGCCCCGAACCTCTCGTCCATTCCAGACCTGCCACTTATTGACTGCAGGTATATATATATGAGATGTCCTTGAGAGCTTTCTCGAAGTTACTGCAATGTCGCGCTTGATCCAATCCGTATACGCTAGCGCATGATCCTACGCAAGAACAAAGCCATGTGTTCGATTGCCGTTGGTGTTTTGGTGTACGTTAAACGCAAGAACGCTCGTGTAGTATAGTATAAGAGAGCGCAGTAAAGGACTTGATCAGATCAACATTATCACTCTACAAAACGGCGAGCTTCGGAAACCGTGAAAGATGTAACTTGTTGGCAGCCTGTTCGTACATAATAAATATACGAACAGCGCAAGAAATAAGGGCTGGCGAAGAACGCATGCAGATTACTGTGACTGTTCTCATTCACCTGTCCCTATTTCTTGGGCTGTTTCAGAAGTCTCGCATATGCATCAGACGCCTTTTCAAAGTGGGAGGAAGAGGCCTTTACGGAGGATTGAGCTTGCGTATCTATAGTGTGAAATTTTCTTCTCTCCTTACTTCATCTTTGACACCCTCTTTAACATGCAGAAGGCTATCCAGTGGTACTAAGCCTAATTTCCGCGGCCTTTCTTTTTCGTATTTTCTTCATATTAATCTATGGGATGTCAATTGTATTCCTCGCTTTAGCAAAGTTCACATCTCGTCTCTATGTGGCGTCAAAAGTACCTCCTCAGCCCGCACCCTGCTCACCTTATATATATATATATATATATATATATATATATATATATATATATATATATATATATATATATATATATAGTCAGCGATAACTGTTGTGAGAAATGGCTCACGCACGGATCCCGTAACGGTCCACAGAAGAGATTTCCACGAGAGAAGAAAGTTAGTGGCTGCCAGCAAATCTTTCGACGAAGCAATGACACTTCATATATATTAGAGCCGCTGAAAAGGGGCGGAAAAGGTGCAGCCAGCATCACACCTCGAAGACCATATAGGAGAGCGAAGAGCGCCCGAGTTTATGTGATTGGCTGACGAGATAACGCGGTGTGGTAAATCCATCGCTAGATTTGAAATGTGTACGCGGGCATCACCATGCTTTTCTTCTCCACCGCTAGATTTTCCAATTTACAATTCACAATAGTGAATTTATCGTTAGATTTACCATATCGAGCACCATCATCACCATGTTGTTCACCCTCATGATCATGATCGTAACTATTTGGAGTATCACACTTATTTCGTTTTCATGATCTATTTACTCACTCCCCTGATCTGATTACGTGAGATCCTTGACTACTACTACTACTACTACTACTACTACTACTACTACTACTACTACTACTACTATACTAGCACGACGACGACGGCAGGGTAGACCATGACAACTTCATTGTAAGAGAATCTCTGGAACTACTACTACTACTACTACTACTACTACTACTACTACTACTACTACTACCACCACTACTACTACTACTACTACTACTACTACTACTACTACTACTACTGCTACTACTACTACTACTACTATGCTAGCACGACGACTACGACGACGACGGCAGGGTAGACCATGGCAACTTCACTGTAAGAGAATCTCTGGAACTCGCCTGCCAACGAGGGACACTTAACAAGAGATACGTACACGAGTTTCCGTAAAGGCGAAGGTGCACGAGGGTGCGGAAACTCGAACCTCTGTCTAGAGATTGTTGCTGTTTTGTTTTACATTACATACGCTTCACTCGTGTACTGATGCACTTGGCATAGGGCAAAGGTCACGCCGCATGGCTCGGAAGCTCCAGAGAAGCTGCACATCGTGAGCTCGCACCCAATCAGCGAGCGGAGAGTCCCGGAGCCTCCCAGAAGGTTGCGACGCCGGAGCTGTGCGCGCACCGAACCGCGCGACCGGTCACGTTCGGCGGCGCCTCGATGCAGGGCGACGTCACGCGCGCGCGCCATAAATCTGCGCCTCTGCCACGACGCACGTGCGCCGCCGGCTGGGCCGCCTCGAGAACAAGGGGGCCGCCCTTTGGCCGTCTGGCTCCTTCGCCACCATAAAGCATCCGCGCCGCCGGCCAACAACGCATGGCCGCGTTAGCTCACGGACGTCGGCGACGCCATCACGCCTCCTCCACGCCGCGAGGAATTCGGCACGACTCCGACCGCGCGCTCGTGTGTGTACGTAGTCGTCTGTGGTGGCTCATCTTAAAGAGCCATGACGAGAGCCGCATAGCGCATAGTGGTGACGAAGAAGACAGAACTTACGAGGACTTCTTCCCAAGATGGCGCTAGGGCTCTCGTCATGGTCTATAGCCCAAGCTGCCACTCCACCAACAGCCATGTATCGGGAAATGCGCAAGTGAGCTGTGGGCGTTTGGTAGTTCCTGGCACAGATGTGGCACTGTGGAAAAGTGCAGCGTTTGCTTTCGCGTTTCTCCTCTGCTGAGAGATTCGAGAACGGCCCTAATTATCGTCTTCCAAGAACTTGACGAGACGAAGTGGAGAGAGAGAGAGAGAGCAAATAGAGTGGAAAGGCAGGGAGGTTAACCAAGCTTGGCTCGGTTGGCTACCCTACACTTGGGGTGGAGGGAAACGATTGGCTCAGACGTTGCAGCAAACCAAGGCGCTTCTTAGAAGCAACTTAATCTACAAATTTTTGGATAGTGTCATAATTCAAGTCGGCAAAGGTTGCTCAATTTATCTACAAAAGACCTTTTAACGACATTTGTTTTGTTATTGTTTTTTTTTTCAATTTTGAAGCTCACGCTGATGCAACTCACTTAGTGAGCGCCACAAGCCAAGTAACACCATTGGCTAGTGGTAGAGTAATTATTGCGAAGCCGCCCTGTTGACAAGAGGTAACATCGTTAATGCGATGTACTGGTCTTATATCAAGCGTGTGCTTTGATTTCCCGAGTAAAAATATTGCACAATATACGCACTATCGTATATTCTTTTATCAGAATAATAGAGCCCTGAACGCAGGCCACGCAACAACGCGAACAACTGCAGCACAACTCACAGGCGCTCTCTCCCAGGTGCAGAACAACACTCAGTCTACCGCCGTGCGACCTGTGTATCGCTTTCAGTCAGCCTGGTGGCTAATGTCGTGCACGAAGACATGCGCCCTTTCCTTCGCTTTTTTCTTTTCCATTTAATTTCGGCGCAGCAGCCGCACCGCATGATCGCGGGGTGCGCCGATTGTTGATGAACGAGCCGCCGCACCCGGGGTGGGCCGCTCTGTTCTTCCGAAGCGCTGTCGCGAAGAACCTGCCTGCCGCTTCTTCGATTCGACCTTAAAGAGAGACGAAAACGAGAACAAAGCGGGCCACAACGTGCGTTCGAGAAGGGCGTGAGAGCGTCTCCGGAGATGGAAGGAGCTCTCGTCCGCGCACCTCTGCGGCGTGTGCGCCAGTGTGAAGGAGAAACCGAAGAGGCCGATTAATGGGTCTCAGCCGGAGGTCAGCCGGGACAGCACACCGACGAGAGACAATGGAGGAACGTTTCTCCTTTTGAGCACGCCCTTTCCCGTCGCCCGGGCTACACTGCAGGACAAGTATGGGCTGGGGAGGGGGGCTGTACTGAGGAAGGTGAGGGGGAGTGCGTCGTCAGCCGCGGCGGTGAACGAGCGTGACGGCTATCGGGCGGCGGGCAAATAAAAACACGCCGCAACGGCGGCTTGGTTTCGGAAATTAAGGGGCGTGTCGGGCGGCGTTGTTGTTCAAACTTTGAGAGGCCCTCGTACGCCTTCGCGGGGCTGTCCCAGGGACGACCACTTCTCGTAGAATGGGGAGAACCGAACTCTCTCTCGTTTGCCAGGATATCTATCCCCTCCCGTTTTCTCTGGGCGATAGATCACCGAGCGACTCTTCCTTCGGCAGCGCGCACTATACGGAACAAGCCCGCCTCCTCCTCCCAGCTGCCCAGGTGCGCTTTGCGCGCGGCCGATACAGCGCGCGGGTGACAGCTTGGGAACGGCGCAGGCTGCCAAGCACCTCTCTCAGCTCGCGGGCCGACTTTGTTTTCAGGCTGGGCGCGACGCATGGTGGCCGTCCTCATCGTCCTCCCGACTCGGGCATTGAGCCGCTCGAGCGGTTGTAACCGTGCCCTGGCTGACAACGCACGCGGTTATCCGCATTAGGGTCTCCTTTGTGCTTCGTTGCATACTGCGTTGTAACCACAAAGAACTCGTCGCCTCTGTCCACCGTCGTGCATGGGCAGGACGATGAGCACGCGGATGATGACAGGGTAAAACATAGGAAATGCCCGTTTTGGCTCTCGAACCAGAAGAGAGAGGAGGGGATAATGACGATTACGATGCTCCCTAATGCGAAATTTGGCCGCAGCTCCAGGTTTGTTTTTGCAGCAGCCAGGTTTGTTTTTGTTTGGCAATATATTGAGGCGAAGAATTTGAATGCAGTTTAGGCAACATGTCAGCTAACGTTGCAATGCCATTTGAAAGAAGGCTCTTCCGACATCTCATATATTAGTCGTTTCTGCGGTGAATTGGACTCCAGGTTTTCACAAAGATATTGATATTGATCGTCAAAGTGACCAAAACCTGGACACTGCTTCTGAAATGTGAAGCTTTTGTTCCACGGTTGTGTTTTAATTACTTAGTGACCAAATTGGGCATACATAAAAAAATTTTAAAAATGCTGGAGGCCTGTTGCCGCTGTCTTTCTCATGAACATTCTCGTGCACATTATTGTCTTATTCACATGCGGGCCGCTAGCGAAAGGTCCGTGGCCGGGTTTTTGAGACACCTGTTTTATAGAGTAACATCTATTTGAAAAAGAAGACATGGTAAAAACGTGACCACGATATAACAGCGTAATTATGGTAATCACTCGCATACAAATGCATGTGCCTTCATTCCATTCTGTAAGCAGTAGGTCCACTGTTTCAGCATCCTGTGGTCACCCAGTCGCCCTAACGAACTGCAGCGGACCTGTATCTGCAAGTCGAATCGGGGACAGTAGCACAATAGGTGATCAATGTTTTCCTCGCAGCCATAGAAGTTGCATGCCGCACTGTCAGCCATATCGGTGAATGATGAATGCGCTTTGCCGAAGGCAGCTGTTGTGTCAGCACACGAGAAAGAGGAAGCAACCTCACCTGGGGATAAATCAGGGTCGAAACCATACGCTATAATTATGAGGTCATAGAATGCTTTTACAAAAGAGATTACGTGCACTTTCCACCACAGGTGCGATAGAGGGGCTTTTTCCTTGGACGTATACACCGCATTCACTTTACATCCGCACTCACAACGGCGGTCTAACAGTTCTGGCGCATGACGTCATGCTGAGAAATGTGGCAGCTTGGGCTAGTTGGTATAACGTGACGATAATTATAGCACGAGAACAGAACGACGACACAGAGACAAGAAGGACTTCGTGTCCTTCTTGTCTCTGTGTCGTCGTTCTGTTCTCGCACTATAACTATCGGGAATGCTGACACACCGAAATCGGGATCGAAACGCGGTCATGGTGGCAGGCTTGCATGCAGAAATTTGTTTTGATAGGGGGGGGGGGGTCACTTTTAGAAACTTAAAGTAGGGTCGGGCAGGCAAATTGCCATTTTGCGCTATGTATGCATCGCAATTTCTTTTTGTTTTTTTTTTCGGGGGGAGGGCGCATGGTTTTGGAATGCTATGCACTGTGCTGCGGCCGCATTTCGATGAAGACTAAATGGCAGAGACCAATGCTGTTAGATTAAAGTTCGAGTTGAAAAGCACCAGGTGGACGAAACTTTCGAAGCCCTCGGTGTCCCTCATAATCACATCATGGTTTTGGGACGTAAAACCCCAACAATTATTATTACTTTGCGCCTGCACTCACCCCTTATATATCCCTATGCTAAAATTGAATGCGATAAAACAGCAACCACAGTCGTGCTTTGTTATAGCTTCGAGAGAGTTCACCCGCGATACACGCTCTCGGACCGTGCTTATACAATGCTGTGGTAATCTCCCGTGTAGTGCGTGATATGTCGGTATGTCTCGCTAAGATGCATTCAAGTGTAAAACAGACTTTACTGCAGCAACACATACGTCTGTCTCGGACCTGAATAGCAACAACAGTCAATTATAATGCAGAGCGCGCAGTCTGTGCTTTATTGTCTGCCTACTCATTTATGCTAATTTATGGTGCTCGTCGATTGCCATCATATAGACACACAAACATGAGAGTGTAATAAGCCATGCGGTGCTATCACAGCATGTTACCAATGCTGTATATGGCTGTCGGTACCAATGATCAGTGTTTTACTAACGTGTTGATGATTTCAATTCTTTTTTTGCTTCTGTTTTTACTCATGATAATGGCATTTTGCCCGAGTTTTCTACGTCACCATTGCAGCGGCCGATCGATGATGTGGTAATTAGCGAGGAGGGTGTCCTAAATCTTTTACTTAATATAAATACAAGAAAAACCCCCGGCCCTGATGGTATACCAAACGAATTTCTGTACAGATACGCTGAATGGGCGGCTCGCTTCCTTACAAAAATATTTCAGTCGTCCCTGCGCAGTGGCTCTTTCCCACTAGCGTGGAAGCAGGCTAAAATTGCCCCTGTTCACAAAAGTGGCTCCTCTCGGGACGAGCGCAACTACCGTCCCATTTCGCTTATCAGTACATGTTCAAAGATACTCGAGCACATTATTAACAAACACCTGATGTCCTATCTTGATACGCACAATCTATTATTTTCGAAGCAGCATGGCTTCCGCCGAGGCTTATCTACAACAACACAGTTAATCGAATTTGTTCATGATCTTTCAAAAACAATCAATTTGCGTGGTCAAACTGATGTGGTATATTTGGATTTCGCAAAGGCATTTGATAAAGTGTCGCACTCAAAGCTCCTGTTTAAAATTGACAAAACGTTTCAAAATAATCACTTGACAAAATGGTTTTCATCCTATCTCAGCTGCCGTCAGCAGTTTGTTCAAATAAAAAATAAACAGTCTAGAGCAGTTGCAGTGAAATCCGGAGTTCCCCAGGGGAGCGTGCTGGGTCCCCTTTTATTTTTGTTATATATAAATGACCTACCAAACCGCGTTACGGTCCCGATAAGGCTGTTTGCCGATGACTGTGTTGTTTATAGCAGAATCGAGACTGAACATGACCAAGTTAATCTAAACAACAATCTTCAAAGAATAAAGGATTGGTGCGAAGAATGGCAAATGAGTTTGAACACAGAAAAAACAGTCTTTATGACTATAACTAGAAAGAAAGCACCTCTAGATTACAACTACCAGATTGGCAATGCTTTCCTCAAGCGTGTACAAAACTATAAATATCTTGGGTTATGGTTCACGCCCGACCTCCGGTGGAACACTCATATTGATAATGTATGCTCCAGGGCTACCAAGGCATTGTATAGCCTTAGACGTAACCTTTATACCGCCCCATCTGATATAAAGTGTCTTGCTTACAAAACCCTTGTCAGACCTATTATCGAATATTCTAAAATTGTCTGGGACCCTTACACAAAGACAAACTGCAATAAAATAGCAAAAATACAGCGACTTGGTGCGAGATTTATTTTTAATAAATATCGCCGACATCATTCTCCTACTGAACTCTGTAAAAAAGCTGGACTGGATAGTCCTGAACTTAGGACGAGGATTGAGCGTCTGAAATTCCTCTTCCAGTTAATTCATAATCATTTTAAACTAAACTATTCAGATTACTTCCAGGTAAACACACAAGAACACTCCAGACATCGCCACAACATGTACATACCACCCCTAGCCCCACGTAACGATTGCTTTAAGTTCAGTTACTTTCCACGTGCTATTGAAGATTGAAATATGCTGCCAGAGTCTATAATTGGTTGTTCCTCGCTTACATCATTTGAACAGAATCTAAAACGTTTATTTTCTGAATAACAGTGACAAATGTTTCTTTTTTTTTTTTGCGTGCGTGAGTACTTTTTGTTGGTTGCGTGATTCTGCAGTAGTTGTCTTTCAAATCTTCAGCGCGGGGCGAAAGTGCCGCCTCAAATGCGTCATGTGCTGTTCTGCGCGTATGTATTGCATCGCATGTGTGTTCCATTTCTTGTTATGTATAACTTCGAGTTGCTGGTCACAATAATACCGAGAAATTATCTCGAGACCTGTACGGTACTTCTTTTTCGCAAATAATTGTTTGTACTTCCACCCTGTAACGGCCCACTTCTGGGCTAACAGTATAAATAAATGAAATGAATGAAATGAAAGTGAAAATATCTCGACATCTATGTCTACAGGCATGAAATATGTCGGCATAAAGGCCTTGAATTGCTATAATGAAGATTCAGGACAGTAGATCGCGTATTAGTGGCGCGCCACAGAATGAGTGAGAAACGTTATTGTATTACACAACACATGAAGACCTGGTTGAAATGGAGTGTAATACAGTAAACACTCGTTAATTCGAAAACTAAGCGGAGTTTGAATTGGCGGGCGGGTGCTATAGAATGAACGGACATCGCGTCGCACTTCGTGGACAGGACCCATGGAAGCCACCTCTGGACTCGTTATCATGAATGTGGCAGGTGATTTCGTAAGGTAAGTTTATGGAGCTGTAACATCCAACATAATTAATTGATAATCCGGTGATACGCCAGAAACACGCACCAACACGCATTCATGGAAGCATGCAGCGAGTCTTATTGTCAAAATACATCACGCTATTTATGCTCCAAAACACTACTGTTTACATGGCAGAGTAAACTGCAATCAAAACTAAAAGCAATCAGTAATTTGCGTTTGCTTGCGTTCCTCCTCTCGCGACTCCGTCAGCATCGTTTGCAATTAGCGCAAGATCCTCAAGCACAGCGTTCGAATTCTCATCTGAGAAATTTTGCTGTTTCGTTGTTTACGCACCTCTAGTAAAGTTAGTTTGGTTTACCTTTGCAGCATATTGTGATAGCCCTGGGCTGACTCCTGCGAGGAGAGATGAAAACCAGGGAGTTCTCAGTCCGGATTAACCGTTGTGGATATCGAATGCCTTCGAACAGTTGGGAGCTCTCCTCCCATAGAAATACGCAGGGCTGTGCCGGTACCATGCAGGGGGGCCAGTCAGAATTAACTGCAAATTCAAACTAACCGAGTTCGAATTTGCGAGTCTCTACCGTATTGGAATACTTAATTGAATCCGACACTACATTGCTATTTAGTTGTATTACGAGCCATGAGAATGTCATCCGACATATGAGCACTGTCACAAATCACACTGACCACAAATCACGTTGTTAAGAAGTCACATCCTATAGAGGAAAGAGACTTCTTAACTTAGAGTGACTTACTAATGCAGCAGAATCACCCAATGAACATGTAGAACAACTATTTACGTCACAAAACCCGTATTGCGATGAAAGGATGTGTCATATTAATAATTCTACGAGGTTGCATGCCAACTGATTATAAGCTCAGAACCATAAGCGTTTATGAGGCAGAAAGAGACAGTCACCGGACCTGTTACCGACGTGTCCATGCTACATAATCGTGTATATATATTGAAAGCCATCCTTCCCACTCAGCACCATGCGTTCCAACTTACATTGTTGCAGAGTGTATACGTACTATATCATACAAGCGGAATAAATAAACGCTCGGCTCGAACCAACGCACGTTTCCCGCTTGCCACCCGCGTCGCACGGGCACGGCACTTCCTCTGGCGGCCTGCAGAAGAGCGTGGCGGGAGGACCAACAATCCCCTCGGTGTCACAACAAGCGTAACGGCGGATGGGTGTCACCGACACCAACCGAGCTGCACGGGAAAGCGGGCCGAACGAATCGCTTCGCATGCCGTGAATGCAGACTTCGTGCGCCACGACCGCGTTTCTATATATGGCGTCACTATATAAGCACCCACCTCAAATTTTCATACACAAAATGACGGCCGTCTGAGGCATCGTCAGGCGCGGAGATTCGACGCGCACAGCGCGCACTAGAAGTATGTTGAGCCCACGTGGACAAATGAATGTACACATACCGACAAATAAGGCTCGAGAAGTACTGACATAATTTCGGGGAAATCGTAAAAGGAGACTGTTTCTCGTTTCCATGGTATACGGACTTGACTTTCTCCACACACAAGGGTGGGATAACATTTTAAAGTTTTCACTATAGGATAGCCAGCCCAATCGCAATAGCGATTATTCGGACGAACCAACACTGTTCTACTCAGTTTGCAAACTCGGCGTCCTGCACACAGCCCGAAAACTTCGAAATCACTGTCGGAGTCACTGTATGGACGACAATTCATTCGCCGTTGTTGAGATGCACCACAAGCAGATGCCGGATCTGCCACCTGTACGTCGCAAGTTGCAGTTTTCCCGTGACGTCACACCGCCATGACCACAAGAAGGCGCCCCCTCCCCTTACATATAGATACCGATTGTACGGTACCAATAACTTTACTTAAGCAACCTGAGAAATGCCACAAAGTTTTTTTTTTCTTTGAGTAGGGATAATAAAAACGTATTCTGTGCATTCCCCGGTACCACAATCCACTCTATAGGTTTCTCGACGCGAGTGTTAGAGCTAGAATCCGTAAAATATTTAAAATTCGCGTTAGTACTCATTTAACAACACCGGACTGCCAGTCTGTTACATTGTATTGTTGAAGCGAGCAAGCAGAAACGAAGTGTGAGGAAAGGAAACAATAGTTACCAAATGTCCGCGTTGGCGCCGTCACATTTGCGAAGACGTCAGAGTCACGCATGATGTCGACGCCCCGCGAAAATTGTTGAAAGACTTCACAAGTACACGCAATACACAATGACGTCGAGATCGCGCATAAAGTCGTATAAACTGATGAGACCTTCACCGCATGTCCAGCCGAGAAAAGGAAGGAAGGAAAATAGGAGGAAAAGAACGGCAGGGAGGTTAACCAGCCTATAGGCAGCCGGTTTGCTACCCTGCGCATGGGAAGGGGATGGGGGAGATGAGAGATAGAGGGGAGAGAGGAAAGAGAGACAAAACACAGCACATTATAAGCAGCACACGCGTGCACACTCAGTCATAGGAGCCGAGAAAAAGAGAGGCTAATTCAGCCTATATACCACTTCCAAGCCCACGCGTTGTGTTACGACACGAGTTTACGAACAAAGCCGCCAATCGATTCGGCTGCCGGAGCAATCTTCGCTCATCGCTTCTTCACATCGCTATGTTTCTCTCTCTCTCTTTTATTTTTCTACAGAGCCCGGCAAACACCTAACGAGAGCTTGGTAACAGAGGCGCCCTCTGTCTGTCGCATCTCAACACCCGCACCATCCACGCGCGCTTAAATTTATATGCTCTCTAAAACATGGTACCCTCACAAGCGAAGCCATGGTCGCGGCGTGCCCTCGTAAAAAAAGTAAGGCTAGACGGGCGGCGATGTGTTTCTATAACTCCTCGAACTCGATGTCTTCGCCTTTCGTTCTTCTTCTTATTATTCCTTTTTCATATCTTTTTCACGACCCGCTCCGAACGGAACGGCTTTTCGCCGAACTTGTGGACAAAACGACCGCGAGGCGGCATCGTCGTCGCCGCCGCGGGCAAGCGAGGCAAACCAGGCGTCAGGCGCGCCACCGCTCTCAGCGTGCGCCACACAGACGTCTTCGTGGCGGAGCGCGGGTGATCGCTTAATTGCCGCTCCTCCCTCCCTTCTCTCTATTTCACTCCGAGGAGACGGGCATTCGTGCTTCTCTCTCCACCCCGTCGCGCTCATTCCTTAACTCCTTTCCCTCCTTAATTCGTTTCTTGTCTCTTAAAACGCCGTCGCCTCTTTTTTTCTGTTCTCGACGCAGACGTGTATCGTGCTCCGCTTCAACGAAGTCGTCTTCCCTTTGAATGACGTCTTTTTTTTTGTTTTTCCCCCGCTCGGCTCATTGTGATTCCGTGTTTAACGACTCGTACGTGGGGCCGTTATGTTTTTTTTCTTGCTTTAGTCGCAGGGGCTGTTCGGAGCCGTTATTGCCGTCTCTTGTGTTTGCCCCGTATACGAGCAAGAGAACGCCCGCCGTGTTCGATGGCGCGTCTTTTAGTTGCGGCTCTCTCGCGCCTCCCTTTTGTTCTCTTCTTCAATCTTTCTCGCGCCCATTGTTCGAGAGGTGCATGCGCGGGCTGGCTTCCTTTTGTCGGACGACGGCAGACATCAAGCAGCTGCTGCGCGTGGTCACACACTTTCTTGCTTCGCGAGCTTTTACAAACCACAAAGAAACACGCGGGGCGTCGGAGAAGAGAGACAGGCCTGCTGCGCCAAGGCGACCGCCCCGGCCTCGGCCCAATTTGGACGATATATGTAGCGCTCCTGCTGCCCAGGAAGCGAAGTATAAAACAACGCGCATCTTCTCCGTGTAGGCGAGAAATCACGGCCGCCGTGGATGCCCCCCTGGACTCGGCGATTACGTTGGTCGGCACTTGTACAACAATCGTGAAAAAATACTGCAACCACTCGGTGTATGACCTGGGTGCTGGGCGTCGGCAGCATTTTGTCTTGGGGGCGCGAACTCGCATCAAGTAGGATGAATCGCTATAGAGCCAACTGATCGAGGACTATAGGACAAGGAGACACACCAGGGCGTGTACCTCCTTGTCCTAGTCATCAGTTAATGATATAGCAATCATCGTGACATACCAACTAGAACAACCCTTTTTTGTAGGATGGCTGACTATAGGCGAGCTGGTAGAAATGCATGTTACTTGTATACAGCACAGACGACAGAACGAGAAATTAAAGTAGAGACATTCGAAACCTTGCAGGTGTCCTCTTTTTATTGGTCCCGTCTTTAGAGCTGTTATTCAAGTACAAACACGCGTTGCATCACGGCGGGGGGAGAGCGGTGATGGAGTCTTTGTGTAGCTATAAGTGGGCTGCCCCTTTAGCACTCCCCTGCCGAAACCGTTGTCTGAAGGTTCTCGTTACATTATGGAGCTTGAGAAACTTTCTCGTAGAAGGGGACAGCTACGGAAAGCTGATGTAATTCAATTTTATTGGTGTGACTTCGATTGCCTTGTCATTATCCTTTGCGATGCGATCAGTAGATTGCGTATACTTTGGGACCATGTCTCTTAACGCCCCCTAACAAATTTTCTGACCGGGTTAGTTGGTTAAGATCTACAATAGCTTACAGCGTACTATATGTTCCTTCTTCGGAAGATCGCAAGTTGGGCCAGTTGGATCCCGTTCATGTTTGAAATTTTCTGAATAATAAAACTTCAGCTGTGAGAGTAAGCGCTGTCCTTGCCTTTGCTATCCGTGTACTTTTCGGTGTGCTTTAACCAAAATGCTCAAGCTTTTGTGGAACCTATAACGCCCCAACACGTTGCAACTTCCCATCGCGCGAATATTCAAAGATGAAGCAAACTGTCCAACCCGCGACCACGTTGGCCTTTTTCTGCTGGCACATTGGCAGAACGATGACCGGCGTATAGTGCCTGAACCACGGCTGGCGGAAAAAAAAAAAAAAAGGCACACAATGTGCCATTACATATGCTATATTCACTATAGAATATTGCAGTTCAAACTTCGAATAGATCATTTTCTAATGTTTCACTCATATATAGCTGCCCGAAAGCTATTCAGCTTTTCCTCCAAAGATGTGGTCTGAGATATACGTGTGGACCACAAGTATACATTAGAAGTGTGGCAGCTTGGGCTAGTTGGTATGGCACGACGATAGTTATAGCGCGAGAACAAAACGACGACACAGAGACAAGAAGGACACGAAAGACACGAGCGCTCGTGTCTTTCGTGTCCTTCTTGTCTCTGTGTCGTCGTTTTGTTCTCGCGCTATAACTATCGACAAGTATACACTTGTGACAATACGGGTATAGAGTTTTTTATAGGTGCGCGCACGGAGGCACAACTTATACACGTCCGTTGTTCTTAAGCGTCTGGTTTCCGCCGCGGCTTATCGGCGGCCGTGGCGAGCGCAGTGCAGCCGAGCGTGTTTCCCCATGGGTGCGATTCGTCAGCGGGCCGGTGCGCCTGCGGTGACGCAATTTTAAATTGAATCGCTGCTGCTCCCTTGAAAAGCGCCGCCATCGACCCGCGGGTGAGCCAGGTGACTCCCGCGTTTTTCAAGAGTAGTCACTTTACAATAACAATTTCGCTCCTGCGTCTGTCAGCGGAGCTGACGTATATGTGCCCCCTTCGAGGAAAGCGTACTTGGGAGAACACCGCCATCGCTTCATCAAGTGGCCATTTTTCTCCCTCTTCTGACAGTGTGGCCAGCTGTGAAGCTGTCAGCACGAGTTGACGGGTCCTTCGATCTAGCCGCACGGCTTCAGTGTGGCCTTTTATTCGTTTTTATTTTTCTGGTTTGGCTTGGCTTACCGAACCAGCTCGAAAATAAGCCTCGCCCGCAGTTACAAGGTAAACGTCGTATATATCTTCAAAGAAAAGCGGCGCACAAAAAAGACGGAGACAAAGAAGAGAACCACACACTGCAGCGCTGTGTGTGGTTCTCTTCTTTGTCTCCGTCTTTTTTGTGCGCCGCTTTTCTTTGAATATGAATACGCACCAACTCGCCCAACTTTCTATTCTGTCGTATATATCTTTCTCAGTATCTCCTCCTACGCCTAGCTATTTTACTTTTTTTTAATTCCTTCACGTTTAACAAATAGGAAGTGGGCGGTGTCAGCTTCCCCGCGGAGAAAATGGTCATGTTGTGCACTTTGAAACCTTATACAACGCACACAGAGTGCTGCCTGTGGTCGGGCAGAAATCTGCGTTTTCAATTGTTTGGGCATAGCGTTTAACGAAAGTGGTCGTTCACAATGTAATCGTATACCTGTTGAAATACACGCTTTCGTCATTTCCTGCGTACACGATCGAGCACGTGCTGTTGCGGGTATATACGTCCAACTGATTCTACGCAAAGTCCCGTTTGTATTCAACAAAACGAAAAAAAAAAGGCTGACACTATATGTTAATTCCGATACTGTTTCGCACAAAATATTTTGTGGAAGAGAAAAATACTACAGCAACAACGTGATAAAGTGATCCTACTATTCATGGTTGACAATCTGATCTTTGGCGAGATTACGCATATATATCATCGCTGGCGAGATGTATGCATTATTGAACTTCTCAGCGCAAAAGCTTCCGACAAGTAACACAAGAGACGAGGACGAACGCACTTACTTATCGGAAGTTTTTGCGCTGAGAAGTTCAATAATGCATTACCAACTATAGCCCAGTCCCACACTTTACTTGAGATGTATGCATTACTCGCCACACTTATGTGTGCGCTTTTATGTGCTTCTCGAGGAAACCGCGCCGAATGAGATCAAAGACGTGAGGATCAATGCACGAAAGAATGTCCTTGCTGTAGACGTTATGCACCGTAGCGCACTGCAAAGCCTTCGGCACATAACAGAAATCGGCAACGTGAAAGTTCGGCCAATGGTCGCTACAGGTTGTAATGGCAAGTTGGCGTCATTTATGATGTGGATCTTTCTATCTCAGCTAATGACCTGCCAATACCAATAAAGCCAGCGACTGAAGGCACCCGCATTACGCACATTACCAGACTCGGCAACTCACACTGCTTGAGGCTTGTGTTCGAGGGAGACAGCCTTCCCTCGTATGTCAAAGTTGGCCATGTTCGCCACTCAGTGCGTCCTTACATACCGAAGCCACTGCAATGCTACAAGTGCTTCAAGATGGGACACGTAAAAGGTGTCTGTGAGAACAAAGTTGTGTGTCCGCGGTGCGCTGAGTCTCACTCAAAAGACGCCTGCAGTGCCACCATGCTACGATGTCCAAACTGCCACGGCGCTCATGAGGCCTCATCCAAAGATTGCCCGCGGGTGCGAAACGAGCACGCGGTACTCAGGCGTATGGTGCGGGACAATTCAACGCACAGGGAAGCTGCCGCTATAGTATACACTACGCCGACGACGGCGTCGTGGGCGAAGACCATCACGGAAAAACGCCTCTACCGATAGAGAGATGTCATCCTCTATCAAAGAGGCTGACCCACAAACACCGAGCTCACTGAAGACGGATACTGCCAAACAGAAGAAAGGGACAGCAGTCGCGCCTTCCGAACAGTGGCCCTCTCTTCCACGACGTCAACCTACTTCGGAGCTGCATCAAATCCCGCCGCCCTCGACGACCCCTCAAACCAGTGATGCGATGAATGAAGATCAAGTGATAAGCTTGCTGCAATCGCTGATGAGTACCATGCGTGTCCTACTGAGTAATATGAAGACTTCTGCTGCGCAGACCGCACTGCATGTGCTGGACACCCTGAGTCCGGTGCTTGCAGCTCTAAGGTAAAACCATGGCCAGCGAGGCACCGTCCTTTCGAGCGGAAGTCAAGAATGCATCTGTCTTTCAGTGGAACGCCAGAGGACTGAAGTCGCGCATGTCTGACTTTAGACAATTTGTATTTGTGAACCGCTTCCCCATTATTGTGATTTGTGAACCCAACCTGTGTGCTTCAATCAAGCTGTCAGGATATGAGTGCTTTATGTCCTCCACTCACAGAGACTGCAGCAAAGTTATTGTATTCATGCGCCATGACCTCACTTACGTTCACCACAGAGTCTCGCCTGATGAAAGGAATCAGTATGTGTGCCTTACTGCGAAGAAGGATAAGGTTGCTTTCACGATTATCGGAGCTTACTTATCTCCATCAAGCCGCCTTGACTGCGAGCGCTTACGCGGTATTCTGACATCGACTCCAAGGCCATGGGTGATCACTGGCGACTTCAATGCCCACCATTTCCTATGGGGAAGCTCCAGGGACAACTCTAGAGGAAGAAAATTGGTGTCCTTAGCCTCGGAGTACGAACTCTGCGTTTGTAACGATGGAAGCCCTACATATTTACGCGGATCAGCCTATAGCAGCTGCCTGGACCTTACATTGGTTTCTCGCTCACTTATCAGGAAAGTGCACTGGTTTTCGGATCTGGAAACGCGGGGCAGCGACCATATACCAACTTACCTGTGTATAGAAGGTTTCACCAGCTCCAAGTCCTCAAGAAGCCTCAAGTACACCGATTGGCCGAAATTCAAAATGTTAATGGAAGACTGCTGTACCGACGGCTCATCATATAACCTAGAGGACTCGATAAAGGATGTCCTGCAGAATACCACGCATACACATTTGACTAGTCACAAGCGCACCGATTTCGACATCGAGCTTGAGAAACTTCGCGCAATACGCCGTCGTGCAGAACGAAGGTACCGACGGACAAAGTGCATGGATGATTTGAGGCTGGCTAGACGCATTCAAAAGAAAATGCAGCGGCACATGGATAAACTGGCTAGGCGACGTTGGACATCCTTTTGCGAGTCGTTGGATCCACGAAAGCCCCTATCACTGATATGGCGAACTGTCCGGGGTCTTAGCACAACCTTGGGTCAGCGACACCCGTTTACATCTCTGGCACTTCACCTTCGATGCAGAGAGATTGACGTCGCAGAATCTTTCTGTAGAAGAATTGCCGGTGATTCCAATTTCACAGTATCAAGAACGGGAACTTTTGACAACCCACCGCCCTCCCGTGATCCCCGTATGGAATGCCAGTTTTCTATGGATGAGCTAGAGGCGGCACTGGCTCTGTGCAGACGTTCTTCAGCACCCGGTCCTGACGGCATTACCTATCGTGCCCTTTGTAATCTTGGAGACGAAGCTCGGAAGGCACTCTTACGCCTATACAACGACTCCTGGCAGACTGGTACTGTTCCCGAGGCATGGAAGTCAAGTCGCCTCATTCCACTTCTAAAGGCTGGTAAATCTCCTTTGGATATTGCCTCATACCGTCCTATCGCACTTGCCAGTTGTGTGGGAAAAACGATGGAACGAATGATTCTAACACGAATGGAGTGGTATTTAGAGCACTATATACGAAATCTATCCAGTATCCATGACCGGATTCAGGCGCGGCCATTCGTCAATCGACAACGTTGTTGATCTGGTGACATATGTTCAACACCAGAAAGCCTGTAACAGACTGTGCGCCGCCCTGTTTCTAGACGTTAAGGGGGCTTACGACAATGTCACCCATGAAGCCATCCTTAGTGCTTTGGAAACAGTAGGTCTTGGTGGCAAGATATATATGTGGGTGTACAGCTACTTACAGCTGAGATCATTTTACGTGATGACAGCGAATGGCCCAACACCTGATTATTACAGCAGCCGAGGAGTTCCTCAGGGAGGAGTGCTAAGCCCTACCCTTTTCAACCTAACTCTCATTGGTCTAGTCGAGCAGCTACCTAGCACTGTAGAACTTTCTGTCTATGCTGATGACATCTGCATTTGGACATCAGGTGTGACAAGGCCTCAGCTTCGCGCCCGCCTTCAGAAGGCTGCTACAACGACGTCATGCTATCTTCGTAAACAAGGCCTCGAGGTGTCCTGCGGAAAATGTGCAGTGGTAGCGTTCACGCGGAAACCAATGTCTGCTTACAGTATATCGATTAATGAAGAATACATATCGTTCAGCAGAAGCCACAGGTTCTTGGGAGTCATAATAGATAGAAACCTGTCGTGGACTCCACACGTGAACTATGTGAAGAAGCGGCTGATCGCAACATGCCACATGCTCAAATTCCTTGCAGGAAAAAATTGGGGAGTGCCCGTACCATCCATGCTACAACTGTACAAAGTGCTGTTTATCGGATTCTTACGGTACAGCTTACCTGCAATGTCTAACACCGGCAAGACCAACCTGCGCGCAATTCAGAGCATTCAAGCGCAAGCACTTAAGATATGCCTTGGAATACCCCGCAGTGCTTCAACGGCTGAAACCATTGCCATCGCTGAAGATCACTCGATAAATACGCATATTATTACCGAGACAATGCGCATGCACCTCAGGCATTATGCCAGGACCCCTTCTCACCACCTGGCGAGCCTAGCTGCTGAAAGGCCCCGCACGACATACGGCACTATTGTCTCCAAGCATCGTTCATCGTTTGCTGAGACATACGCACCTGCATCAAAGCCACTGCTTCCTCCTTGGAGCTTGAGCCGGCCGCGAGTTCACTTAATGATTCCAGGAATGAGGAGAAAATCGGACTTACCGACACATGCCCTGAAACAACTGAGTCTATTCCTACTGGAAGAAAACTACAGTAACCACGTGCACATTTACACGGATGGCTCTACTACGCCGTCTAGTTCAGGTGGAGCAGTGGTTATACCATCACAAGGGATAACTCGGTGTTTTAAGACTTCACATTTGACAAGTTCAACGACGGCAGAACTCGAGGCTCTGCGCAAAGCACTGGAACACATCAATTCAGAAGAAAGACCAGGTAAATGGGCTGTGTTTTCTGACTCAAAACCAGCGTTACAGTGCCTGATATCAGTTCTCCGACGCGGATGCCACGACCAGTTGACCTACCAAACCGTGAAACTTCACCACCTGTTAATACAAAAAGGCCATGACATCGTCTTTCAGTGGTTACCTGGGCATAGTGGTATAGGCGGCAATGATTCTGCAGATCATGCTGCTCGCACGTCACATAAAGAAGCGAACAGCGTTCCGATACCGCTTTCAAGAGCGGATGCGGCGAGGCAGATTCGTCAACTGGCCCGCAGTCTCACACTGACTGAGTGGAACACACCAAGCATACGACGTACACGACTGCACGAGCTCGACCCTTCACTACAACTCCGGCCTCCACCCGGCCTACATCGACGTGAAGCTTCGCTTCTCTATCGCCTTTGGCTGGGAGTTGCTTTCACGAAAGCTTATACCACGTTAATCAGAATTACTGACAGTGCGGCGTGCGATGTTTGCGGCACCGACGAAAATATCGAACATCTGCTGTGTCACTGTCCTCGATTTGCCTCAGAGAGACAAGTACTTGCCAACGCAATGCGGCGACTGGATGATCGGCCTCTTTCTGTGCAGGTGCTATTACAGAAACGTACACATGCCTCGACAGCCCACAAGGCAGTGAAAGCCCTGCTGCGTTTCCTGAGAAAGGCAGGCTTGTGTGAACGCCTCTGACATGCGGTAGAGTTCTACACGCTGCAGTGAAATTACTGTCAGTCTCTCCCCCACCCCCTTTTTTCCCTCTCTTCCCTCTTTCTCGTCTTTCTTGTCCCCTTCCTTAATCCCCCAGTGTAGGGTAGCCAACCGGATGTATTTCTGGTTAACCTCCCTGCCTTCTCCCTTTTTGTTGTATCCTCCTCCTTTATGACTTGACGCTCCAAAAGGCCAGGGAACTAAGTGCCAATAATGTGGATCAGTGTACGACCCAACTAAGCAAGGGATCACCATTGTGACATATATAAGGTATACGTTTCTCCTACGTGGCTCAAACAAGAAAAAAAAAACATATTGAGGAAATATCATTCGTTCGAGATACACTCACGAACATCTGGTTTGCTGCAAATCAGCTGTAAGTAAACCGAAAGGTATCGATGCATTATCACGAAAACAAAGAAGAATGTATACAGATGGGCGAATATTACGAATCTGAAATCCAATCTGGCTCCAAAGCGACAAAACAGTTCCTGCGTCACTGGGTATACGAAATGCCCCGCCACGGTGGTCTATATAGTGGCTAAGGTACTCGGCTGCTGACCCGCAGGTCGCGGGATTGAATCCCGGCTGCAGCGGCGGCATTTCCGATGGAGTCGGAAGTGTTGTAGGCCCGCGTGCTCAGATTTGGATGCACGTTAAAGAACCCCAGGTGGTCGAAATTTCCGGAGCCCTCCACTACGGCATCCCTCATAATCATATGGTGGTTTTGGGACGTTAAACCCCACATATTATTATTGGGTATATGAAATATTGGTCCTGGTATAAGGTGATTGAACTCGCAGCTATAATGCGTCTTTCCGGGGTAATCGCGGGCTGCCGACTGAGCTAACGAGAAGGCGAGCAATTTGCGATGCAGGCTCGAGTTAACGAAAGTGAAACGTCAATACGAATAAATTGTCACCGCAAGGCATGCATCATCACAAACACAAGGAACGCTCTGCGTCTGTCTTCGTGAAGTCCGCACTGCATTTGCCACGTGACGATGAACGATCGACTATAGCTCGAGATGTGTCATTGAGAGGTCGCACCGGCACATCAAGATGAAAAATCAACACGGATGAGAAGAAGTGAACCAAGAGGCCTAGTTGTCACAAGCAAACCGCGAAAACTCTCTCTTTTTGTTGTGATTACTTCGTTCTCTATGCTCTCAGCCGCTGTCACTTTCTTCTTCAATGACTTTAATAACTTTAGTCACTTTCACGCATTTATGATGAGTAAGAGAGAGAGAACCTAAGAGTGATGCATTATAGGAAGAGGAGCGGAGGGGAAGGCACGGAGGTCAACCAGACGCGTGTCATATTGGCTACCCTAAGCTGAGTGAAATGATTTAAAGAAAGAAGAGGGAGGAAAGCACTACCAGGGTACATGTGTGCCTCTCCACCACACGCCTCAAGCGATCGCTATATATAGCCGGTCGATTTTAAAAGCAGTATCAATGCCCACGTCGCTTTACTGGTCTGCAACGTGTACACTCTAAAAAAATATGGAGTAAAAAGGGTGTCTTTTTGTCCCACAACAATATTCGTCATCAGGCTTGCGAGCGCTTCCTTTCTTGAAAACTCGGCGCTGGCCACTTTCCCATCGAGAATGCAATGTAACCCTGATAATGGGCATGTTGATCGTGGCCGGAATGTACCCGGGCGCGGGGTGATAGCGCAAGGATGGAACGCAATATAGATGACGATTATTGTTGTGGGACGAAAAGACACCCTTTTTACTCGCTCTTTTTTTAGAGTGCAGGGATCTTCTAATCTGAAAAGTGTCTATAATCCATTTAGTTCAGCGCATTGCACAAATGCAGCGTTTGCTCACAAAACGATCACAAAAACACAGTAGATGTTCTTTTGTTTCGTCACCGTTGCACGAGTCACATCATGAGAGTATACGCATAAAGAAATAACGTCTATTTATGACGCCAACACGTTAACGTCGGATACGCATGCATAATGCCACGCTTGCGCACTGAAATTCTCCACTTATCTCCAATCATCACCCAACGAATCTTAAGTCATTACGTCAGAAACAACTGCCATCCAAGATTTCTCGACGTGACGCTACAATGTTGTGCCGGCTGTGGACTGGGGTAGCGTTTACTAAGTCATTCAGCCATCGCATTGGCATGGCGGATTCATCCATGTGTGAAAGCTGCAACTGTATAGAGACTATTGAACATCTCTAAGCCACTGTGCCCAATTTGATGAAGATCGCCGGACTCTCCAGTGTGCCTTGAATAGACCCGATCGCCGGCCATTTAATGAAGCAAAGATCTTAGGAGCCTGGTCGCGCCGCACATCAGCACAGAAAGCCACACGAGCCCTCCTGAGATACTTGTCAGCAACTTCATTGAGGGACCGCCTGCGAAACTCGGCATTGTGTGTGTTATGTGGCATGTGTCTATCCTTCTCTCTCTCTTTTACTCCCCCCTCCCCCTCCCCATGTGTAGGGTAGCAAACTGGACGCATAGTCTAGTTAACCTCCCTACCTTTCCTACATTCCTTCTCTCTCTGTACCCCGCTACTCAACCTGCGCACGTAAAAAAGTCGTCCGTACGCACTGAAAGGGGAAAAGAAACTAGAACTATAGACGGTTGTCAAGATCGCTTCGAACTTGTGAACGCCGCATCGCTCACTTATTTTTCCAGGCCGCCCAGAGAGAGTTAACAACGCACCAACGGCCGCGGATTAGTGGCTGCTGCGAAGGCGCGTTCGGGCGCCCGCAAGTCAAAGGCGGGGCTCCGAGACCACAAAGTAGTTCTTTCGGAACACGCGACTGACCGGCAGCGGAGGAGCCCGCAGGTATCGTGTGTGTGCACGCTGACCGGTGGCAGACCAATAATTAACGGCGCGCAACGGATCATTACGCGGGTTTAATCCGGTCGGCCTTCGAGGGAGCCGTATATAATTAGGACCAGGCAACAGTCCACGCCTATATGCCTGACCGGTATTATAGGAGCAACCGGCTGAGAAACCACGGATTCATCCTCGAGCGAAGCTGCACCGATGGTGCACAGAGCGCGTGCATTGTATCGGCATCGTCGCGTGCCTCTCTTCTCTACCGTGTTTATCCTGCGCAGAGGGTATTTTGGGCACTGCAGGGTAAGACAAAATCAGAAAGTAGAGCGTATTAGCTGAGATCGAAATGCTTTACAGTATTTGAAGCTGGGTTTGGTTGCTATAAAGTGGTATAAGGTGGGATACAGTAAAGAAAATAGCATGTACTCACCGTTCGATAGGTATTGAAAACGACGGAACACGTTTCATTTGAATGTTAAATATTTACCTGCTATAGGATACTGTAACGTTCATGAAGCCACTAACTTTAGTGGTACCATGGGGAGTGTGAACATGTCGGAGGTGGCAGAAAAGTGGGTGAGAAAGGACAACAAGAAAAACGAAGTAGTATATAAAAACCAAGTTTACCCCACCATAAAGAGCAGAAACGTAAGCATTGCGTTTGGCTGCAATATTAAGGGGACTGACGACCGCTTTTTCTCGGCCCAGCTTTTTACGGCACAACAGAAAGCTCATCCTACGCGGCTTTTGTACCTGCGGTGGTTTCTCCTTTTTTTTTTCAAGGATGAAAATAAATGTATACAAAGAAATAAGAACAATATATATGCGTAACACACTCCAGCACTAGGCTTGTTCAAGAGCCTTAGTTTTAACACAGCACATGCATACAAGCATGCATGCACACTATCGTTGCAGTTCACTGAATGCTTATCCCAAATATTTCATACCGTCTAATGTAAGTTTCGGTGATTCGAGAGGAACCATCGGATATCACCGAGGCGCGCCGATCGAGTGACCGCAGTATATTCCCTCAAGATATAGGCTTTCTCTGGCCTTTTATCCCCCCCCCCCCTCCCGCTCGTCTCCCCAAGCTATATTTGTCCATACAGCGAGACAAAGACGACCATGTCAGGAGAGAAAGAGACCCGCAACGATACTTCCCATCGGGAGGCGCACTTGACGCAATTTCAGCCCCACGGGAGCCCTCGGGAGGCGACCGCGTTCGGACACTCGTTGCGCAACAACAGGTTCGCCTGAAGATGAGAGTGTATACAAGGAGCCCACTCTTCAATAATGGAGCCTTTTTCCGGCCTCGGGGGAACAGCGTGTGTGTACAGCGGCCGGCCCCTTTTGTGCGTCCATGGCGCGTCCGCATCAAGAGGCGATCGAAACGAAGTGACCGCAGGGCGGGCGGCCGTGTGCCGTCCATCCATAATACATAATGCGCCCGGGTCGCGGGCTCAAGTATAGCACCGCGGTCGTCCTGCGCGATTGCTTCATCTGGACAACGCATCTCGCGGTCGACGGCGGTGCTTCCCCGGGCGCGGCGAGTAAGAATAACGCTTGTAGCGCCGGCGGGAACGCTACAAGCTATAGATTTCATTGACTCCGCGCAGGGATGCCACGATGTCGTCGCATGGTAACTTGCGTTCCGCCCACTGGGGCCAGGCATGTAAACAAAGAAGTCGTTATGCAAAGTCTGCTGTGCGTGTATACATAAACATCTATAGAGGGACACCACGGCATATGCTCCGTTCCTGGCACAATCCATGCGCGGAACTTAGTGACACGCATTTTCGGGACATGCATATATAAGAGTGCAGAGACAAGAAAAGAAAAAGTAAAATGTTAATTGCATACAACTCTATGGGTCTTGCAGGCGTGCTAAGCTGCAGTCTTGGCACAGCAGAAGTATATGCCACTGGTGTCCTGTAAAACTTTCCGCAGTAAAAATTTCCGCAGCCACTTAGACGTGCAGCGTGGGGAATACCGACTTGGAAGCATCACTCAGATGCAGTCTACTTGTCCTTTTGGGAACGCTTAGCTTGAATAGCTGATCAATCTGTCATCTTCACAGTCTACATTCTTCTATGCATCCATAGCATTGGTCGTTGCTGCTGAAAATGTACGTATTGCACTACGTAGTATATATACTCTTTAACATCTCTTTAGCAAATGAGTATGGGTATGAATTGGTGCTCCTGATCTATCTTTATCTCTCTCTCTCAGTGACACACACATTTTTCTTCTTCTTTTGCACTGAATGCGCCAAGCGTTCTTCAGCCAATGTTACACATAGGTACAGCGTATTCCACAAGGCTTTCAGATTGAAAGCACGTTAAGGGTGTGTATATCTATAAAAGATAAGGTATTGAACAATCTTTATGGCGTGTGGGGCCCCTTTGTATATAAGCTGTATACGCATCGTAGAGTATGATAGCTTGTAAGCTACGAGGCTAACATATTGATATCTTTGTTTAATCTATTACAGCTTTGTTATATGTTTGATGTACCTTTCAAATGTGCGGTTTTAGTACGAGTGTTGTACGCTCAAGCATTTCTGGTGTATAGTGCGTTTTGTGAAATGTTTCTCCGGCCAAGGGAAAACGTTTTGCTGAAGTAATACACAGGACCTGTGCTTATAGCTCTATGTCCTGTGAGGTAAAAGAAGACAGAAAGAAAAAATCAATCATGGCTGTGATACAGATGCCCTGCCGAGAAGTACAAGCGAACACGGAGTCCAGGTATAGTGCGCCCTCTGTAATCCCGAGGCGCGCCCGGCTCGAGGAGGGGGGGAACGGACTGGTCTCTCTCGAGTGCGGCGGCGGGGCTGCCACTCCGGACGACAGCGGTGGCGAACTATCAAAAAACAATTCTCGCCCGCCGAGTAAGTCTGCAGCATCGTTAGCAAGCGTGTCCCTTAATGCGTTCTCCCGCAGCTACTAATTCTCCGAGCTGGAAACAGCTGTGGCCGCGCGCGCGGCCCACACATGCGCCGAAACTGGATGAAAGAGGCTCCCCCTGGCGGGCGAAAGAAGCAAAACTGGGGGCGGCGCGCGCAAATGACGCGTCGCGCGAGCCGCTCGCTCTTCCATCCACGCTGGCTCGCGCGGCGGCTGTCGTGCGCCGCAGTTATGAATCCCCATGAATCATGGTCACGGCCCGCGCGTAATCGTTCATGTCTCTCGCCCCTGCGGCGCAAATCAGCACTGTGACGTCAGCGAAGCAGGCGGCCGTGCGTTTGATTTGCTCCTCGAGTCCCCCCCGATTCATTTCCCGTCGTCGTCGCTTCACCGGGAAACTCTCGTGCCGCCTTGGTTTCTCTCTGCGCTCGGCTTCCCTGAGAGTTTTGTGCCCGGCGCTCACCTGGCGACGCTCCAGCACGCCATCGTCAATGGCTATGGCTGTCCGGAGCGGCAGCAGCAGGCTGATGCTGCTGCTGATGATCGCCGCTCTACCTCGCCCGAACGCGCACAGCGGCGAAACGAAGCGAGACGGAGGCCTTTGAAGAACCCCGACGTGTACGCGCTAAAAGATTACGCGCTGCAGCCAAGCGTGCGCCCACGATCGCGCAACGTCCTTTTACTGGGACATCCTTTAACTAAACGATGGCCTGAACACCGTATTTGTAAACAATGAGGCCGCGCCATCACGCGCGAGCGTGTATATACGGATGTATACGCACGAGCAGTGGCGAGGGAAAGGTAGGGGAGAGGGGGAAACGATATGAGGGGCACGCGAGGCAGCTCGAAGTGGGCGAGAACAAGTTTTGCTGATCTGAGAAGTGAAACCCTTTGTCGCACTTGCATTAGCGGGCTATAGAGTGAGAGCTACTTGTATACACGGAGTTTGGTTTAATGTTGACTGCTTTCATAAGGAAGAAGAATTACGCAGCTTGCATTAACTATAAGTCGCGCAAGGCTGAACTACACTGCAGAGCTGGTGAAAACCTATATGGCTCATTTTGTCTTGGCTAGGTTTTTACCCCCTCACTCGTCTCTTTCCCACCCCTTGATATATAACATACTACATTACTCTACAATATACTATACATTGTACTGTGCTATACATGGCTACGCTTGCTCTCTGTTTGTTTTTGTATGTATCTTTCTAACTCTTTCTCTGTACGTTACTTATTTCTTTATTTCTCTTTCTAACTCCTTTTTCTGTCTACGACGTGCAAACCTTGACCACTACAGCTCTGTTGTAAATGTCCTATATTGCACATGTGCCGCAGATATCGGCCAAACCTCACTACTCGGTGATCCCACTGGTCCACTGCTTAAGAGAGAGAGAGAGAGATAAATAGAGAGGAAAGGCAGGGAGGTTAACCAAGCTTGGCTCGGTTGGCTACCCTACACTTGGGGTGGGGGAAAAGGGGAATAATAGAACGGAAAGAGACAGAAGAGAAAAGGAGTAAGAAAGAGAAGCATAAATAGTCAGCTCGAGACTACACAGCACGGCCTCGCACAGTTCTTTCACAAGCGGTCGTGAAGTTTGGTGGTCCTTAAAAAGTACAAGACGGCTTTCGTGGCTTTGCGCGTATGGGAAGCCGTCGGCCAAGGTCCCAGGATCTTCTCTTCTGTAAGCGGCCGTGAATCCAGCTGACAGAGCTTGGCTTCCATAATACGTCGTTCAGACTGGTATGCTGGGCAATGACATAGAATGTGCTCAAGCGTTTCCTCGCAGGCGCAGATGTTGCATGCCGAAGTGCTCGCCATTCCAAGGAGACGAGAGTACGAGTTCGTAAATGCCACTGCTTAAAATTGACAAAAGAACAAACGGGCTGCCAACAACGATTACGGGCTGCACATTACAGCTTCTGTAGTTAACCATCTGTACAGAATGCTTGGGCTGTAACTAAGTGTATTCCTGTTCATGATGATCACGATCTTCTGTCTGCGACACACATCAAACATCGAACATAACGGCATTGCTGTTATATAAAAGTGCCGTCTGAAACGATTTGCGCCTGCTGCGACAAGACTAAGCATAGTCCCTTCTATAATGAACATTGTTGACTGAACTTTGCCTGCTGAACTTTGCTGCGTAAGAATCACGCCTTACACAGTGGTTTAATGAACTCTAGATCTGTCGTACAACAGTTGACGAGGAACGTACGGCGCTGCAAAAGTCCTCACATTATTCATTTCTGATGCTTGTCTACGTGTGTAGGCGTGTCTGCGTGCGTATGTAATAATGATTTCTGGGGTGTCCCGGACCCAAGCAATCATATGATTATAAAGCAACTGGCCCACAACAACTTAATATTATGTAGTAGAGAACTCATGAAACTTCGATTACTTGAAGTTCTTTACCATGCACCTAAATTTAAGCACACGGGCCTCTACTGCTTTCACTTGCATCAAAAATATGGCCAACGGGGCCGGATTCAAACCCGCGCAGTTCGGGTCTAGCGAGCTAGTTTTCTCCAAGCAGTGTACCTGTAGGCAAGGAACAGGGCGACGAGTTTGGTCAGCGTTAATATGCGTATCGGGAAACCATATACTATTAGTCGGGGGGGGGGGGGGGGGGAGTGATTTTAAGTGAAAAGAAAAGTGAGCCCTGTAACTGTCTCTCAGGGGAAGGACACCTCAACAGTAGCTCACGAGTGATGAGGGTAGAGAAGGGACTAAAAAGATAGGATTAAAGGGTAAAGAGATAAAGAGAGAGGAAGGAGTACTAGTCGCAAGAAGCTATTTACGGAAGAAATCGTAAACGTATGCTCATGGACGTGCAAGCGCAGGGTTGTTCATGGACAGGGGTTGAGGTGACCCGTCTTTTATGTGCGCACGCCTGTGCATTCGTATGCTTACGAAACCCGTGAAGTGAGACATTTTCTGCGATTGGTAAGCAAGAACATGCTCGTAGTAAGCGGCACACGCGGTGTCACAGCGCATGCTCGTGAATATGAGTATCGTGGCGCCACCTATCGCGTCGCTCGGTGAATGACGGCTGTTGTGTCAAAAATTACTTATTACAATTTTTGTCACTGTACGACCTTTCCTTCTCTCTCTTTTTCTCCTCCATAATTACTGCATAAAGGTTGATGGGTGTTAGAACTTTCTTTCTTCATCGTGAATATGTGCATGATCGCCCATTTACGGAGGCATGTAGGACGTACAGGGCACCTTGTACTAATACGACTTCACAAGCCAAATCAGACGATCGGTATTTAATGTGACATTCACGTTCAGTAACCAATTCTGCCTTCGAATGCAGCGTTCTTTCTGAACAGCGCAATGAACCCACTGTCGCGACATCGAAAATACCACGTGAGTGATGACTATTCTACGCCGGTATTAGTGGAAATTCGTCGGATTAAGTGGTAGTGTTGTGCATCCACATCGTTCACACTCTGTGACGAGAGAATTAACCATATGGCGTCATGCGGTTCGCGGGAGTGCCGCAGAAATAACTCTACATGTTCTCTCTCTCTCTCTCTCTCTCTCTCTCTCTCTCTATATATATATATATATATATATATATATATATATATATATATATATATATATATATATATATATATATATATATATATATATATATATATATATATATATCCCTGCTACTATCATTCTCTCACCTATCAGAGTTACCGCATCCCACACAGGCGAAATCTCCCACCTGTTCTGGGAGCGAAGCCGAAGCTGAAGAAGAGGATAAAGACAGCGCGTGCCGGTTCACGATGCTGACAGTTCTAATGGCGCACCACGTGTCATAAAAAAAATCTTAAAGGGTATAACTACACTACAGCGAGTTCAAAGGCGAGACAGTAGTTTCCTCGCCTTCGCTACCCTTCTTACAACTGCTATGATCTCCTCGCCACATATCTCTTTCGGAAACACGTGGAAAGGTCAACACTAAGCAATAAGCTTTGCGCAAGTCAGGATGTCGCGCTTTTCGACTACACGCTGCTACCTCCGCTTGCGCAGTCACAATCAAAATAACATAAAAAATGAAATGAGAACAGTTTATCGTGCATAATAGTCATGCAAGACAAGTCAAACCGGGCATGCGACTCCGTGACAAAGCAGGGTAGGTGACAATTCGCAACAGACACCTCTTTTATATCGGCCAGTGAAGAGCTTACTTATTTCACCCTCACTTCACAAGAACGAACCACTGGTGTTACGAATTGTGCTGCAAAAATTGGAAATGCCGCGAGAGGATAACGATCTCGTTCTTTGTACTTTCGTAGGTGGTTTAGAGACCATTTAAAAGATCCGTTGTAATACTGCCACCTCCAGTATACAAGCGTGGTGGCACTAAGCAGCAGCGAGGTATACGTTCGCCATGTGGTGTGCCACCAACACACGAAGCTCCCCCCTACCCCCCTCTTCCAGACCCAGACCGCTGTGTAAGGAGAGAAAGAGAAGGCCGCAATGACACCTCCGTGGAGTTTCCTTATCTGCGCCAAGAAACTGCTTCAATGCGATCTAGTGCTTAAGTTACAGATACTGCTTAAACAGGGACAAGAATCATATGCTCACTTGCTTTAATTCGGTATCTTTACTTCTACCACCCCTCACAAGACGTTCTTAATAGCTTTGTCTTTTAAAACGCTTATCATCGTAATCTTCATGATCATCATCGGCTTTCTATTTAGTTAGGAGAGGAAAGTATAGAGACCTTCGTCATCGCTTAGCTCCTCTCCATTCTTCGTCGTTCTTGACTCGACGCCCTTTCTGAACTCCACGCAGTTATCTAATCGAAGCGAACTCTCGTTCCGGTTGGTAAGCCTCAATGTGAACATAATCTATCCGATCTCTACTCAACACAGAACTTCGACTCAGGCCGGCCTCCCGGTTTATATATCGTGCCTTAATAAACGCATGTCTCCCTCTCTCCCACCGTGTAGGGAGTCTTGTCTCTCGGCGTATTTAGAGTATACGACGCCGATATCGCTTTTCGTTCCGGCCGTCGCGTGGTCGTCGAGCGTCCTCTCAAGTTCCCTTGTTGTTCTACGAGTTTATCACGTGCTAATACGGAGAAAGGGGAAAGAGAAGAGGTATTGCTCTAGCGAAATGCAAGAGATGTTAGCCCGGACGGGCTAATCGGAGGAGCGCGTTCACGTACGCGAGGAGGCGCCACCGCCGCCTCGTTTGTCACGCAGCGACGACGCGGTCCGTCTCGCACGCGCCGCGGCTCTTGCTGCGGGCGCAGCACCATCGATCAAAAGGCGCATATCGCGAGGCGACATAATACAGCCATCAGCAGCGAATATACTGCGAGCCTGTAAACAGGGGCATTAGTGCGCTGCTGCCGGGAATGTGCGCGATCATCGATTGCTTGCTCCAGGGAACACGTCACGCCCCGCGCTAGCGCGATTATCTCGCCTATATAACGTCCATTATCAAGTACTCACGCGGAGACAGTTTCTGAGGAAGTATAGGCTTATACCAAGAGTGATGTTTGATATAGCGGATCGAATGCGAATAGAATGGGCATCGCGCATCGAATATCATTCTCAGCGCTTTCTCACGAAAAGGAAAATTGCGATCTATCTCCATCCTCTTTCCAATACTTACTCCCCCACCCCTGTACAGGGTAGCATACCAGTTCTATACTAGGTTAACCTCCCTGTCCCTTCCTTTATTTATTTCTCTTTCTCTTTACCTATCGGCATGCATGTTGTACGATGACTTTTCCTCGCTTTCTTCAGTGTAATACCGAAGCAATAAATAAATAAATAAATAAATAAATAAATAAATAAATAAATAAAATAGAGGACGAATATATTGAAGCCTAACCTACATTTTCTTGTAAAAAAATACGAATGATGCGGAGGTTCATTTCATCTCGATTCAACTTCAAGAAACGCACAGAAGTAAAAGGCGAGCAACGGCTGACAGGAAGGAGCCTTTGTGCCCGCACCATATCACAACAGCATTTTACATCCTTTAGGGGCAGTTCATTTGCAGTGAACAAAACATGCAAAATCGTAGTATATTCCTCAAACAGTCCGTTATCTACGCAGAATTTTTAACAGTGTATTCGCGTGACAAAGTTATCGTGCTACCATTGGTAAAATAGATGGCGACATAATAAGAAAACAAAAATTTCATACGTAAGAAATGAAAAGTGAACAAAAGAATCAAGAAAATTCAAGAAAGATAAGAATGTTTTCTTGAAAAATTTTTCAGCAATTCACAGGAATATCACATCAGGTACCCGCCTTGGTGATCTAGGGGCTATATAGTGCCCAACTGCTGAACCGAAGGTCGCAAGATTGAATCACTGTCGCGGCAGCCTCACGTTCAGTGGAGATGACCGGTTAGAGGCTAGTGTGCTTAGCTTTAAGGAGCACATTAAAGAACCTCAGGTGGTTGGGATTTCCCGAGTCCTCCATACACAGCGTCTCTCATAACTATATTGTGTTTTTGAGACGCGTAACACTCCTACAATTATTGAGGCACAAGTCTCACCATGGAAGCTGGCTACATGATAGCTACGTGTGTATCGACGTAAAACTTGCGAAAAAGCTAAAGGATATGGGTCACCGAGGAATGCAGAAAATGAAGAGTGTGTTAGCAGCAATGAACAGCTGTGCGACAAGGCAGCTGTAGCCGTTGTTCAAAGCTAGAAAGAAACTACGCAGATGCGACCAGCGATACTGAAGCTATGGACGGCTTTGCTTATAGAGCAACTGGCGTCCGATGCCGCGCCTCAAGCCGGGAATGAAGTATGGAGTAGATTCTTGCGTCACGTTTGCGTAATACGTAACGACACATGCGGCCTCTGATGCGGACGTTCGCGTGACCTGGATTATCTCCTCTTTCTGAACGGGTGTCTTCAACTGATAGTGTCTATACATGTGTACTATGGAGCTTGTATGACAACTACGATGTATTGACCACGACCTATTAATGCTATAGCTAGAGAGAGAGAGAGAGAGGTAAACGTTTATTGAAACAGTGTCCCGAGCAACGCCCGGTGTCACCCTGCAGAGGTGGGAGGGCTCCTTAGTCCAGGAACCCTCTGGCTTCTACTGCCCTCTTGGCCCTGGCGACGAGTTGTTGTTGGTCTTCCAGGTCCTCGAGGGCGAGCTTCGCCTCCCACGTTTCGCTTAGGTCTTCGTTCGTCCATCCTGCTTCGTTATCAGTCGTGTGTTGTTGCAGATTACGTCTGGCAACGCACTGGCATGCAAGAAGCAAGTGTTCCAGGGTGTCCGGTACGCTGCAGAGCGAGCACATAGAGCTATATCTCGTTGGGTAGAGACGGTACATTAGGGACCCATGTGTGTATGGGCTACTTTGCAGGCGTCTCAGTATTATAGCTATAGAGGAAGATTTATTGACAAATAAAAGGCACAAACGTCGAGCTCGTGCTCTCTTATTCCCTATATACGCAGTGAGCATATAGGTGAAACGCTAAGAAAGAGCGATGAAGGCATGCAACGACGAGGACAGGGATGCAAGGATGCTCCAGTGTTCAGCACTCTCAATGACTGTGACTTTAGTGATGCGATTTGCACTAAGTGCAGCGTGGCCTTTACTATCAGAATCCCATGCAGAAAGTCTCGCGTGGGAATCAAGTTTCGAACTAAACAGAGCTCCCCAATAATGACTTTTACATGTATTCCATAGAGTTCTCACGAAAACTTAAGAGGGAAGTGTGGCGTCACTGTCTATGCGAATTTCTTAAGGGGCAATATTGGAGCGCTGGGAATGGCTGGTATATGTGTCTGTGAGGCTTGTGTTGGCTGGTAGTTGAGCGATGCTTCGGCTCAAAAGCGAATACGACTGCGTAAATAAAGCTATACTTAAACAAAACGTTTATAGGCGGATCTCATTCACGTGTATTTTATTCTAAAATAAGAGTCCATTTACCTTGACGGCACAACCAAACGGCAAAAGAAAGAAACAGACGACATAAAAGTGGCGAAGGGAACGCTTGCTTGTCATCTGCCTGCCAAGTTTAACGGCCTGTTGGCTACTTCTTACGCTTCCTCAAATTGTACATCAATGTAGAAGCTTCTAGTGTTAAATACATGTTGATGTGCAATGACAAAAATAAATAGCTTTTACGTGCTCTTGTAGTAAGAAATCAATCACTTTAACGTGAAGCCAGATGCGTCTTCGAGGTATACAAATTCGAGTCAAGTTCGAAGCTCATGTATCCCGTTATTCCCTTGCATCCAGCAGCTCAATGGCGCCAGATTTCCCTCTAGGTATGATTGTGAGAAACTCTATGATGTATTCACTACAGTTACATGGAAAGTGTGTGGGTTAGCTCCTCAGGAATAAGCAACAATGGTCTTAAGCTGTAAAATTCTAAGATGTCGTGAGCACAGCTCACAGAGCGTATACATTAAAAGGTGCCATGTTCATTGTAGCGCTGTAACAATGCGTTCATGGCTATACATGTGCTAAAGTAACAAACGTCATTAGAGGCACTTAGCTAATGAAGTACGAGCCGTAAGGATTGAACACGACACTAAACCACCAACACACTGCTAGCTGCGTAGAAGCCTTCCCTTCGACGAACGAGGCTCGCAAACGATTAAAAGGGATACGGCGAACTGATAAACAGCGGCGGCGAAGGCCCTTAGTTTTTCCGAGATCAATAATACCTGCGGCGGCTCTTGTTTCCAGGGCACGGTACGAGGACTGGAGCGAAGGCCGAGGGGCTGGAGGGGGGTGCGCGTCCGCAGACGAGGGCGGAAAGGGGGTGGGCGAAAAAGTGGCTTCCTTTTGGGAAAACAGAACGAGGAGACGTTCACGAACAAAGCGCCCGGAAAGTAGTGGCAGCCAAGTTGTTTCCTGCTTCCGGAAAGAAGGAAAAACAAGCGGGACACACGTCTTCCTATTATCGGTGACCGTGCCTCATCGGGCGGTGGAACCGCGGCTGCACTTCGCGGACCGCGGGACACGTTCGCGGAACCCCCCCTCCGTGGGGTGCTCTGTGTGTGCTGATCGATGAACGGTAATCACCGGGTTGGAAGCGCCTCCCCCCCCTCCTCCTTGTACTACAAGCCGAACTCCTCTTGACCCCCGCATCACCGCTGTGTGGACTCGGTGTGGGTGAAAAGGTGAAAGCAAAGCGCACCGAGCTGTTATTACCCAGGGGGGTCGTCGGCGGCTGCCCGACAGACCGAATTCGGCCGCTGAAGCAAGCAACCGGACATGTCTCGCAGGTCTCTGCGGGGGAGCGGCGCGCGCGTTCCCTGACAAGCGGCTTGGCTCGGCTCGGCTATGGTCTCCTCGTGGGCCGGGTCCTGTCGCTGCGCTCTGCGCGCAGCGTTCATTCGCGTCCATCCGCTCGGCGGGGTGTGGAGGGACAGGACGTGAAATTACGTGCGTCTCTTCCCCCGAAGGAAAAGAAGACAGGTTGTCGTGGAGATGATGTTTATGAAGAAGAAAACAAACAGTGTACTGGTCCGCGAGCCTCTTTCCGAGACAGTTTCGCGAGGTAAGCACGAGGGACCACAGATGGCGAAACAGTCTTTGCTCCCGTATACTACGGTCGCCCGAGTAAGCGATCCGTGGTTCTCTTTTCCAAAAAAAAAAATACACGTTGGAGTGAACACACGTTGGAGTGAACACACGTTGAAAACACACGCTGAAAACACACGTTGGAGTGAACAGACTGTATGCGGCGGAGTATACCAACGTCCTGCAGAAGCACATTCTGGAGGATAAAATCTAACACGCGCAACTTTTTACGAACAAACGAATTCAAATATCACGCAATGAGCGAACGTCATCAGCTGTATATAACAACGAGCAACAACTCAATGCGAGCCACTGCAGAAAGACGTGTTTTCCCGGTGAAATCTCTAACCTGTTTTAGCGCTATTCGACGCATTTACACGCTGTAAATATACTGCGCGTGGTCTTCTCACTTGATCCAAGCCGTCGAATCCGTCGATGTGTAAACCTTTTTTTTTTCTCCTTTCTCATCGTACACGTCGTTGCTTTATTATTGAAATGAATGGAATCGAATTAAGTTTATTGCGCAACAAAGTTGCGAGGAGACCAGGCGAAAAAGCTGCACTGAGCAGCTTGAGGAGAACCTGGCCACCTCACGCACTGAGCGGTTACAGCAGTTCAAGGCGTGCCCTATACCTAATGCACAAACAGAAGAGTAGAAACAGTAAGCAAACGCGGAAAGAAATAATGAACAAAGGTATTGTGTAAAGATTTGAAAAACCGAGGGAAAGATACCCGCAGTGAGGAAGACAGCAAAAAACAAAAAGAAAACAGCAGGTGAACCTACGGCAACACAGGCAACCATACGAATATGTCACGTATAGGCTTTTCAGCGACAGAGTGGATACGCCGAGCTTATTTTCTTTTTGTAACCAATTTAAAACAGTCGGTAAACAAAACTGTAGCATTTGGTCACCGTATACAGTTCTGTTTTTGTTGACAGTCCAAGGTTCTATATGACGAAATTCATAATAGCAATTATGACGCTGTAAGGATGCTAGTTGTATTAAAGAGTCATCATTCTTAATTTTGTCCAGTTTATATATGCGACAAAACCTATGTGTGTACAAAGATTCAATTTTTATGGTACTAAGCTTTGTGAACAAAGGAGCGGCATGCCAAAGGTATGGCACCCTGTAAACAAGGCGTATAGATTTTTTTGTAGTACCTTGAATCTCTGAACATTTTCGACGGTAGTGGTTCCCCTAGACTAAAATTCCGTTTTAAACAAAAAAAAGGAAACATTGAATTATATAAGAGTTTGTTAATGGTTGTGGGAAAATAACTTCAATGGCGACGCATAGTACCTATTGCTCAAGATAATTTACTAAGTAATTCACTTGGCATGTTGGCACCTATGAGACACGCTGCCCGCTGTACGCATTATACCATCTGCTAAGTGTCAGTCAAGACACTACATATCCGTACAACAGGGTTCAGTCTCTTACTAAACTTTCTGTCTGCGTGTCTAGAACTTCAGGCCTTTAGTAATGCCGTAAAAGCAACCCCCCCCCCCCCGCCCCCGCATCGTCCCAATCACATCTGTGGTTTAAGGAAAGTATAGAAAGGAACGGCAGGAGGAACTACCAGATGTGCTGGTGCTTTGAGGCACACCCCAGAGAGAACGGGCTAGGGTTGAACATAGGAGGAACAGGAAGTGCGAAACGGACGTAACTAAAACTCCATGCTCGTGTTGGGATATGGGCGTCAAATGGACCATCCACGCGATTGGCTTGTGGATTAGTTACTTTCGATCTCGTGAATGCATTTAACTCGGTTACTTAGTATTGACCTAATGAATCCACAATACCAGCAAACACGCACAGATATACACTGCACGACACAGGCAAAGCACTGTCTTGTATGTTATTAATTCGTACGGCTTTAAGTAAGTCTCCAATGCTGCGAGTCGCTCCTTCGAGAACCTCCTTCCCTTGTGAATTATGCGTAGCGCTAGATACAGGAAAGTTAGTCTGTCCCAAATAGATTTTTTTTCTGTACTCTTTTGTTCAGCAAACTCCTCGCAGTGTCCTCGCCGCTGGACCATAAGCCCGTGTCTATGCCGCAAGCTGGCCTGGCCGGCGTGCAGTGGAATACACGGCGCTTCGGGCATATCTGACGAGTACGGCAACGGTGTTGCGAGAAGCGTAGAACTCGAGCGAGGTCTGCCACCTGGGAGCCCGCGCGGCTAGACGCGAACCAGATGCTCGGGGAGGGAGAGGAGCAGGGGAATATCTGTTCCAGCCTCTTCTCAGTGAAGGCTCAAACAGAAAAAAAAAAAAAAAACAAGCGTACAGCTGAGAGTAATTACAGGGCCCCGGGGTGCGAGCCCCGGTGGCAACAATGGCTGCCAGTGGAGAGGAGGACGGCGAAAACTTTGGACCGCGAGAAGAGACAGAGCCACCGTCGTCTTCTGACGCGCCCTGGGTTTTTTTTTTTCAGCGCGCCGACACAAAAGGGGGGCGACCGACCACCAGCGCCGTCGGCGTGCACGCAAAAAACGACAGACGTGCTCCTTCCGGTCTGCGCCATCATCCTCCTGCGCTTCCCGTTCGATGAGAAGCGAATCGGTGCGCAGGGAACTCTCGGTAGCACCAGCATTGGTCGAGCTGCGCTTCTGTGTATTCTTCTCGTTTTCCTGTTTTTCCCCCCTTTTCTTTACCTTCGTAAAAACAGGGCGGATGGAATCACGTCCGTCATCGGTCGCTTTGTTACGATATCTCTGCGCCGTACAACAGAAACACCGGTGTTGCAGTTCCATTCAAACGATGGGTGGTTCTCTCTGCTTTTTTCAGGGCTATAGGCTCACCGACTCGAAACAGGCAGCAGGTGTGCCTCCTGTCGATGCAACACACGGGGTGCTGTTTCTCTTCCTCGAAACTGGCAGATGTTTTTTTTTATATGTATACTTTTCTCACTTCGTTCGGGTCTACAAATAAGTGTGCGTCGATGCGAGGATGAATGGCCCTGACGAGAGCAGCAAAACGCCGTTAACGCCTCATCGTATCCGGAACAAAGGGACGGTGTCACGAGATCAGCGAGAGGTCTCGCTGATTCGGGGCGCAGTGTAGTGTTTCGGTGGAGAGACGAGACATTTGGTGAACGCACAAGAATATAGTGCTGTACACCAAGGGAGTCTATCTCCTTCTGATGAACTAGTTGGCGCAAATTCGATCAGCAATAACAGCTGCAAAAGACGCGAGCACGGAAAGGGGACGACGCTGACAAACTGACGCATCTATTTTGACCACCCGGGGTTGTGTGACGTGCACTTAAATATATGAGCACACACATGTAACATGAGCATGTCTACGAGATCCGTGGATGTTATGTAGCAGGCATGTATACCACACGGTTACACGAACTTGCGGAATGACTTCTTTAGAGAGCAGCTTTTAGGCGACCGTTTCTTTCCTCAAACGGCACCACCCTTATCGTTGCCGTCAAGGGAGAAACCGATAAACATGAAAAAAAAAGAGAGAAGTATAGTTCCCAGGATTGCATATCGTTTTAACCCCGGCTCGCTGAGTGGCAGTGTATAGAGTATTTTACCACGGAGTCACGTTAGTGCTTGACCCTCATTTGCAAGAATACTCTACACATGCAGGCACAATGTCGGGCAAGGAATCGCGTTAACCTGTGTATTATAGCGTGGCAGAAGAGTAAAATAGCAAGCACTCATCACACAATGCCAACTGCCATGGGTGACCAGTGTGTGGCTTAATGCTTCCCATCTATGAAGAATTATGGCTGAGCACTTTTCAGTACACTGGGATTTGCTTGCTTGCTTGCTTGTTCCTTGAGTTAGGGCTTCTACCAACCACAGATGGTTGGCCATGAAACCGGCGGTTAATATCAGAATTTTAAAAATCTTGAACAATGATCAGTCGCTGCAAGAATAAACAAAAATTTAAGATTGACGACTGGATTACTTGGAAGTTTTATTCAACATTATTTACAAGACATCGTAATGGGTGTTAAAAAGCTCAAGAAAACGACGTTGAAAGTGTATACAATAAAAACCGTCAACAAAAGGGCGGAAAAGAGTTAGTGGTGTTAGTAATAAAAAAAACTGCAGACTATTTAACAATAACACGTGAGCCAACTCAGCCATAATTATCAATCTTCGCCAGCCTTGTGTAGCCTAAAAAGGTGCACATAGGTATGTGTAGCGGGTGCTACATATACTTAACAAAACTTATGATTTATGGCGTAGTTCATTCGTTGCGAGAAGCCAAAACTTCAAACACATTCGGCCTTCCCCGAACACAAAGATGTGCACCGAATTCACATAAGCTATAGTATATGATTCGTCGGAGATTTTTTTTTCTTTTTTTTTCTTAAAGACATTTCTTATATTGCCTGTGTTCCCACCATCACCGCTGTCATAACTGATGTCCATCAGTTAAGGACAAAATTTGCTAGACCGTGGGTACCGGAGATCGAATCCCACCACACCAATACATTTTCGTTTCCTTTGAATTATGTCCCCGCCGCGGTGGTCTAGCGGCTAAGGTGCTCGGCTACTGACTCGCAGGTTGCGGGTTCGAATCCCAGCTGCGGCGGCTGCATTTCCGATGGAGGCGGAAATGTTGTAGGCCCGTGTGATCAGATTTGGGTGCACGTTAAAGAACCCCAGGGGGTCGAAATTTCCGGAGCCCTCCACTACGGCGTCTCTCATAATCATATGGTGGTTTTGGGACGTTAAACCCCACCCCACATATCAATCAATTCCTTTTAATTATTTCTTCTCGTCCTCCTCCCCACTTGTGGCCTCCTTTTCTTCCTGCTCTCCCCTTTGACGAACACAGTTTTCGCTTAACGTTCGCCTCTCTCCTCATTCCCGGCTCCTTGCCTCAGCCATCCTCGTTTTACTAGTGTTCACTCTCTCCCACCCCGGGCTCCAACCTCCTTACCCACCCCTCTCCTTCGCTCCGCTCTTTTCCCTCTCTGTATTCGCTTTCTCTCGCACCTTGTGTACTCGGTATAGTTGAAGTTCCCCAATTACTGTTTTCCCCAATTACATGTTTGCCAGCGGGCAACCAAAAAGTACACAGGTTTCACGCTTTATTCATTCTCGAATATTTATGTTGCTCTACAACATATATTTTTGGAAAGAGCGTTTAATTGTGCAAAATTTGGCATGCTGCAATGCGTGCTGGAGTGATTTTCAAACTGGCAAGAACGATATTCCCGAGACATAGGAAAATAACCATATTCGCGTGGTAATGAAAGTTAAACCGTGAAGCCATTATGATAAGCTCTTGTTCTGACACCCAATGACAATGTACGCCTGTACCACTCATCGTTACGGCAATATTTCATGTTGTGTGTTGAAGCATGTGTAAGGACGCGTGTGTTCGTAAATCATGAAAGTTACTATCACTGCATTTTCAAGCAGAGGAAGCTATTTTTGCTGTTTTCACAACTACAGATAAGCGACTCCTATGAACAACTGCAGTTCCAACTGGACTGGTATCAAGAGTTCACGAAGTGTGCTGCTCAAATACCCCTTTAGAGGTAGTGTTATATGGCATTGTTTAGTAATGCCTATTGTACATTTGTCAAAGAAGCCTTACCTATATGTTGTGTATATACGTAACCTACATTTGTGATAAGTACCATGCAAGAAAAGAAAAGCATTACCGTGCGGTAGAACACCCCCTTTTGCTACGAAAAGGACGCTGGTTCAATCCTCACTCAGACCCAGAGTATTAATTATTTTATTCGCTTCTTTCTCGATTTTTCGGTCACGCAAAGGAGATCCTTTTTCGCCAACAACCAAGGACGAGGACGACGCCGACACCGAACGCCGACAACGGAATTTCTGCGAAACGAGCTGCACGGTTAACGCTATATCGCGTTAAAATGGTACCAAGGCGTCTTGGGAGCCGAGTCATGTGTAAAGATATGTGAACTGAGCTCCTCAATAAATTTATACTTCGTGGCAGTCGTTAGGGGCAGTGAAAGAAATGAACGTCTTTCTTTCTTTCTTTCTTTCTTTCTTTCTTTCTTTCTTTCTTTCTTTCTTTCTTTCTTTCTTTCTTTCTTTCTTTCTTTCTTTCTTTCTTTCTTTCTTTCTTTCGTTATCTCTTTCTTTTTTTCTTTCTTTATCTCTTTCTTTCTTTTTTATCTATCTATCTATCTATCTATCTATCTATCTATCTATCTTTTTTCTTTTTATTTTAAGGAAGTGCGAAGGAGGCACTATCTTCTGCGCGGCACTCACGGCAGCAAGGCTCAGCGCCTGCAGCATGACGGTTCCTCTGCTTTGGCAAAGGGTGTAGCTTGGTTTCTCTCATCCTGGATGGCCTCGCCCTGTACAGTATACCTCTCATACACTACTCGCGAAAGAACTCTCACTGTGGCAGCTCTCACGTATGATTAACATGCTGAACAGGGCTGGCTTAGCGGCCCTATACACACACTTAATCGCATCAGCATAGTTTCCATATCCCGAACAACGTCACCAATTAAAATAAGTAGAAACAGAGGAATGAAATAAAAGAAACGTGAGAAATTCAAACAGCTCCCCCAATCCGCTCCTTTCCGAGAAAAAGAAGGAGAAAAAAAAAAACACTGCAGTGTATTTTTATGTGACATTTTTTTCATGCGCCTGGCCATTGCTGTTCTGGGGGGGGGGGGGGGGGGGCGCTGAAAGCAAGGAGGTTAGGCAACCAAAAAAAATCTTAACACATTTCTACCCTACCCAGGGGATTGCGGAATGGCCATACAGTGATATTATATATATATATATATATATATATATATATATATATATATATATATATATATATATATATATATATATATATATATATATATATATATATATATGTATAATTTCATCATGGGGGACCCTGTACAGTGGCGACCGGAGAAAATTTCGACCACCCGGTGTTTTTTTAGAGTGCGCTGACATAGCGCCGTACACGGCGGCGTTTCGCCTCCATCTAAATGCGACTGCCTCAGCCGGGATCGACCCCACGACCTTAGCAGCCGAGCACCGTAACCACTGTTCTACCTAAACAGAAAAGGGAAGGGTCGGTGAATGACACCTTGCACGAAATTATGCGAAAGGGAAAATTCTCGAAGCTAGCAGACATATTAGGTCGGCCAGTTCGCTGTCTCCTAACTTCTTTTTGTGCCGTTTATTTCTTTCTTTCTCCCTGTCTTCGCAGTCTCTTTCTAAGGCGGTATTTCTTTTTTTTTTTTTGCTTTCGCTTTGTTTCATATCTCTTTTTTTTCCTCATCAGGCGCGAGTATTCTCCGCGAATGCTTGTAAAATGCAGTGGCCGCGAGCGTGCCTATAGGCCGCCGGCCGTTGTGAAACCGCGGGTCGCGATGCCGCAGACGGTGCCTCCTCATCCGGAGAGCGCGCGCGCACAAATTTATCGACGCGCTGTGCCGACGATGCTTGGTGGCTGCGGCGCGTAAAAATAGCGCGTGCCACATGGCCTCCTTCTGCTCTGAAGCGGGAACCGCGGTCATAAAGCAGTTGCGGCACTGCGCGCCTGCCTGCCCTGCGGCGGAATCTCGGGCCGCACCCGTACTCGGGAATGCGCGCCACTGGTGCGGTGGTGGTCACGCCAAGAGGCTTCCCCGTTTCCCATGTTTACGTGCGATATGGCGAAGGTCGCTTCAAGGAATTACAAGCCACAGCCGGCGTGACATTCGATAAGCACTGCACGCGGAGGCGAAAAAAATAGATAGTATGTACAGTGGGCGTCAAAACTTTAGATACCACTATAGACACAAAATGCCGCAAGGTCCCGTCTAAATCTCCTTGAGACGACTGAAACGCTAAATTCATGTTTTGCTTATGCTTTTTGTTCGTTGTATTGATCCCGGAAGCTTCCTGAAAGCTTTCAATTTGACAGTGCTGCTCTCGGTCATTGCGGCAGCGATGAATAGAGCACGTTCTCTGTCACTGCCCTCGTTACAGCGTGCAAAGACGGCAACTAGCTGCTGCGTTAGCTTGCCTTGACGACAGACCTTGTCTGAACAATCAGTGCTGGAAAGACATGATTTGTGTGCTCACAGAAAATCAGTGAAGGCCTTACTGAACTTTCTGCGTGGCAGTGGCCTATTGTATAGACTGTAGCACCCCAGCTTCCCCCCCCCCCTTTTTTTTTGCGCGCGTCTATTTCCCTCTTCGCTTTCTTTCCAATCTTTCTTCCCCCTTCCCCTAGTGCAGGGTAGCAAACCGGATGCTCCATTTTCTGGTTAACCTCCCTTCCTTTCCCTCATTTTATTCTCTCTCTCTCTTCTCCACGCAACGTGGTTTTACACAGCCTACGAGATTGAAGCACCTTTCACTTGGCGATGGTGTCATCGAAAGACGTCACCGCGACGTCGCATTACGTCATCGGGTGACGTCATCACGGGATGATTTTTGTTTTTTTAATCCCTCCTGTTGTCGCCGGCACCTAATTTTCGCATTTGATGAGGCATTTAAGCCTTTCACCTTAATAAGAAAAAAATATATGTGCGCCCGCAATGGTAGCCTATATAGAAGGGGTCATCTCGCTGCCAAATTAAAGTGCGCGTGTTCGATTCCCGGTCACGGAAGCCGCATTTTGATGGCGGCTCTCGTGGCTTTGAAATAACATTAGTGTGCAATAACATGGTGCAATAACATGGTGCAGATGACATGGTGCAAATAACATCCATGTCCGTTTAATTGGCTACACTTACGGTGCACAGTGCCTCGGACGGTTTAAGCTATTTCGGTGTCATACCACCGTCACGGCTTGAGTCATAATTATATCGTGGTATATGCATGTCATACCCCAGAATTTAATTATTTTTCTGCGTATTTTTATTTGTTCATGACACAACTACGAGCACTGGGAATATTGCGTGTGTATTACCAGAAGCGCACTTTTATGAAGGAGGAGGAGGAGGAGGAAAGTTTAAGCGGAAAGACAGGGAGGTTAGTCAGTTCTTGGACCGGCTGGCTACCCTGTGCTGAAGAAAGGGGTGAGGGGAATGAAAGATGTTAAAAAGCAATGTTGTGGAATTATTGGAACATTTATGGAATTATTGGACTCGCATACGGAACGTTTCAGTACACCTGGAAATATACAAAAAAAAGCGTTTTTTTTTTTTTTTTGAAGTCCAAGCATCGCGTTCGACAGGAACCTCAGTGGCAGTGTCTTGAGAGGGTCATGGCAGAATATGCGTCACACGTCTTTACTGCTCAATTAAAACGAAACGGTTATACGAAAAGCGCCATATCTTATGGTGCGGGAATGACAGATATATGTATTGCCAATCGTGCAACGTGTGAACAGCGATGGAGGGTATAGAGCAGCATTGACGAATATGACGCTCTGAAAACAGAAGCTCCGGGAATATTAAGGAACCTTGGATGCCTCATGAACAAGAAAATGGACCGTCGCGGCGACATCGGCGTCGACACGAGTGATGCAGGAATTCCTCATCACGTGACCGATCACGTCCCTGTATGGCGTCATCGTGACATCACAGATCGGTGAAGTTCGTATAGAACATCAAAAGTGACGCCACTCTCACACCACATAACGTGACGTTGCCTATTTCACAGGTGCAAAACGGTAACGAAGATGGCTTTGTATGCCCGTGTACTCAGATTTGGGTGCACGTTAAAGAACCCCAGGTGGTCGAAATTTCCTGAGCCCTCCACTACGGCGTCTCTCATAATAATCAGTGGTTTTGGGACGTTAAACCCCACATATCAATCAATCAATCAATCAATCAATCAATCAATCAATCAATCAATCAATCAATCAATCAATGGCTTTCGGTTCGAGTCGTGTTCGGCGAATACATAAACACTGCGGTTTTTTTTTTTTTTTTAGATGCAGCCAACAAATAGTATAGGCTGAACACCTCAGGGTCCTTCGGAGGGCGTCCCAACTCGCACCCGACGACTCTCCATGAGGCGCGCACTTCGACGTCGACGCGCGCCTGCATCGAATGATGCGCTTCAAAGAAACGAGGAGCGAGAGGATGGAGGAAAGAAGAGAGGGGGGGAGGGCGACAAGATGCGCACATCTATAGCTGACCACTCGGACGAGCGACCGGCACGCGTTGCGCTGCGTCGGGCAGAGCGCAGCGTGACGACGGGTTGCGCGTGTTTCTACAGCTCCGTACGCTGCCTACTCATCAGCGCCGCCACGCAGCACCCCCCCCCCCCCTCCCCACACACACACAACACAATCGCCCTCAACAACAGGCCGCCCCCTCAGATCCGTTTCTCGCCGCAAGTGACCTGCGGCAGCGGCGATGCAAAGCGTGGAACTGCTTCACGGCCCATCACGACGTCTATGCGAAAGGCGTGACAGCTTGCACGGCAGAGCGCGCGAAGGAGCCAAGTAAAACGAGAAGGGAGCGATCCGGAAACCCCGTGAAGCAGATCTCGTCTTCGCGCACACTCTCCGGGTCTCCGCTTTGTTTTGGAAGCGACCGCGGTCATTAAATGCTCAGTCGTGAGTTGGTGGCGAGTTTTTTATTATTATTATTATTATTATTATTATTATTATTATTATTATTATTATTATTGCAAATACTGCAGGCCAGTTTGTGGCCCAAGCAGGAGGGGCGATTGGCAATACACATAACACTGTTACACATACATACAGAGAATAAAAATAATAACAATAAAAAGGAGTACAATGAAGATTGGTCAAGGCGTAGCACACCATACAATGCATATACTTAGCGACAGATGCTTTCCTGGAGCGCTTGGGAAAAATTTTTGGCTTGTATCACTGCTTCCGTGAGCGCATTCCATTCGGAAATTGTACGTGGGAAGAAGCCGTGCTTAAACTGATTAGTTTTGGCGAAGATAGGCTGAAAGGAATGAGCATGCGTGTGACGGGTCCTTCTTGTGCTTAACGGGGAGTGTGCTTAGAGTTTTACGGGGAGTGTGTGTTACACTCCGAAATTCTCGTACAGCCTGTTTCGGGGCCACATGCAGCCCGCGGATCTGTCACCAGAGGCCCGAACCGCACATGAATGTACTTGTCCCCCCCCCACCCTTTTTTTTTTTGCTATTTTAAGGTATGTTCACGAGCTATGCAAATAATATTAGCTCGCGTGTTGATTAGATCGTGTTATTCCGCATCATTATCGACGTCTACGTTTCGGTCACTCTAAAGACCGACATCGATATGTTTCTCGAACCATAGCGTCAAATACCTTTCTCAAATGGCACGTATGTGGGAAATGCCTTAATTATTTCAAATGGAAATGTTAGATTAAATGTCGTTCAGACTCCATGCCACCATGCAGTACACCTCTTTTACAGCTCCAACTTTCACTGTCCCGGTTCTTGCACGCAGTACAGCAAACTTTATGTGGCCTGCTGGCTGAGGTCCATGGGTCCTAAAACCCTGGTATAAGCCATTGGCCGCCATTTGTGAGCATACTAATAAATATATTATATCAGGTGATAACTAAGCACAAATAAATAGCCTTCGCCGGACACCCTCCGTATACTTGTTGACACAGCATACAGACGACGTATACAGTATAAAGAGTCCCGTATAGACGAAGACTTCTGCAGATGGGACACACCTTTGTGCCTTTTCCTCTTTATATGTTCGGGATGCATTATTACGTGCCATGTTTGGGCATGACGCATCGCAACATATTAATTATGGCCATTTGTCCAAGAAGTCTTCCTTGAGTGTTATTTACGGCGGCTTATTCGCAAACATTGACACAGTAAAAGCCATTGCTATAGGGCCAAGGTCGATATCATTCTTCTCTCTCCCTTTTATAAATGTGCAATCAAAATTTTTTTAAGCAGAGCTTGTGCTGGAACCAACGTTCAGACAAACGGACTTGTCTTTTTCGAGACTACAACACTTGTGGAAACGTTCTCTCCAGCACGCACCTCCCGTTTACGGATTCCCCTCCCCTCTTCCTTACAGGCGCATCAGAACATCATCCTTCTTTTTATCAGAATGATGTAGTCATCAATGCATTATTTATTTATTTGTTTTGACGGCGAAACAGAGAAATGGCGTAGCCAAGATGCTCTTAAGCTCAGCCTCCCCAGAGAAGGCCACGAATATAAAAGAACCTACACCGGCACCGACACTGTATGGCGTTCCTCTTTTCCTCACAGCTCGTGCTTTTGAAGGTCACTAGCTTGCTGACGGTGGGTTTTTAGATAGCCTCGCCCATTCTCATGTGAACCTACGGCTACACAGATTACTGACGTCCACGTTTACCACTACGCAACCTTCGCGTTATTTTGATCATCTTTGTTTCTTCTTTTTCTCTCGCCGTCGTGACCTTTCTGTCCCGCTGAGCAAACAATGAGCTTCCCCGCGGAAAGTGTCTCGCGGCCGCTCGCATTGGAGACGGCGACGGGCGCGCCATCCGGACACTGACGTGCTGCCGGCACAGCGTAAAGTTAACGCGCGCGCCGAGCTTCGCGGCCACCGAGGGTCGCCGCAGTCGCAGCTGTTGTCGGGCCGCGGTGACTCTCGCGACTCGGGCCACTTGTTGCGCCGGCTGCGCCATCGATCAGAGAGCGCCGTGGACCCGCCGTCACGTGACCTGTACGCGTATGCGGTGTCGGGGAGCAGCGAACGACGACACGGCGACGACGGCGGACAGGCCGTGAGAATCTCTCGTGAGGGGATGACGCTCCCGGCACCTGCGCTGTCACCTACCGCGCCCGCCAGACGACGTCTCGGCGACGGTGCGGGTGAACAACGACCCCTTTGTCCCTGGGTGCGCCAGCGAGGTTAACCTCCCGGGGCCGCGACATTAACGAAAGTGACACGATCTTTTTTCTTTCCTTTTTTTTTTTTGGCCGTACTGCAACTTAGAAATGTGGCAGCTTGGGCTGGTTGGTATGGCATGACGATAGTTATAGCGCGAGAACAAAACGACGGTCTTTCGTGTCCTTCTTGTCTCTGTGTCGTCGTTTTGTTCTCGCGCTATAACTATCGTCGTATATTGCAAAGCAGGAAGGGCGGTAAGATGCGCTTGCAGCAGTCGCGTCACTAATTCGTTCGCCAGAAGCAACGGCTGCGCAATGCGCCAGACTGTTGTATAGCGAATGCGATTTTGTTGACGATTCGGCGTAATTGCTGTTGAACCTGTGAAACGTTTGCATGAAGGCGAAAAGCCAGCACAAGTTAGCCTGCCTATACAATGCTCCAAAGGCGACCGCCGCGGTCGGGATCGTACCCGCGACCTTCGGATAAGCAGCCAAGCACCATGACAACAGCGCCACCGCGGAGGAACGCGTATACAACTGGGGAGAAGTTTAGAACTAACACGTGTCACGTAGATGTGGCGCACTATACAAACGGCCTTATCCGCTCTTTGAAACTTTCAAATTTCAGTCGTATATGACAGCACATTGTTACACGAAGCTATTGAGCACTGACGCTATAAGCTCTAGTTTAATATAAATGAGCAGGGCAAAAGTGTATGCTCATTGGCATAGAACACTCACTTCAGCATATCGAGCTGTTCACTGAAACCACCATTTGCAGGCGCGTAGCCAGAAATTTTTTCGGGTGGGAGGGGGGGGACGTTTAGAATTTGGGAGGGGCACCCCCTTAAAATGGCCATTTTCGCTATCTATGCCATGGCAAAAAAATAGGGGGGCACGTGCCCAGTGTGCCACGCCCTGGCTACTCCCCTGACCCTTTGGGCAGTTTGCTAAGTTTTCCCAAGAATCACACGGTTCTTGCAAAACCATGCTCACTTCAGTCCCTGTGCCAATGTATGTTTGGGGTATAGTGCAACGAGATAGAGTACCGGAACAATACTGCAAGTGGAATAGCACAAAGGCCGCCGTCTTATGCAGGATTACGTCGCGCTATGCACGATTTTCATTTTAAAAGCCTACTCGTGCTTAGTTAAAAAAACAAAGGACATTAGCTACAACTAGCAAAGAGAAAACCGGGCGGGGCAATTGCCTGCAAATTATGCAAGGCTAGATCCGCCGGCTACCTACAACATCCTCAACCTCAACCTCTGATGGTTTGTGAGAATTCACCGATGCAGCCAGTCATCCTCGACGACTTGCGCGTGATATCACGTTTTCACTATGGTGCCCACCAAGCAACGAGACGAATCGTCAACACCACCTGTCCTCTTTGATGGCTCTCCGCATGCCCACTGGACTCGACCGAAGAGAAGCCACCCTTCTTCATCGCTTATGGCTAGGAGTGGCATTTACAAAATCTGATTCCTTTGTCATAGGAATGGCCGACAACGCTCTCTGCGATGCCTGTCGTTGCGAGGAGACGCTACACCACATCCTTTGTGTGCGACTGTCCGTTGTATGACATCCAGAGACAGTCACCGGCGTCCGTTCTTGCGCACATCGACAACAGCCAAATGTCTGTGGACACTATTCTGTCAAGTGCTCTAGAGAAGGCATTGCAATAGAAGGCGACAAAAGCTGTGTTGAAATTCCTACGCGACACGGACTTGAACAAGTGGCTGTAACAGCACTGTCACACACCACGAAAGACAAAACTGGACTATGACTGAGTGTGCGCGCGTGTGCTGCAGAATGTGCTGTGTTTATCTCTCTTCCCTCTCTGATCTCTATCTTTCATCTCCCCCATCCCCCTCCCATGCGCTGGGTAGCAAACCCGCTGCCTATAGCCTGTTTAACCCCCCTGCCGTTCTTTTTCTCCTATTTTTCCGTTCTTCCTTTCCTCAAGGCAGCTTTTCAAGGTCAAGCAGGCATACTTTAAACGCTACCGTAACCTATGTTCTCCCTTTTTGTTTGTTTTCGTTTCCTTTTCTTTATCTTTTTGTAGAGTGCGTCCTGCCTATTCTGTTTAATTCCTCCTTTCTCCAGCGCAGGGTGACCAACCTCCGCCCTTTTCCACTGGTTCGTTCCTTCCTTCCTTGAGGCAGAGTCAGACGAAAAAGTCACCTCTCCTTAGGCCTTCAGCTTCCGAGCCATGCGAGACATGTAGGTTCAGCCAAGACAAAAATTTCTTCCCCAAATTTCTCACGCCCATAACAAACGAATTTACCTGCAGAAGGGCCGGGAACAGGACCGTTATTTCCCACCTTCTCCCTCTTCCATACACAGCCGCAGCGCGAAAGCAATTAGCGCACTTTAAGGCCGCCGGAGCTGTCATCAGGTACGGGGCTCTCTATATATTTTTTTTTCTACTTTCATAACGCTATTAAGCGAGACCCCCGCGCGACGATCCACGCATGGACGCGCGGTCCCGTTGGTTGATTAACGAGCGTTGCATCGTCTCTCTCTCTCTCTCGCTTCTCTTGCCTCCAAGCTCGGCCGGCGCAACGCACGCATTCTGCAGGGCGCTCGTCTTCTCAGCGCCTGCAGCAGCGGCGCTGAATGGTCGAGTTAAAGAGCAGCGCGTGCGCGTCGCGGTCGTTGGCTCAGCAGCGTGTCTGCGTTGTCGAGCGGGGGTCAGGCTGCGGGAAACCTTTGCATTGGACGCCAACGGGCCTGCACACAGTGGACTGACACCCCCTTCCCCCCGTAATAGCAGGTTTGCAGCCGCCGCCGCGATGGGCGCGCGCGTCGCTTGTTCGGTCGCGCATCCGGGAGCGGCGCTTCCTCGTTCTTGTAGAACACGCCGCGGCGCCTGCCAAGCCTCCCCCCTTGTTCTCTTGGCCGGCCTTGCCTCGCAACGTCGCTTGGTCAGCCAAACAGGGTGTTGTGCGTGTGTGTTATACGTTTGTGTGCGAGTTCGTGGCGGCGCCCGAGAAGGCCAGCTTCGGCCAGAGCTGCAAACGCTCGGGGAACGCGCTAATCGGGAACTTCATTTTTCTCTATCGTTTTTTTTTTCCTGTCCCGGTTGGGCGTCGAGAAACGCGAAATCATACAGTTTAATCTTGAACGACGTTGAAGCGTTATTTGCTTGCATATGTATGCTGCTGCCAACGAAACCCCGGCTGATTGGATTTAGCAAGGCACCGAATGTGCTGATATTCGACACCGCAGTTGTAAACGGTGAGATACGCGCATTCGTACCTCTCGAGGCTACAAAGCCGCAACGCGCCGGAGATAAACGACACCGCATGAATATTATCTACTTTAGACTCACCATCTCCAAACTAACCGGCGCATTGCTTCATGCCTTTCGGCCTTTGAGGCCATCGAGCACTTGACGCATGATCCATATTCATGCTTGCGTTACGGCAGAGTGTACAGGCGAGTTCAAATGATCGTCTCTTCCCGCCACGGAGAGAGAAATGACCGTGCTTCCCGCAATGGATGGTTCAGCATAGCGATATCATTGTCGGGCGTCATCGCGTTCCAGCGATCGATCACTACCACCTTTCGTGTCGGCAGACAATCGCGGCGGTGTCAAGGTCATCGGAACCCTGTTGGCGGTGCGTAGACAGTCCTTTCACGCAGCGTCATTCAGCGCCGCCGGTAGCGCCATCTGCAGCAGGAAACCCAAACCATACCGCAAAATCACTCTCCGCCATAGATTGTCCCCGCCATTGTTCTTCCGGTTCTTTAGCCCTGAAAGTGCTAGTGCTGTGAATACACTATTGAGAATACACTGCTAATGTAGTTACCGAGGAACGGAGGCGTAGGTAGATTTTTTCTTTTTTTTTGGGGGGGGGGGGGGGGCACACGCCCGGCTACGCCAAAAGTACCACTTGACACTTGTTCTATTAATTTTCTTAATTTTGTAGCCTGAAATACTACGGTGCAGCAGGCAGGACATTGTATGTTGTTTTAGATTAAAATTTGCCCACACAAACCTGAATGTCTGTCTGTTTGTCTTGAAGTGCTATAGCTTTCACAGTCAGGCTCACTCACCGCAAAATCATTAGAGATGTCCGACCCCCAAAAGATGACCCAACCCTGTTTTTTGACACAATTTTTCTAGTATATCAAGAGCACCGACAGATAGCCGATTCCCAACAAAGTATCATCGTTGAATCGGTGATAACAACCATCGAACCCGCGACCATCAAGTCAGCATTAGAGCACGCTAACCGTTACATCACCACGGTGGACGTTTCAGCAGTATCGACATCCATCCGGAACATATAGGAGCTCTCAGATTTACTGCGATTAAGACAGTTATTATTTTTTTTTTTGACTGAACATCATCATCATCATCATCATCATCAGCCTGACTACGTCCACTGCAGGACAAAGGCCTCTCCCATGTTCCGCCAGTTAACCCGGTCCTGTGCTTGCTGCTGCCAATTTATACCCGCAAACTTCTTAATCTCATCTGCCCACCTAACCTTCTGTCTCCCCCTAAGCCGCTTCCCTTCTCTGGGAATCCAGTCAGTTACCCTTAATGACCAGCGGTTATCCTGTCTACGCGCTACATGCCCTGCCCATGTCCATTTCTTCTTCTTGATTTCAGCTATGATATCCTTAACCCCCGTTTGTTCCCTAATCCACTCTGCTCTCTTCTTGTCTCTTAAGGTTACACCTACCATTTTTCTTTCCATTGCTCGCTGCGTCGTCCTCAATTTAAGCTGAACCCTCTTTGTAAGTCTCCAGGTTTCTGCTCCGTAGCTAAGTACCGGCAAGATACAGCTGTTATATACCTTCCTCTTGAGGGATAGTGGCAAACTACCTGTCATAATTTGAGAGTGCTTGCCAAATGTGCTCCACCCCATTCTTATTCTTCTAGTTACTTCAGTCTCGTGGTTCGGCTCTGCGGTTATTACCTGCCCTAAGATGACATAGTCTTTTACAACTTCAAGTGCACTATTACCTATCTCGAAGCGCTGCTCCTTGCCGAGGTTGTTGTACATTACTTTCGTTTTCTGCAGATTAATTTTAAGACCCACCTTTCTGCTCTCCTTGTCTAGCTCCGTAATCATGAGTTGCAATTCGTCCCCCGAGTTACTCAGCAATGCAATGTCATCGGCGAAGCGCAGGTTACTAAGGTATTCTCCATTGACTCTTATCCCTAACTGTTCCCATTCTAGGCTTCTGAAAACCTCCTGTAAGCACGCGGTAAATAGCATTGGGGAAATTGTGTCCCCCTGCCTTACACCCTTCTTGATTGGTATTCTGTTGCTTTCTTTATGAAGCACTATGGTAGCAGTTGATCCCCTGTAGATTTCTTCCAGAATGTTTATATATACTTCATCTACGCCCTGATTCCGCAGTGTTTGCATGACGGCTGATATTTCTACTGAATCAAACGCTTTCTCGTAATCTATGAAGGCTATGTATAGGGGTTGGTTATACTCTGAGCATTTCTCTATTACCTGATTGATAGTATGAATGTGGTCAATTGTTGAGTAGCCTGTTCGAAATCCTGCTTGTTCCTTTGGTTGATTGAATTCTAATGTTTTATTTACTCTGTTAGCAATTACCTTTGTAAATAGCTTGTATACTACAGAGAGCAAGCTGATCGGCCTGTAATTCTTCAAGTCCTTGTCATCTCCTTTCTTATGTATTAAGATGATGTTAGCGTTCTTCCAAGACTCTGGTACTCTTCCCGTCAGGAGACACCTCGTAAACAGGGTGGCTAGTTTTTCTAACACAATCTGTCCTCCATCTTTCAGCAGATCTGATGTTACCTGATCCTCACCAGCAGCTTTGCCCCTTTGCATGCTCTCTAAAGCTTTCCTGACTTCTTCTATCATTACTGGTGGGGTGTAATCTGGGTTACTGCTAGTTCTTGTAGTATTAAGGCCGTGGTTGTCACGGCTACTGTACAGATCTCTGTAAAACTCCTCTGCTATTTTAACTATCCTATCCATATTGGTAGTTATTTTGCCTTCTTTGTCCCTTAGTGCATACATCCGACTTTTGCCTATCCCAAGTTTCCTCTTCAATGCTTTGACACTTCCTCCGTTTTTCAGAGCGTGTTCAATTCTCTCCATGTTATACCTTCTTACATCGCATACCTTACGTCTATTAATCAACTTCGAAAGCTCTGCCAGTTCTATTTTGTCTGTTGTACTTGACACTTTCATGATTTGACGCTTCTTAATTAGGTTCTTCGTTTCCTGGGAAAGCTTGCCAGTGTCCTGTCTAACTACCCTGTCTCCAACTTCCACTGCACACTCCGTAATGATACTCGTTAGATTATCATTCATTGTATCTACGCTAAGGTTCGTTTCCTCACTAAGAGCCGAGTACCTGTTCTGCAGCGACACTCTGAATTCCTGTACTTTCCCTCTCAGTGCTAGCTGATTGATTGGCTTCTTGCGTATCAGTTTCTGTCGTTCCTTCTTCAAGTCTAGGCGAATTCGAGACCGTACTATTTGACTGAACAACGAAGAGTCAAATGCATTACGGCCTCACCGTGGTGGTCTAGTGGCTAGGGTACTCGGCTGCTGACCCGCAGGTCGCGAGATCGAATCCCGGCTGCGGCGACTGCGTTTCCGATAGAGGCGGAAATGTATAGGCTCGTCTGCTCAGATTTGGGTGCACGTTAAAGAACCCCAGGTGGTCGAGATTTCTGGAGCCCCCCCACTACGGCGTCTCTCATAATAATATGGTGGTTTGGGGACGTTAAACCTAACATATCATCAAATGCATTACGTTTATTACGGTTTTACACCACGCGTTCATATTATGACATGGGCATATATAGGTGTGCGAAATTCGCCGAAATAGCCCTCTCTCGATTCGTTTACAGGTATAGCCGCCACGTAATTTTATGACTCAACTTCTGGCTTGGTGAAATAAAAAAAGCTAAGCAGTGAACGCGACGATAGTTAAAACGCGAGAACAGAACGACGACACAGAGACAAGAAGGACACGAGCGCTCGTGTCCTTCATGTCCTTCTTGTTTCTGTGTCGCCGTTTTGTTCTCGCGCTATAACTATCGTCATGTCATACCAACTGGCCCAAGCTGCCACACTTCTAAGTGACCGCGAGTTTTGCCTTTTCCGGTTTGTTCTATACGGCAGAAATGACCAGAATAAATGCAAGTGGCTTGGCGAAACATGTGCGAAAAGAAAAGAGAATAAAAATGAAGAAATTATTCCCTTTGGGTCAGTACACGAACAGATGTGACATTCAAGGTCTATAGCGATGCCAGGCTATGAAGCCCATACAAGACGGCTCTGCGTGAACGCAGAAATAAGGAGGGGCGGCCAGCGGCGGCGACAGACATCCAGAACCCCACGTATGCACGGTTTTCCCATTTTCCTGCCACTCGCGTCCGCCGACAAAAACAGCTTGACGGAGCTGTCCTCTGCGCATATACACGCCCCAATGCTTGTTAGTTTCCGTGACGAACACCTTGACAGATCCGCGTCTTGACAGCATCTTGTATATACGACGTATCCTCTAATTCTTATCATTTTACCACACACTAATTGCACGTTCTTATAAGGCGTACAAAATGACCTGCAGTCGAAGGCAATTCTGCCGGTGGCGCCCCGATCTGTGCAGTCAACCGCGACACTGGAGACTTCCTTCGAGATACGATTATATATAGTGCTGTTCACCGGCAGAAGACGCGACACCGCCTCCAGATACGTTCGGCGACTCGTGTATACCCTTTAAAGCAAGGGTCGGAAACCTGTGGGCCGCGAGGCAGTATTATGCGGCTCCCCTTATGACATAAATCCCAACAACATCAACGGGTGGTTAGCGTGTATACGGAAAAGGCCAAATGCATGTATCCATATACTTTCAGAAATTCTGAATGTCTTTTGATGACGGCATCTGCGGCGGCGTGTACATAAGTCGTTGCTGTCTCTATAGAAGCTCGAGAAAAAATGCCCCGTCACGGTGGTCTAGTGGCTAAGGTACTCGGCTGCTGACCCGCAGGTCGCGGGTTCAAATCCCGGCTGTGGCGGCTGCATTTCCGATTGAGGCGGAAATGTTGTAGGCCCGTGTGCTCAGATTTGGGCGCACGTTAAAGAACCCCAGGTGGTCTAAATTTCCGGCGCCCTCCACTACGGCGTCTCTCATAATCATATCGTGGTTTTGGGACGTTAAACCTCACAAATCAATCAATCAGAAGCTCGAGAATGAAGTGATGCCGTGGCGCGAATCGTGAAATCATATTGGAACAGCGCAAAATACGAAGCAAAATGCAAAAATGGTGGCGTGTATGTTAGCGCACGGTCAGTTGCGTTAGTTGATTGCGAGCTGACGTACAACTGGAGGAGAATGATGCTACAAGTGTAGTCTTTTTATCACCAGGTAGAGTTGCGCGCGCACGTTTTGTTTTTCTTCCTTTCCTTTCTTCTTCTGTTTCGCTTGAATAATGCAATCAGTTGTCAGTCAGCGCTCATGTTGTCGAGTCTTTTTTTTTTTTTTGTGCTTCGCAATCCAACTAGCCCGACTCTCCCTTTTGCTACATTAAACGTGAAAGTTCGTTCACGAGGACGAGCAACTTGTGCTTAAAACGAGAACCGAGGCGAGCAGAACGACAAGGAGAGAAAGACGTTTACCCATATTTTGGTCTGTCAACATGATTCTAACCCCATTATTTCTGAATAGGCATGCATTTTGCCTTCTCGATATCGAAGCATCTTGAAAATTGTTAAAAACGAACACAGCTTCGCATTAGTGGTGCCAAGACTGAAGGAAGTGCGGAGTGGGGTGCCTATAATCCTCCCTTTCTCCCTCTCTTTTTTGTCTCGGGTCAATTTTTTTCATGTAGTTATTTCTCTATATATTTCTTTGGCTTTCCCGTTATTTCTATCGCTTTTTCTTTCTTTCTTTCTGTCTCGCCCTCTATTTTTTCTCTATATTTCTTGCGCCTGTTTGCATCTGTAACTTTTTCGGTCTTATTTCTACATTATTTTATTTTCATCTATCTATCTATCTATCTATCTATCTATCTATCTATCTATCTATCCATCTATCTATCTATCTATCTATCTATCTATCTATCTATCTATCTATCTATCTAACTATCTAACTATCTATCTCTGTAGTCGTTATCTTGTCCATAAGCGTTAATGCAGCCCACGCTGGACAAGTCGTCGCACGTGTCCTGGGAGCAAAGCAAAACATGAACATGATGGAAAGAGCACGCGCTGTTTCATGATGATGACAGTTGTTTTTTGTTCACTCTGCATGGCCTAAAGGTAAACTTGAACAAATACTTAGCTAAAATTAGACACGCATGAAATTCGCGTAACTTAAATCTTTGGGCAGCAACTACGCCAGCCCTAATCGCCATATATATATATAGCAGCGACCTTATGTTGTCAAGTAATCGCCTTATTCATAAATGTGCAGCTATTCTCAAGATTTGCTAAACGTTTTCGCTGAAACACGCCAAGTACAAACACCTGTGCCGAGAGCTCTCCCGGAGCTTCCAAGAAAGCCTGCCGGTAAAGCGCTTCAACACGAATAAGCTTTTCACGGCTGATGTGCCTCGATCACTTGTGCGCGAGAAAACGACAGACTCAGTCTTGTATACAGTTGCACCTTGAGAGCTTTCCCTGCCTTTCCCTGCAAATTTGTGAGGTTCGGAACCCTATACTTCTGTTGCTATTGCGTAGCGAACGCGAAAAAAAATCGGCAGATTCCACGTACCAGGAATCGACGTTATGCGAAGCATGCGGAGGGAAGGTGACTGTGTTGCAATTTTTTTATTGCGTGACGCGCTGTGAAATGACACTACATATATGTAAAAATGTTGCACGCACAGACATATGTAGAAAAGTTGCACGTGTTTATATAACCAGTTGTTTGCACTTGCGAAACGATGCCAACTGGAACATGCGTATTAGCAACACGAGAAGCATGATATGATGCCCTTATGCTCGCGAGGCTGCTAGCCCAGGACATTGCTACATAAATCAACTTCAGCGCATGGAAACTAACCACAATTGACGTTAACTAGACGAGTGGATATGTGCGAGACGAGTGGAGACAGTGCACTGTCTGGCGGGAAGTGTTTGGCGACATACGCAACGGGATTGTCACATTATAATGTCTTGAGCAGCGCGTCATATTCGTCAAACCATCTTATACCCCTCTATGCTAACTTGGGTTCACGCCAAGTTAAGGGGGTGACCACGAGAGCACCCAACCGTAAGCGGCTAGACAGATAGATACGCTCAAAGTGGCCGAAGCTTGGCGTCGAGACATAATGTCTCTGGTGATTAGCCTGCATGTCTTGTATTGTGATGCGGCTAAGCTAACATAGAAAGTATATATGCCCAAGGGCATACCAGGCGTTTCGACGAAGACATTTGTGTTCAAGAAGATATATTCGGCTAGAAAATGGACGTGCACGTGAGTGCATGCATTTGAGCCTCATTTTCATGATTGAACTGTTGGTATATAGCCGCCTTCTGTCTTCTCCGCTTCCTGTGCACGTCCATTTTTCGTCTGTATACAATTACTTGATGCAACGCACCAACAAGCCCATCCACGAGTGTTATCAGAACACTTGTCTTCTTCAACCTTGACGAAGTAATATTGTCGAAAGTCGGCTCCAGTGACACTTTCATGTTCAAGTATTTTTCATCGGCTACACACAGCGCCCATGTACATCGTTTATAGCAGACTTCGGCAAATGATCTAATGAAACAATGAAGCTGTTAGCAAAGTATATGGGCCATTACTCGTAGTCTTTTAATTGTATGTGTAGTAATTGTAAAAAAAATGCACGACGTTTGCGGCGCCCTATATAACAGTTCATTAATGGATGCACTTTCCAAGCAAACCATCTACAATGTAAAATATTGATCTGTCGATTGGTGAACACTAACCCGCGTGATCGCATACGTTTTGCAGACGTCGGCTGTGTCCGTTTGTTTAATCATAAAATACTTCATTTTCTTCTAAAACTTTTCTCATTGTTTTTAATATTATAATTAGCTTTCGAGCCCATTTTTACACCTATATATCTCGAAAATATGAACAAAAAATCAAGGTCGCTGCCAAGAATTGCTTCCTTTTCAACCCACCAAATCCAGTTTTTTGGTTGTTGTTTTTGATTGCATACAAATAGGTCACACCCAATCGATGAATTGGCCAGTTAATTTAACCGAGTTAGAATAATTATCGAAGACAAACTTCACATTTATCCTCGTTCCTTATTTCCTTTCTAAAAATATTCTGCCAACTCATCTCAGCCATCCCGCGGAAGAACCACACACGTCGCTTGACTTAACTCTATAAGACTTGGAATTCACCTGTATAAAATAACGATAGTATCAATCTCAACAATGCTTCAGTTGAGATCGATTCCGAAACCCTCCCATCTTCCGCATAGACAACACCGCTGTAGAAACAGTGAAGCTATCGCAAAGCGTTTGACGCGAAATTTCCTGCGATTAAAGATCATTGTCGAAAGATTATGATCGAGCCGCCTGATAATAAAACAGAACGCTGGCGTGTATAAAATGAATCCATGCAGTCCCCCGCGCACCGTATACGATAACGACGCCGAATGATCGATACCCGAACGAGCGAAAGACCGATTATATCGATGTCTTCTGCAGTATACTCTACGCTCATCCCTCCGTATATACATTAAAAGTGCCCCACTTCTTACGTAGTGGAAGAGATATGAGAACCGATTCGTCATCATCATCATCATCAACGGTATAGTGATGTGGCGTCAAGAGATATATACCGTTGTAAGTCACATGGTTGAGAATTGATATACGAAAACAGTAGCATCACGTTGCGAATTTAGAGGAGCGGAAATTATGCGGCGATAAAAATGCTCGATTATTTTTATTTTCCTGAAACGATTCGCCATGCGTGATCCCGTCCTTCTAATTATTGCGGTGTGTGAATTCCGTCGTCTGCACAGCACAATAAAAAGCTACTTAATCACGCCCGGTTTACTCAGAGCGATCAAAGGCCATTTAGTGGTTGATCGAGTGGAACGCGACCGTATACACATGGTGTATACCTTCTGTCTGCCGGCGTGCGCCGGTGCTTTTTATGTCCGCACCAATTTATTTCCACTCTATAGCTTTCCGACACCTCCGTGAACAGAAACAAGAAGATGACCCCTTTGTGCCTTCTCTTGTATACGTTACTTCATTTCGGTCGAGCTCAATTACACGAGAAACGCCTGTAGCCGATATGGCACTTCTCTTGACGAATTCGTGGACACATGCAGCTTTGAACCACCCGTTTAACGAGTGGCGTGCTCGCGATAACACGACTGTTGCGCCATCAGTCTTCTTATCGCCACACAAATATTCACGCCTTGTATAGCGTCTCTTACAGAGAGAGTCTTGAAACTGAAATGCGAAGACCTTTGTATACAATTGCTTCGACTATTCCACGTGCTCATATCCCACGTAAGCGCCAGCGTTCATTTCCTTGAACCCCGCGTATGCAGATATCCGTATACGCTTTTCACATGAGAGTGCATTTGAAGCGTATCGCACACAGCCAACTATATATGAAGCGAGCTGTCTGGAAGGGGGAAGGAAAATAGAGGGAAAAGAAAGGCAAGGAGGTTAACCAGCCTATAGGCAGCCGGTTTGCTACCCTGCGCATGGGGGAGGGATGGGGGAGATGAAAGAGAGCAGAGAGGGAAGATAGAAACAGCACATTTGGCAGCACATGCGCGCACACTCAGTCATAGTCCAGTCTTGTCTTTCGCGGTGTGTGACATTGCTGAAGCTGTCTGGCGTTGTCGGAGTGTAAGGGGATGCGAATGTGACCTCGTCAAGGATTACGGTATGGTTGAAACTCGAGTATGAGTCGCCATTGTTATACTGCAACAGTGTATTTCGTAAGTATATACAATTATGCACGGTATAAAGCGTCTCCCGAAACGAGAACTCAAGAGCCCCATATACCATGCACCCTCGTGTACATGCTTGCAGTGCTCGGTCGTCGATAGCGCGCTCAGTAAACGGAGATACCGCTGAAAACCAGAAAAAAGACCGCGGAGCCCATGGGTTCCCAGCAAAGAAACCGCGCACGGTGCGATGTATCGTGAAAGTGCGTTACTTAGAGGAAATAAGTAAACACGTGGAAGATAAATACAGAAGGCAAACACAGCAGGCACGAGCACGTCGCGAAAGGGATGAAAACCGCAACGGGCCGCGAAAAATATTGCAATGGGAGGCGGACCGTGGAAGCGTCTTGCGGCGCGCAAACTAATGATTATGCGGGCGCGGCTTCAAAAGCGAAATCTTCCTCCCGGACCACTTATTTTTCCCTTTTGTTTTTTTATTACTATTGCTCCTTGCAATAATAACATGTAGAAACGAGGAGGACATGATGAAAAAATGCAAGAAGAAGAAGTATAGACATAGTCATTAAAACAGTGCCATGCATGGATGAGGTTCATATTGCTCACTTCTACACGGAAAAGAACGCCCGTAATGTCTTAAATGAAAGAGTATAATGAAAGTGGTGGGGTAATATACCATTGTGTATAAAATGAACAAAGTGGGAGTGAAGTTTTACAAGACCGCCGTCGTTTAATATTTTGTGTTATTCAAGAGGGCTACTGAGTTATACCAGATCTTAACTGGCGCTTAGCCAAGAGACGATATGATAGATTAAGTCCAGACAAGCGGTGTTAACCCTTTCGGCTTTGGCGTCCTATAAAAATGACAGGAACATGTTTTGCTGCCAAATGTGACCTAATTAGGTGAGAAATTGAAAAATGTGTCTGAACTATCCTCAAAGCACCTGCGCAAGCTTAGGTAGTAATTTTTTGTCGTCGTCTTTTTTGGAGCTCTGCAAAGTGAAAGAACAAGAATGCGGAATGCGAAAACGATGACACTCGCCGCAACCAAATAATAAATCACACCTTACAGATACCTATTACATCAGTAGCTATTGCATTTTTTCGTAAGATGCTTAACTTGCTATTGACAAAGTACCGTCTTCCGTAACACTATATAACGTATCGCCCGCAGCAGTGGAAAAATTCTCATGTCTTAAATGTAGGACACCAGGAATCAGTGGTTGTCAGTCCTCTGAATGCATGTGTAGCTCTTGTAAAAGCTCCTGATTCTATAGTCTAGTAAAAAAAAAAAAAAAGAACCTGTCCACACCACTTAGATAATTTGTAAGACGTGTCTGATAGCGAGATAGAGCGGAATGAATATTCAACTCGTTGTATGAAATATATAGGTGCGTGATGCACTGTAAGCAAAAACTATCCGAGTTTGGGGTTTTTCCGGCTCATGACCTCTGAAAACTCTCTCGCGTTTAAAATTACTACCTCGCGTAGGAGTAAAAGATGGTACATGACATAGTTTTACCACCACCTCTCAGGCAAGTAGTAAAAGGATGTCAAAATCCAGTTTTACCACTTAGGGAGTTTTCTATCACGTGATTTTTAACCTGCGTTTCAGAGTTTATTACCACGTGACTGCAAGGTGCAGCTGCTTCGGCGGCTTTTGCCCCATACCCCCCTTGTGACGCTCTCAGTGAATACTGAAGGTACGCGAAGCCCACAGATGTTTTTTCTTGTTTTTTTTTTTTTTTTTGCATCGCCGTGCCTCTGGACTGACCTCGAGTCAGCGCACTTTTACTGGAACTGGGGGCAGCATAAGCACAACAAGCGAGAACAGCATTCTTTGAAGGGCCTCTCAAAAGAGAAAAAAAAAGAAAGAAAACCTGCTGTGGAAAGTTGTCCTGCATATTTTCGCAAATTGTTGCTTTTGCTCGGCGGTGGCTTTGGAGACAGACAGTGCAAGAAGCTCGGTATCTGTGTGTCTGGTTGGGCTGATGGATCTCACGTGTTTCCTACATCATCGAGCGACCGTGCTCTTCCGAGCGCCTCCGAACCTGCACGTCGCGGATATCTCCAGTTCGCGGATATCTCCAGATCTGCCAGTGGTAACAAAATCAATCTGGTGTCATCGTCCGTGCTTGCCTGCTGGAGAAGCAATAAGCAAAATGCCTCACTCTGTCGTCGGCACCGAGCCGCGGCCACCAGTGACCAGTGGGAGTGTGTCGCCGGGGCAGGTGAAAGAAGCATCGCATATATTTTGTTCCACAGTAGGCGATGTCTGCACGAGTAAAGTGCTGCCCGAATCGCCCACCTCATGCACCAACTGTTCTCAAACATGTAGCACGAAGCCGATAAGAGGCAGACGGAACCAACAAGCGGCGGCCGGTGAGCACGAAGAAAACCCGGACCTGCCCGGATGGTGGTCTTTCGTTGGAAGTATGCATACACCGCCCCGTCCCCGCAAGATAGCGGTCACGTGTTCATTTGTGTCTGAAATGACGACGAAATTCGCACAGGATATGTGTTCTGTGATCGCCAGCTGTGTTTCATCGGATAGCCGTGCTCCTCGAAAAGGCCTAGAACGCCGTCGGTAAGCAGCTTGTATGCAGGCGTGGACCGCTCTTCTACGCCCGTTGTGATGAATACGTGCTGCTACTGTGTTTGTGCACCGTCGCCGAATGAAAATCATTGAGCTACCATGCTTTGTGCGTACTTAGGTATATTTTATGGACTTGTGCATCAGCAGTGCTAACACGCGTGGGGCAAAGAGCCCGGTGTGCCAAGCAATTATTGGATAATCAAAAAGGTGAGATCGTGTAGATTTATAATAAAAGGTCGGTGTGACATTTAGTGCCCTGCAGCCCACCTGAAGCTTACGCTTGCAGCTTCAAGCGTTGTTGTTAATCGATGCAAAAAAAAAAAGAGCTCTCCTACCGGTACTACATGGCCGGTCAAAAAGTCGTGCCTATATATACCGGATTGTCGAAGTGTAGTCGAGCAACGAGCAACGCGTGCAGTCTGTTCTAGTGGTGTATTATTCTGCATTTGTTGTGTGTGCGTGTTTGTCTGTATGTGAATCTATGTGTCACCAATTCTGCCGTTCAATAAATTCAATCAATTCTGCTATTCAATAAATTTGTCGTCTCTGGGCGAATGCACCCGTCAATTTTTATTTTTTACCACCAGAAATAACTCCCAGTAATCACCTCAAAAACCTTGTGAAGGTAGTAAAAATTTACTCTCTCTATACTCGCTGAAAACCTCACTGGGGTAAATATTTACTACTCTCCCTACGTTCAAAAACTCAGTTAGCACGAGAGTAAATTTTTACCTCGGTAGTAGGTGGTAAAAAAAACCCAGGAGAGGTAGTGCGCTAGAGGACAAATGGTTTACCCAGTTTTTGAGGTTATTTCAGGTCATTTTTGTTTAGTGTGTGGAGCTATAGAAGAAGAGAATGACGACAGATAATTTAGCCCTTCTCATGTTCCTTTTTTTTTTTCATTTTTAGTATACGTTATAATTCATCTTCTTCTTATCTCATTTCTCTCTATGATAACAGGCATTGTATTTAAATTTCCGCTATAAAGCACCGTGTGGCCAATCCCTCTTGTTGGTTTGAGCCAAGATCTTTTAGGCGATAAAATAAACAACACATGGGTGGAATTAATTCTGGCGCTGCAAAGCAGGATTCTGCAATCTTTTATGATGTTGTATCTTCCAAAGTCTTCAATAATTAGACGGTGGCCATTCAAGTGCAGTGAGGAGCTGTGTATCACGAGGGCAAAGACTTGCTATATATAGGACTGTTTAGACACTGCAACTAATAGGTGGTGGCTGTATGTTGGTTTCACAACGATAACTTCCACTAACAGGGTTAAATAAACAGATGTATTTAAATTCACCATATTTAACTCAAAATCACGAAGCTCTGGTGTCCTGTATATAAAACATGGAGCCATTTTTCTTGTATACTGATGGGGTGCCCAGAAAAAAAAACTATTTTCGTGCTCTTTAGGTGGGGTCCAAATCAGCAAGAAACAAATATTTCTGCCGGTTAAAAAATTCAGGGCTGGTAGTTAAGAGAAAGAGACTCACGCATAGAAACAATTTCAATGACCAGCTGCATGGGGCCATTGGTGATCGTATTTAAACTAGCACCGTGCGTATACAGTTGATGCGTGTAAATTAACGTGTGAATTAAGTCTTAATTATCTATGTACTCAAAAGGCAGACCGTCTAACTTTTCACATGGATGGTTATGAAAATGTAAGCAGCATATAGTTTCTGCATCATGAGGCAAATTGCAGTGCATCCACCACGAAGTAAGAATTGACAAAGGAAGTGAACGGGTTTGCGGTTCGCAGAGTATATCGAACCACTCTGGTATAACCTCAACGCAATCGACACAGATATAGAAAATTAAAGCCTATAATGAAGCACATGTAAAAATATCCCTGCCAACAGTAAACATAGTTACAACAAATGTCGGTTAGAAAGAATGCGCTCTCTTGTGATGTGAATTTGTTTATATATCTTTTTTTTGACGAGCAGGCAGCTATAGCATTGATTCTATAAGCCGTGTACCACTTCTCGCATGGTACTCGTTTTAAGCTGTAGGTGTACTGCATGATTCAAGACTCATTTCACTGCTTAACAATGTATTTACCTGTTCGTTGCATGGTCATCCTGAAACAAACACATAGAATACCATTCGCATTTCATTTAGGCTATGTATCGGACGATATATTTGTTTATATAACCCGAAGAGGTTTAGATTACCAAAGTTTGTTTGTCCAAAATTAACCGGTGAAATGAACGTAACACGCCAACTTGACGTGAAAGCTTACCGCTAAGATGCTTTCATGTCAATATATATATATATATATATATATATATATATATATATATATATATATATATATATATATATATATATATATATATATATATATATATATATATATATATATATATACTTTGGCATCATGTAAGAGGTGTACGTACTGGAATCTCGTTGATCGTAGATAAGATTCTGCATAAACTGCATAATAGGCTTTTCGGCCTCATACGTGTGTCTTTTTTCATCACCGACCAACGTCCCCTATATTGATTGATTTGTGGGGTTTAACGTCCCAAAACCACCATTTGATTATGAGAGACGCCGTAGTGGAGGGCTCCGGAAATTTCGACCACCTGGGGTTCTTTAACGTGCACCCAAATCTGAGTACACGGGCCTACAACATTTCCGCCTCCATCGGAAATGCAGCCGCCGCAGCCGGGAATCGAACCCGCGACCTGCGGGTCAGCAGCCGAGTAGCTTAGCCACTATAGACCACCGCGGTGGCGCCAACGTCCCCTATAGAAACACCAGTCTTCACGCCTTTACTACGATCACATTTTCGCTCTACATTGGATAATACGAGCGCGAAAGTAAACCTTTACAGATATATTTTATAAAGTTACGTTCATTCTTCCGTATACGCGTTAGTATACGATGTTCAAGTTGCATGGACGCTGAGACTGCAGCATGCAGCGTTGGTATGTGTAAAGATTGCTGCCAGGCGTGGCCACTGCGCCTATTGATGAAAAGAGAGAGAGAGAGCGAGAGAGAGAGAGAGCGAGAGAGAGAGAGAGAGAGAGAGAGAGAGAGAGAGAGAGAGAGAGAGAGAGAGAGAGAGAGAGAGAGAGAGAGAGAGAGAGAGAGCGACACAGGTTGACCAGTTAGTTCAACGTTGCTCAATAATGTGAGATGCCGACGAAGCAATCATACTTTGTTTTCATTTAGCTTCTTTGGTTAATTTCATTTTTGTGTAATACATTTCATTTTCTTGTTTCCATAGAAAAACTTGATGGATTGACTGTGTATTATGCACTTTAGTTTGCTTAAGAACGCGGCAGTGGAGCATTTCATAACAAAAATATATGGCGTTTCAGCGAATGCTATCCCATAAGTCTCTTTCTCTCCAATCGTTGAACTCTTTGAACAGGGAAACGTCGCCAAAAACAGTGTTTAGACAAATTGACTTGTCTTTATCAGGATTGCAAGGTGCCGCATGCAACAGGTCCTCTTGTTGAAATGTTAGCCGCAGGGACATCGGCTGTTCAACGATTTGTCAACAGCAGCTAACGTGTTTTTTTTTTAATTGACTTCGCGATCGAATCCAATCCCAAGATTTTCGCACTTCGCCTCGTTCGCCACTGCCCATGAATCTGGCCACCCTTAAAACTTTGATGTTTTCGTGTAATGTCGTCATCATTAGACGTCATTGACAATGACTATGATGTCATAACGACATCACAAATTTAGTGATTTGAGAAGCCACGAGGCCGCAATCTCTGATCACGTGACTTTTTACATAGGTCACGTTCATGTCCACTGTCACATTTAGCCTTTGATGAGGCGTCTAAGGATTTTGTCTAAATTACGGTACACACTATATGCCTCCAAAAAAGCGAGTCGGGAGCGCTCGAGCCACTATAAGGGCGTTGCATTCTATAAAAAAAAAGCCAAATAAATAAAAGGTACACGAGAACCATCAAGGTTAAGCCCTCAAGTTGGGGCACGTCAAAGCCTTGACACTACAAAACTTGTTCGTGAATTTGTAGTTGTTTCCATGCTATCAGAAACGACGCCATTTATTTATTTATTTACAACGCCAGGGATGGCTATCCACGGCAGGATTGAGGGTTTGTCTTCACCGTCCAGCGCGGTTACAGAAAGTACAAATGAATGTAATATCCGACTTCGTGGCTATACGCAACCGAGTCACAAACCACCGATCCTGCCCACACAAAGCGATCGCGGCATTGGTCATTCTTCATGCATGAAAATCGTTTCGCCCCGCACGCCACTTCCGTATACAGCGTACGCAACAGTCGCACGTGTGAATTCGAAAGCACATACAAGAAAACAGAAAATTCACAACATTCCTGACCCGAGATAGGCATAAATGATATTGCGATCGTGCGATGGAATCACGTGCTATATGTACAGTCGCTGATTAATGTCTATAGTCTGAAGGCATCGAGATATATATTAACGATCTGCTATAAGCTCACCTCCTCACGGTCACTGAAACTGACCTGCTGTTTGCGCATGCAGTGATTATATGCACCGAGCAACAAAGGATAGACGTAATATACACGATGCGTTTTTGCGAGCGCACCAAACAAATGGCTATAGGGCCTGAGGGCTCAACACAAAAGTGTCCCGCCAATCTATATATCCCGTATAAGAAGTCAAGGCACGTCACACCTATAGAAAAAACGGCGGTCTGAAATCGTGCTGTTGTATTCGGTTGGCTTCCATAGCTGCGATATGTGGTGTGCAGATTGAGTTTTGTTGCATCGATATGAATATACAATCGATGAACATTATTGTGAATTTGGAATTTTTTGGTCAATGCATATGTTCGTGGAAAATGCTTCTTCAAATCCGGTGCTTTGCAAACGTTAAAATTGACGGACGAGCGCCAGCCGGGGCTCGACCTGCGTCAGTGAAGACAAAGCACACATATTTAATGCCGATGGTTACACTGATGCAAGTCGGGCCCCGGCCGAAACGTCGGGATAAAAAAAAAGTTTCGTACATGTTGGTTCATTTTATTGCACGCTTTTTGAAAGTGCGATGTCGCAGTGAATGCGAGGCATAATCAACAGGAGGTGCTTCGGTGGTGGTAACGTACCAGTGCACGTACACACAAGTTCCTCCTCACCGTTCGAGGTCGTCATCGTAGTGCGCAAGCAAGCATGCGACAATGCCACGCGTGTATATCTTTCACGTCGGGGCCTCATTCCCAAAACAGCGCGCGCGCCACCCGACGAACGGGCACAGGAGATAATGAGCACTCTTTGCGATTCTCATATCTCGCGAGAAGGACAAAAGCTCTGCGTGACCAGCGTCTCGCCGTCGATGCAGCCACCATGTCGGGAACTTCACAGACGTAATAGTCGAGTATACTTTTGTTTGCTCATTAGGGGCCTCGTATCGCCACGTTGCCAAGGGCAAAATGGAAGGTTCCCGCCAAGGTCTTTCGCAAGGGTATATGCCATACACCTTGCAGTGTGAAGTCGTATAACCATTCGTGACGTCACTGTCGTACAGACCGGCTGTACCTGAACGTTTGATTCCGCATATATGTGTACACAGCAGCCACGACCAATGCGGGCTGTCCTCGCGGTTTGCAAGCGACTCTGCGTCGAACCATGAGCCCTTGTTGAACCAGCATTCCTGACAGTGTATACGCACTCCCACATATATAGGGAGTGTATCGTATAAACTGCAAGAGCAAAACAAATGCATTGTCGTCGCCAGAACTCCGTGCAGTAAAGTGCAGAATTAGCTGTGGCACTTTGTTTTCTTGAACGCCGACTAAAAACAGACTACGAACTCGAAGCTGTCTCAAGTGCGAGTTTCACTTCTTGCAGCATTACAAGTACTGTAAATATCTGCGAAGAAGTGACGCAACTATACAGCCGAAAAGCGTGCTTTAACTCCTGCGGAGAGTAGAGAGAGAGAATAAAATGAGGGAAAGGCAGGGAGGTTAACCAGAAAATGGAGCATCCGGTTTGCTACCCTGCACTAGGGGAAGGGGAATGGGGAAGAAAGATTGGAAAGAGAGCGAAGAGAGTAAATGCATACTGCAGTCAAGAGCGTAGCTTCATCCTATAGCGAGAGAGCTTTATTACTCTTTTTCAGTGAAGCTATACCGCGTATATTGCAGTCGACAGATTGTGCTTATACTCTGTGCAGAAGACGTTTCTCAGCAATTCGGGAAGAGAGAGAAATATAGGACGACTGTTTACTCCCCACAAAGGGAGTAAACTCACTAGCACACCTTTACCGTTATGAGTGCACATTGAGTGTACGTTAGAGCCTTTATTTATACGAATTACCTGAAGACCTGCTCGTGATCGGGCTAGTTGCTGTTCTTGTTGTGCGCAATTCCATTTTCTGCGTGTATGTAATATAGTTGTATATGTTCTTTGCGTCTTGCAATAAATCGCCAGCTCAGAGTCAGAGCTGCGTTTATTCTGTTACGTCCTGTCCGTTTAAGCGCTTTAAAGTTCACAAGAAAAAAAACCTACTTGTTATCTTGTTAACTTTATATTAAGGCTGCCTAGGTGACCCTGCAGTGTGTCACTCAGGATTTCAAGTCTAATGCACTATACTCATTTTTATCACGACGAAGCCAGATCAGCGAAATCAAAGTCGATTAGATACGGTACTGTCAAAATCCATGATCAAGCCTTGTGCGCATATTAGTAAGAATTTCTTTTTCACAGTGAAGCTGTTTCAGCTCGCCATTATTTGTCCGCCGGAAACACAAGTACTCATCATCATAAGCAGGTACACGCTCTGTGTACATCTTCTATACTTCATCTTCGCCCTCTTCTGTTTCGCTCCCAGAAGGTACAAAGAGAGAGAGAGAGACATAGACGGAAAGGAAGAAGAAGAGAAGGAAAGAAATGAAAGAAGAAAGAAATAAATATACATAAAAAGAGACATAGAGAGATATTTTCGGCAAAAAATATGACGCAGAATATTAACTAGTGCACTCTGGATCCGAATGCGAACGCTGTAACGACTCAGCTATCCAGGCTTTTTTTTTTCCTTTATCGTATTTGGCTATCCAGGCTCTCCATCAGAGGGCGGTAGCGTAGCATTGGATGGTATACAGTGTAGCAAGTGGGTGGGAAAGGGAAGTGGCAGCGCGGAGGAGAGATGTGACGATGAGGAGATGGGAAAGGAGGAAGGGAGATAGCCAAACATAATATAGAAAGAATGACAGAAAATGAGAGAAAGAAATGCAAAAAGAGAAGAGAAGAGATTCAAATAAAAAATGGAGAAAGTCAGAAACAGAGAGAGAAAAGCATGGAAATAATAGGTAGCAAGTGAGAAATGGACACAGGTGAAAGAATGGAAAAAAAGAAAGAGCAAGAAAGCGATGAAGAAGTATATGAAAAGATAAATGGATATGAATAAATAAAAATAAACATAGAGAGACCAAAAAAAAAAGACAGACAGAAGAGAGAACAAGAAAGATAGAGAAAAGTTACAAAACTTCGCGGAACAGTTATAGTTAACACTACACAGGTGCCTATCTGCAGTATTGCGCCTCCACTGCGTTACACAGCCCTCCCCCCCCCCCCTTTTGTTTCGTTTTTTTTTTCAATTTTCGCGGATATTTCTGGCGCTCTGCTTCGTCGTGTTGATTTGGTGTTGTTTAAACCCCATGACTCAACGAGCGCTCGACTATTAGGGCGAACTTAAACAATAAGTCCTGAACCGTCCCTGCTTGCGGTTACAACTTCCTTGTTTTGCCTCATTTTACATAACGCTATCTGTATACTCAGTGTTCACGCTAGCACTACACTTCAACTGTACCACCTCACTCGAAAGTACACGGCGCAATTCGTAACTATAGGGGACGCTGGATACACGCATCTCATTCACCGGTTTTCGCTAACTTGGCGGATAACACGTTGTTAAACGCGTTTACGCAGTGAGCTCGACGTGTGTATACACATTGCTTGGACTGTAGCAAACTCTGGTTTACAATGTGGCTGCGCGGTTGCATGCCCCACGCTTCTCTTCAATAACGCACACAACAAACCCGACGCGCCGGTGAAATTCTGTTCTGAGAAAACTCTGCAATGCTAAAGACAGCACCCTGAGAACGTCTTGACGACCTCTTCTCAACAAACTCGCCGTGCAAAAAAAAAAAAAAAGCTATCGTCCGAACCGCGTCGTTATTTCTGGCCCTCCTCTTTCAACGCCGGCTCGCTTGCAAAACGCTCTCGCGTGTACCGCTTTCGTTCGGTCGTCCTTTAAAAAGCAGACGCAAAAGGGCGACCAATTACGAAGTCTCGAAGGGGGCAGCACTTTCGGTGGAATTGTTTCCGCACTTTCGTCTCCTCCCTCCTCACAACGCAAGCGAGTGGATGGCGGACAGGGAGAGGAGGAGGAGGCGAGCGCCCTTGGCACCGAGCGAGCCCAGACGAGGGAATCTCCTCGGGCTCGCTTTCCTCGGCCGCTTTCCCTCGCGCCACGAGGACTCGCGATACAAGCGTAATCCAGCGGTATACGTCTCGGAAACCGTTACATGACACCGCTCGCAACTGACCTCCCTCGGGAGGCGTTTGCGGAAGGGTTAGGGGCGAGAATCGCAACACACTTCCTCGCGCAGAGGAAACATATCCGAGGAAATGAAGAACATTTTTGTTCGTTTACTTCGTGTACATTGCTGAGGAACGGCGTTGGAAGGGAGATCTGCCTTTTTATTTTACTTCTGTTGGAAGTAAGGTTCAGTTAAATGATGAGTTGTGTCCTTGTTGCGCTGCAGACGTTTAACCGCCCTGTCATTATCCTCGACGAGATTCCTACTGCAGTCATAGCCTTTTTTTTTTTTACTGTAACCCGAACAGAAACTTCAGTTTTGGCACACCAGTTGTGCTAGCATCATGCGCCACAGTATGGTAGACTGTTGCACGTCGCTGTCGTGCACAAAGAGAGACGGTGGTAGCTCACCACATCCATGCTGGCGCGCGTCCGGCGGTGCGTTGCTGCTCCGTCGGACGGCGACGACGCGGGCTGCGTCCGCGCTTCGGCCAACGCTGCACCGGCAGGGCCTGCAATGGCAGCAGGGCAGCACACTTCAGTCCCCCATGGAGGCGCCGGCGACACATTCACAGCGCGCACAGCAACACCGACAGCAGCACGTGGGCATCAGGCGGGCGCAACAGGCAAGCAGTTTCGCTCGAGGCGGCCGCAGGCATGCGGAGCGGCCGCCGACACACCACCGGGCGAGAGCGGACGCGCACGACGCGTTGTCCCGCGGAGTGGCGCCGGACGCGGGGGGGCGACACGGCGGCGGCGCGCGAGCGGTCTGCCCTCCTCACTCCGTGACGCGACACCCTCGCCCTCGCGACGCGCGCAGCCGCTGCGACCCGCCGCCGCGTCGCGCCGCAGGGGAGGGGCGTCGTCCGCAGCGTCAACCAATGGTCGCGCTCACCTGGTGACACGGTGACACGCGCGCATGCGCGGTGGCCGCCGTTAGGGACGACATCTTCCCCTCCTTCGTTCGCCCCCCACCGCGCGACCGCGTCGCGCCGCTGAGAACGCCGCAGCCGCGAGTGCCGCCAGTTCCGCGCGACGCCGCGACGCGCCGCTCGCGCTAGGGCGGAAAGAAAGGGGCAACGCGCCTACCGGGGGCGGGACCCGGAAGATGGCGTGCGCGAGGGAAGAGCACCTGGAGGGCCGCGCAACCAATGGCGGAGCGGCGCGCGGTCACGCCCACTTCCTTGCCGGCAGCGGTCAGCAACTCAGCACCAAAAGTGAAGGGACACGAGGCGCCCCCCGGGGGTGCCCAGGCGAACTACGGGAGACGCGTCGGAGGATGCGGAGCAACCGGACGCCATCCCGCGCATCTCGGAGACGTCGGCGAGGAGGGAGCTCTCCTTGAGCGCGCTCGCAGTCACGCAGGTAGACACTCGCAGGGCTTTGCGGCGCGTGCACTTCTGTGGTTCGAAGGCATGACTGTGATTGCACCGCAAGCTGTCTTGCGAGTTTTCTTAATGAGCAATTTGCTCAGGGGAATTTCGTGTGAATGAAATGAACATGCACTAATTAAACATCATTGGCCAGCAAGCACCTATATATATTGCCAGTGAGTGAGCTCCGGGTTTGAACGTGAACGGCGGGGAAGAATCAATACATAACAGATTGGTCAATTAATTTGTGGGCGAAGTACCAGCATTTGGAATAGCGAAGTCGTGCTAGCATTATATACGAAACATTTCTTAGTGAACCAAAGCTGTTTCTTTCTATCTATCTATCTATCTATCTATCTATCTATCTATCTATCTATCTATCTATCTATCTATCTATCTATCTATCTATCTATCTATCTATCTATCTATATATCTATCTATCTATCTATCTATCTGTCTGTCTATCTATCTATCTATCTATCTATCTATCTATCTATCTATCTATCTATCTATCTATCTATCTATCTATCTATCTATCTATCTATCTATCTATCTGTCTATCTGTCTATCTATCTATCTATCTATCTATCTATCTATCTATCTATCTATCTATCTATCTATCTATCTATCTATCTATCTATCTACGCCTATAGGTGCTCTCGTTATCTACTTAGCTTGGTGTAGACCGAAATTGGTAAGGAAGGGTAGGGGGGTGGGGGGGTTGATGAATATGACTGTCTGGTCATATGACATGAATTACGTGAACACTCTGTCGCGTACGTTACCATTGTCTCCAGACACGTGTGGCACATACCCGTCGTACACACACCGAGATGTGAGGATATGCTCCACAGGTATATCTAACCAGGAACGACGAGAACAGACATTGGTATAGATTAAATGCGAGAGGGTTAAAAAAACCGACATTGACAGCGTTGTACCGTCGAATGCAAAGAATAAAATCAGGGTCCCAGCAGGAATATAGAACCCACGCTTTGAGCGCGGAAATCAGGTATTCTACCATAGAGCCATGCCAGGTCTCAATACTACGTTATAAAAAGGCCCTATGAGGGCACAATGTCGCTGGAACGTCAATTATAATTGTAATGACGGCTATCTATTTGCATAATAAGCAATAAACATTACATATGTACTGCTATGACACAGGAGCCATTCCAGGTTTAATGTTACAAGACTATGAGGTTGGGTGGGTTGGTAATACGTAACTAATAACGTAGCGCGTAAAAAAATGTGGTACAAAGGACAAGGGAAGGGACAACGGGGAGCGCTAACTTCCGACTAAATTTATTTCGAAGAGAGTACATATATGCCATCACGCAATGTGAAAAGACAGACGAAAAGGGTTTTGAAAGCCACAGTTGCCGGTCGCGGGTTCAAATCCCGGCTGCGGCGGCTGCATTTCCGATGGAGGCGGAAATGTTGTAGGCCCGTGTGCTCAGATTTGGGTGCACGTTAAAGAACCCCAGGTGGTCGAAATTTCCGGAGCCCTCCACTACGGCGTCTCTCATAATCAAATGGTGGTTTTGGGACGTTAAACCACACATATCAATCAAGCCACAGTTGGCACGCGCGAAAATCTACAATCTTAGGAACGACAATTCTTTTGGCAAAGCCCGAGAGGGAAAATGCTTACGCAGTTCAGCCCTAATCTAGAAATCCTCTCTGCCTCCAATCTCCCTCGTCATTTTATTTCTGTTTTTGCCAATAACCGCGGAATTGTGAAAAAAGGGGTTTTGCAGCCACACGTGCTGCAATGCAGTAGCAAAAAAAAGAAAGCATCGCGACCATTTCTGACGTTACAAAGGAGAGCAGAGAGAGGGGGAGGGACGCCGATGCGCAACGGAAGAGCGAGCGCGAGCAGGTGGTGTAGGAGAGAAGTGGAAAGAGTGACGCACAGCTGTTGGAGAGAGGTAAGGAAGAGAGCCGCGCATGCTTGGTTTGAGTGCTGAATATGAACGCGTGACATACACTTAAACAGAAATAAGCCGACATGGGAGTAAACGACTTGTCCTCGCATGTCCCTAGGGGGTTTTTATAAACACCGTCCGGACGGAGTAAAATTTTACTCCCAAACAGGAGGGGATTTTCGCATGGATTTAGGGATGTTTCAGGGGCGAAGCTCATCGAGGCGTGGGTCTGTACATCCTCTGTTTTATGTAGTTGTTATAGTAGTAGGTAGCCACTTCTAGTTTAGCTCTTGCAGTGTTCACTAGATGGCGGTACTTGAAGTTGATGATGAAAGAGGCGAGATGCTATAATAGGAATGATGTCACATATGGCGCGCGTGATTGGTGGAAGGCACTCGTTCGATTTAGTGTGGCGATGTACGCTAGGGAAGCGCTGTAACAAAATTCGTTGGCTGTTAGCGCGTGCTCAGAGTCGCCGAATGAACAGGGCTGCAGAGCGGCGAGCGCGCAAGGCGGCGGCAGCGCGCGCTCTCAGACAGAATCCCGATCTGCGAGCCGGCGAGGCAGAAGCGCGCCTTGAAGCTGCGCGATGCTGCCGCCAAGATCCGATGCTGCCGCCAAGAGCGGGAGGCCAGGGCGGCATGGCATACACAGCGTTTGTCACGTCTTTAAATGATGATCGACTTGATCGAATACACGGAAGATTCGCGGTTCACCGATGATTCCCTACGGAGCTTCGCCCACTCATCGTCATTCAACCCGTGGATGTTCTGTGATTGTTATTTACATCCATCGGGGAACTTTTTCGAGTCAGTACGAAAGTAAATTTTTACATCCACTGAGGAAAAAAAATCACGTCAGCAGTCGTAACATGCGCAAGCGCAACATTATTTAAATTAGCTTCGAAGCACACAATATTAGTGACAGTACACAAACAGGCACACAACGTTCACGTAATATTACAACATTGACGCTCACTATTTCGCACCGCTCGCGCTGCGTATAACCACGCTTTAGTCACTGGGTATATATAGGCGCCATATTCTGACCTCCAATGTAACTCAAACAGGACCCTTTTTTTTTTTACTAATATTTAAGCAATAAACATGCATGGCGTATGTACGAATTTGCTGTGGCCTGATGGAAGTACTTCAACACACATGCCTTTTATCTTAAGCCCGCCTAATATTCAATACTTGTTTAACTATAGCGAAAGGGTTTTGTCAGTTGGGCTCTGTCAGTCGGGCTGAATTTGCATCTACAGTACTGTGCGTGAATCCAGTAAAATGCACTGAATCGTACACCAAAGCCCGAGCGGCCGTGCATGAACACATCAACTGACGCGCATTCAGCAGCGCTAGCGATGAACCGAGATACACCGCCTCCACCGCTTTTGACGACTATATAGCCTCACTGAAGAGTACGGCAAGGTTATACGATGAATGACAGCTGGCAATCACACAATTCTTGCTGCTGTGCTGCTTTCGTCTCGTTATTTTTCTCATGTACAGAAATAGATGCCTGCTATCCACACAGTTTAAGCTATATACGGAGCTATAAACGAAAAAGACGTTTCGCAGACGCGGTTTCTGTTGCTCGCATGCTCGCTCGCTGGATTCCGTGCCGACCGGCTGTGCCCTCGCGATATCCGATGTCAGCGTAGCTCTGACCTACTGGGCTGGCCCAACGCCATCTCCTGACGCCGATCTCCGATGAAAGCGTAGCTCTGGCCGACTGGGCTGGCCCTACGCCATCGTCTGACGCCGACAAGAGCTCTCGCAAGTGGTGCCCCGTCCTCGGACTCCTGTGACCGTGTTTCCATCTTTCCTATCTCTCCTATCCCTCAATATGTCCTCGCTTGCTGTCCCAGCGCATCTTTCTCTCTCTATATATACCTTTGATCTTATCCTTTTAATCCCTTCTCACCCCCATCCCTTGTGAGCTACTGTTGAGGTGTCGCACGCTGGTGCAGACAGTTACGGGGCTCACTTTTCTCTTCTTTTCCCTCTTATCCACTTCCCCTGTTGCTCGCATGCACTGCATAGGCACCCTTGCGCTTTTTCATCCAGCGGCCGTCCATGCCATGGGCATGCATGGTGTCTCCGCCTCGTTCGGCGCTCGCCTTAGAGTTATAGTGATTTGACAGCTGCGGTCGCAAGGCGCAGAAAACTGTCATTCATTCAAGCAGTCTTTATTTTTTGTGAAACACATTATTTACCTCGCCGGTGGTAGGTGCTAGCTCGTGTATATAGAGCTCCCCATGGCGGCCGGCACGCAGTGCGAACTCGCTACGACACCCGCTTGATAGCGACGGAATGGCGAGGCCTTCCTTACCGCTTAGATGTTGCAGTCCGTGAAACCGGTGAAACTCCGGGAAGCCACCGTCGGCGCGGAGTCGAGGCGAGCGCGTCACCGGCTTATTTCAAGTACACTCGAACTTATTTCAAGTAAAACGCCTACTAACTGTTCTGAAGGTAAAAATTGTCTAAACCTAATTTAGGAAGAACGAATTTTTCTGACAACGTGTTTTACGGACTATGGGTTCGAGCTTTTCCAAATAAAATAAAAATCACATGAGGCTTGCAGTACTGCAACATTTTTTTTTCGCAAGAACATGTTTTGGGGGAACACTTTTGGCTTTATGTAGATAGTTCTGAATTTTTTTTTTTTCAAGTAAATCGCAGATGGTCGAGCGCCAAGGTTGGAAGGGTTGGCGTGGAATGACCCCATGCATTATTACTTTCCTCTCGGAAGCTGAGTTGGTGTGCGAAACAAAACGATGGCGTCAATGCGTGATGTCAGACACTTGTCAGGTAACCCTTATCTCTGCGTATGTCAACGAGCGCTTACTTTAAAGGGGACTGACGACACGAAGGTTTTCAGGTCTAGTTTTCTTACGTCGAATGAAAGGCCAAGCACTCATCAGCATAAATGTACCGATAAGGTGAATTCACCTTGGCAAACGTATAACTATACCACTAGTTCTTTTTAAAACTAGTTTTAGCTGCCATATAGCTAGCATATAGACTCGCTTGATTCTCCCTTGAGGTTGGGGGGGGGGGGGGGGGGCGTAGGTTCGTTCCAGTGTCCCCTCACTATTGAAATATATTTACCAATCTATGCATGGGGCTGCCTTTTCGCCCCCTCCCCAGAATCACAGCGTCCTTCGTCCATAATATGCCCATGTATGGGGCTGACTTTGAACCCAACTCCTATAGCACTATAGGTGAGAGGCAGCATCCCCTTGCCTATCCATAAGTTGTACCTGACATAACCCATGGTATGAGCTTCTTTTTACATGCCCATGCAATATATCTTGACGTGTACACGACCGAATCCGCACCGAGGCTCTGTTGGTGACGCAAGAATGCCCATTTTGAAATTTTTTGGTGACGCACAAGTAGCCCTTTCGGAAGTCTGGTACCTGCAGGCGTCATCACAACTAGCCAGACTGATACGTGAAGTCACCAAAATTAGTATCTGTATCCTGATGTCAAGTTGGTGTAGATGTCGGTATAGCGGCACCACTGGGAAAATCAATTTTATTATCAAAACAAAATATCCTATCAACATTTTCTGAGCTTTACACTTGCTCAGAGTTGCAAGAGGTTTGTATGGCAGAGTATATTCGCCTCCGAAAAATTGTGTCAGCCTTAAAACGGCGTATTCTTTGATCTGGCAGGTTCACCGATTGCCATATATATGTGTTGTTATAACATGACCCTGGCGACACGGCGTCTGTAAGGATTGCTTGGCAATGAATTCCCGTACGACTTGAGCACCTTGATTTTCAGGGGCGAAGCTCCTTAAAGCGGCACCCGTTCGTTCCTCGTCGTACGTAACCAGTCTTCCGTTTTACCTGCAAGGTGGTGCCGGTGGGAGATTTCTCCTGTGCGTTGTTGAACAATAAAAAATTCGCAGCGTGCGCGTTAACTAAAAGGCGAATTCTCCTGTCTCTCATTCCCCATTCGCAGCCATTGGCATGTTCTTTGAGCACTATCTGACAAGAAAGGGTTGATACGTTATACTCGCTGGGCGTAACCTCCTTGGTTTTAGAAAGGTTTAGCGAGCGTTGGTCCGCCGTGCCATCAATACAGTGAACTAGTATATACTACGAACTCGAGGTGGTTAAAGGTGGGAAGTAGACACGAAGCGCCAGCCGTAAGAAAGTGTGCGTGTGCCACCTCTCGTTTAGTCCTTGGAATGTCCGCTGGATGGCGGTGCTTCTATATGCAGAATATATGATGAAGAGATGCGAGTTGGTGGTACTTGAAGTGTTGACTAGATGGACGAACGGACACACAGACAGATGCATGCACGGACGCACGGATGGACGTGCGGACGCACGAACAGACGCACGCATGGACGGTCACACAGACGGTCGGATGGACGGACGGAAGCAAGAACGAATGAATGGACGGACGGATGCTTATTTGCCCCAATCTCCATCATTCACCCCATGGATATGCTGCCATTTTTTCCCGCAGACGGGCTTTCTCCGAGCACGAGCAATTACTAAAGAGAACAAAATGGTGCTGTTTACATCCGATGAACGGCCTGCGACGTCGAAGCTATATAGCTTTTCATTCACATTGGGCCGCTGGGCCTTATTTGGGATGCTACGGCGTTGATCATAATTCGTCTGTCCTGTAGCAACACTTTCGTGCCCTTCTGTGGAGAGACGGATAAACTCGCTCGACATCTTGTTCTCCCGGCCTGATGTCACATGAGTGTCATTCACAGCAGAAACATTGCTGCAACGAGTGAAACGACCTATCTGTGACAGTGTGTTATTCGCTGGAATCCTAGTGTGTGAGTGGCTTCAATCAAGAACGAGGAGCCAGCCTCAGGTGTTACTATATATAGGACGGCATTGAGTGAGACAAGACGCTCTGGGCCCTGGTTTAATGACGCATCCAGTTCGTTTGCGGCTGAGCTCTTTCCCCCGGGTAGAAGCTTGTAAAAAGAGTCATTCGCCCTGTTTGTTTTTTGGTTTGCCAACATCTTATCGTCAGTTACACAACACGACGGCTCGGTCACGCTATACTAAACGAAGTCCGGACCGTGCAGTTACTCCCTCAGTTCAAAATTGGTTCAAGATCTGTGGTGGTCCTCGTGTATATAGTCTCTCAAAGTACTAATATTATGCCCACTTTAATTGCTCCCGGTTTAGAGCTTATTTAAGGGAGTATGGTAAAGTAAACCACCCAAAAATTGAATTTGCAATTTTGACACCAAAAATCTACTGTTCTCGAAGGAACAAACCTGTGGAAGCCCGACGTCGAGCGGCCGCTCCAATCGGTTTAAATGCCGCGCCGAAGTGCGCCATGCGCCCTCTGGCGCAAGCGGTATATATGCGCACGTAAAACTTCGTTTTTTCTCAAATTCCGTTTTTTATGACTTTTTCAACTTCAATGTACCTTTTATCAAAAAAAAAAAAAAAACCCATTGAAGTTATTTCGACTAACTTTGTGTGCGAGAGCTACAACAAGTAGAAACAATCTGAACTAAAGAAATTCTGATTTCATAGGAAGTGAAGCTGTAAAAAAATTACACCACAATACGTACTCTTTGAGCCTTTGTACATGCAGTGATTTTATTTTTTTTACTAAAACTTTATAAAATATGTACTTTTTTTTTAGTTCAGATAACCTATGAATCTTTACAATAACGCGGCTGAATATGCTTACATTCCTTTCGGTAGCGGCAGAGAAAAGGTACACTTGAATAACTGAACCCCTTTTAAAGAGAGAGAGAGAGAGAGAGAGAGAGAATAAGCAGGAAGGCGGGTGGTTAACCAGGGCTGAGCCCCAGGTAGGTTACCCTGCACTGGGGAAGGGGAGAGGGGGAATGAAAGTTTTAGAGGAGGAGAAAAAAGGTCACTGACTCAGTGGGCCGACACATAACAGTTTCACGTCGCAAACGATGAAACAGGCCGGTGTCTTTGAGAAAATGCAACAACACTTTCGTTGCCTTTCGGAATTGTGATGGGCAGTGCTATACGGTCCCAACACTTTCTCGACCGTGAAATCACTTCTGTCCAGTTGATTTAGAAAGCTGCGCAGGTGAAGCCTCTCGTTTGTGTATGCCGGGCAGAAATAAGAGGTGTTCAATAGTCTCATCGACAGCGCAGTCGATGCACTCCGCGCTGTCGGCTATCCCAATCTTAAATGAGTATACACATTCGTGAAGGCTACGCCCAGTTCACTGTTCCTTCACACTGTTCCTTCCTCCCCAGAAACACTGTTCCTTCCTCCCTAGACTGTTCCTTCCTCCCTAGAAACACTGTGCCTTCCTCCCTAGAAAGACCAGAGGGTAGCCGAAGTCGTATACAGATGGGTCGAGACAATACAGTCGATGATGTGAATTTTGGAGTGGGCCATAGGAAGGATATGCCACCTAGACATAAAAAAGAGTGTCACTTGATATACCCAGTGGCTTTGTGTGTGTGTGTGTGTGTGTGTGTGTGTGTGTGTGGTGTGTGTTGTGTGTGTGTGTGTGTGTGTGTGTGTGTGTGTGTGTGTGTGTGTGTGTGTGTGTGTGTGTGTGTGTGTGTGTGTGTGTGGTGTGTGTGTGTGTGGTGTGTGTGTGTGTGTGTGTGTGTGTGTGTGTGTGTGTGTGTGTGTGTGTGTGTGTGTGTGTGTGTGTGTGTGTGTGTGTGGTGTGTGTGTGTGTGTGTGTGTGTGTGTGTGTGTGTGTGTGTGTGTGTGTGTGTGTGTGTGTGTGTGTGTGTGTGTGTGTGTGTGTGTGTGTGTGTGTGTGTGTGTGTGTGTGTGTGTGTGGGCGTGTAATATTTTATGGGAATACTTGGAGCCGTTTCTAACGTATTACGCTAAATATGACATGTATACGGTTTACCCCACCATACCACTTTAAAAGCTTTCGGAATCCGTCCTTCCTCCCCGAGACGTGCCACTAACGCAGTGCAACTACTTCAGTGGCATATGCAGAAAATACGCACTTCAACGCGTATACACTCCTGCACAGATCGAGATGCACGGGAACCACTCTTGACCCGCGGTTGAAGAAAATCCACTGCAGTACCGTTGCCCTAACGCTATCCCCCATTCTTCTATTCGGACAACGTATGCAATGCCTCGCTGTACGCGCGACTCCCTCTTGGCCCATTTCTCCCGCTCTCCGGCGCAGTCAGCGCAGCGACTGCGTCGGTCTTGATATTTTATTGCACCGGACGCAGCGCGATCAACAATTTTTTCTTCTTTTTAACATTCTCTTTCCCTCCCTCTTCTGGCACCACCGTTCTCGCCCCCCTCTCTCCATAGTGGAGGTAGGCTACCGCGAGATCTCTCTCTCTCTCTTTCTCTTTTTGGGGATTAATGAATGTTTTTGTTTGGATGGGGCATCGCTGCGCTTTTTTTTTTTTCATTCCTGACGCGCCTGTGTGCCACACAAACTCGCGCTGCAGTGGTGATTCTACAGTTGTGATTCTACAGTTGTGATTCTGTACGTACACTCTTATTCAAGTTCTTTTTTGTACACACCGATGCTCGCGCTGGCACGGAGATACGCGCGTATACAAACGCATGCACCGCACCGGCGGGGGGATCACCGCGCGTTGAGTGTCAAACCAAGCGGGGAAAAAAGGGAGAAATAGAAAAAAAAATAAATAAAACGAACACTGGGCCGTGATCGGGCGTCCCGTGTTTGCCTTTAGCTTATGCAAAAAAAAACAAAAAAAAAACAAAAAATATGCTTCTGCCTTTCCTCCTCTGTGTATCTTCATCCTTTTTTTTTTTTTTCATTGCTCCTTTCCATATTGGCTCTTTACGCTTTGTTGTCGTGTGGCGTGTTTTGTTTGTTACGCAACGTTGGACGCGTCCTTCGGGGAGTATAAAAAAGAGCAACGAGGAGAGGACCTCCGGAAAGATGCATATTTGTCTCTGTTCAAATCCTCTTTGTTCTTTCGCATATCACAAATTTAGCTTTTCGCCCGTTTCATGCCTTCATTCTCTTCCCCTGAGCGTTGAAAAAAAAAAAAGAAGAGGAAGATGATGATGGCGACAAAAAAAAAAAAGTGGAGGGGGGTAAATACCAAAGACAAGAAAACGGCGTTGAAACCCAAAAGCACAGTCAATTGAGCAACGAACAGCTTCCGGCCTGCAGCGGCGTTGATGTATGCGGACTTCGTGAATGGCCCGGAGTGACCTGGCTATCTGGCACCGCAGCTCTTCGCGCGTTTACCCTGGTGTGTCATTTGTGACGGGTGTGCGCGCATGCAAAACAAGTCTCTCCTTGCCCCGTTCACCTCTGCATTCTTGTTTTTGACTGCCAGCTATAGCACGGTACCGAAGTGTGCACGGTGGCTGTCAGCGCGGCACTTGGACGCCACCGCTAATGGTCCACGCGCATCACGTCTTGCCAGCTGGTCGCGTCGCTGAGGATAGTGTCGGAGCTAGGATAGCTTTCTCCCCGGCGTGCCATTTTTTTACGACTATTAATAACGTTGTTGAGGCTATTCTAAAGGGATTCGAATGTGTACGCTCGTTAGCACCCCTTTCTTTATTTCTTTCTCACTCTGACATCTTGGCACTTTTTTTCATTATCCTCAACGTACACGCTTTTTTCCTCCTCCCTTGACAATTAAACTATCACCCTGTCGGACCCACGTAGTTTTTTTCTGTTCCCATCCCTTCTTGCTGTTAATTCTCTGGCATTTTTCTGACTCTCCTCGATGATGCTTTGATGCGTTGCAGATGGCGCCTTGGCCTGACCTGCATGGTGTGCTGGGGAGCTTCGCATGCAAGCTTCACGGCTCTTTTGACGCTTGAGATGCACTGCCCTTTTTTAGAGGCGTGCAGAATGAAATTCGGTGTGCGTGCAATGTTTAGTCTCCGTCCTTATGTGGAGACCATCGCGTGATCTAAATTTAGCGTAATATTTGTTTGTTCACCCACAACTTATCGCAGCAGTGATTGCTTCTTTTTTATTCTGCAAATATGTCGGGGCTTGCGAACTGAATCACTCGAAGGATGCACTGTGGCGGCCGCGAAGAGAAAAGGTCCGATGTGTTGTCATTTGAACAGCGTCAATTGACGCCAGTACAACCATTACATTCTTTGACGATTCCCAGGGGTATGCATAGTAAACCACCTCCGCAGTGCGTTTTATTTACGATGGATTCTTGCCTTGCCATCTGGTTCATTTGCACACGCTTCGTTAGAGGTTTATCGTTAAGATTTGCAGAAATCCCGCGGAAGGTCGAATGGGGGATTTTGCGTATGTTGGCCAAAGCGTAAACATACACAAGAAGTGTACGTGCATTCATGAAAGCATTTATGCTTCAGCCGGAGAATATCGAGCCATTATATGTGAAATGCGTTCTATACTTATTTCGGCAAACTTAGTGTTTCAAGGAGCACGCGGAAAGCATACACATGAGATAGCTTAATTCCCGCTGAATTAAAACCTTCGTGGCAAACATTATACATCTCCGGAATTGCCGAACTTTGGAAATCTCGATAAGGATCATACACGTCGAAAGCGATCGTCGCGTTGCCGCGTGTAAAGTGTCGCAGCTTTCTGCGCACACCCCCGTCTCATAAACGACCGACGATCGACATGCTGGAGCGGTGTGCAGCGACCATGATGTAGCCCCTATCTTTAATGGCGTCCTCAGCGCGCGCTTCCTGTAACTTCGGGTGTTTAATATTTTTCTTTTCTTAAACTTCTGCTATACGGTTCAAAACTCGCGCGTACACAGATATACGCTTCACACAGTTACCCGCGCCGCCACATCCCCTCAGCGAGAGGAGACGAAAAGTCGACGAAAAAACTCGGGCTGGCGGGCGGCGATCCGACGAGTCCTCTCCCTGGGGTCCCGTACGGGAGGCCGGGACATTATTCGCGAGCCCGGCGCATAACTCAGCGGCGCGTGCTCGCTTTTACGGCCCTCCGAAGGGCATCTCACCCCCATCGCTGCGGGAGCCGCACGGATGCGATAGTCGCTTTGACAAGCGCCGCCGATCGTGCGTTGCATGGATTAGTCGCCTAAGGGGCCATCCCGATGTGTGTGTGTGTGTGTGTGTGTGTGTGTGTGTGTGTGTGTGTGTGTGTGTGTGTGTGTGTGTGTGTGTGTGTGGGTGTGTGGGTGTGTGTGTGTGTGTGTGTGTGTGTGTGTGTGTGTGTGTGTGTGTGTGTGTGTGTGTGTGTGTGTGTGTGTGTGTGTGTGTGTGTGTGTGTGTGTGTGTGTGTGTGTGTGTGTGTGTGTGTGTGTGTGTGTGTGTGTGTGTGTGTGTGTGTGTGTGTGTGTGTGTGTGTGTGTGTGTGTGTGTGTGTGTGTGTGTGTGTGTGTGTGTGTGTGTGTGTGTGTGTGTGTGTGTGTGTGTGTGTGTGTGTGTGTGTGTGTAATCGCGTATTCGACACGACGGCTGCCTGCCGCGCTTGTAATACATTTTACCGCAGAGGAAGGCAGAAGGTGGGTATATAGGATCACTCTGGATCGAGAGCCAGGGTTGCTGCTTGAAATAAGTTATAAAACTAAACTCAAACGTATGACGTGCAGGTATATTTCTGTACAGAAACGGCATAAATCACCCCCCCCCCCCTTCGCGGAAATTGTACAATTTAGTCTGTGTATATAACACGTAAACATACACACACGCACGAACATACATATACCATAGTTTGCACTGCCATATATAGCATTGTTTTTTATGCGCTTGTGCTCGTGCGCAAGCGTCCTGCGATTCAGAAGGAACGTCCTCGTGACATGTACACTTGCAATTCAGTGAATGGGGAAGCACGTCTAAGTATTAAAAAAAAAAGAGAGGAGGATCAAACTTAATAAGAAACATATTTTTTTTTTTCGTGGACTTAATCGAATGAAGTCTGCATGCATCCGTCGGCATCGTTCTGCTGAACAGTGTGTGACCTTTATAGCGTCCATGGTTTTGTGGCGTTAGGTGAGATTACTATGAGGTATACTAACAGCGGAAGAGTCCTCGTGTTCGTTTGTTTCGACTGGTCATTTTTTTGTTGCCACTTTTGCAATGATCAGAGAGTGCACACGCATTAGCCGAAGTGCGAACGATAACGAGTGCATCCTTTTATCCAAGTAGATTACACAAGCGTGATAAGACAGATAATTTGCATGAGTGACCTTGACAGTCTGACCTGTACCCACATGTGTACCAGTCTAAACACAGTTTTCTTTTTCTATTGAGACTCTCCATACCGCAAGAAAACAGCTAGATATGAACCTTAATGCACACATCTATACACTACAAACGAAGCAGCGTCACTTGTCCACCCCCCCCCCCCCACACCCTATGTCACTGAAATGGCGAATATATTTCGATCGCATGGTATACTCAAATGTGTCCGAACGATCTAAAGCACGACTGGCGCTTATAACAACCACGCAATCGCGCGGTTGTTATAGTTCAGTCGACTTCTTTTGCCCTGTGTAAGGTAGGAAACTAGAGAACGGTCGCGGTTTTATCTCCCTCTCTATGAGCTTAGTGTCACTTTTGTTGGCATATTTCACGGGCCTATAGAAGTGTTTTCATCCGTTCTGTTCACGCGATCCATTCACACGACACGCAATTCGTGTTGGCTTTGGTCAACAGTATAGTTAACTGGTAGTCACGCAGGTCCACTCGAATAAACCCGCATTGCACAATTTTGATTTCGAAAAACCTCTCAGAAATTGACTGGCGTTGTGCATCGTCCCTATGGCTACTCATCGGCGGACTTGATTACCCTAAGTTTGGATTTCTATTCATTTCTAGATTTGACTAGGCCTATGCTACTGGAACAAACATATTATGTTCAGTATTAGCCTACCCACCAAAAACCAAATGGTTCCAAACACGTTGCCAAAAACTGATGGAACTGCAGTAAAATGCCACTTGAACGAAGGTCAGTTTACCGAGCTATTTATAGGTGCGAACTTTTCTTTTTAAATACCCCCGCTGAAGCGCCATTGCACCCAACGCTAACGCATTTCAGTTTAGATAAATTAGAGCAGAGCCGATTTCAGTTCTACGAACACAGTCTGTGACACCAGTCAATGTGTCATATTGATCAGAAGTTGTCTGAAAGTACACATTCAACGCTTTGCATATTGAGGACAATATACGCCACCTGTGACTATCGCATCAAGACATGCGCACGACTCTGTCTGAAGAGGAGATTGCCGCTCGCATCCTATCCCAGGAAGAGGAAGAGAAGAAGGAAGAAGGCACTCTCGTATAAGACGAAATAAGAATTTCAGCTAAGAAATCCACGTGTACTTGGAAAAAGTGCAGTCCTTCGCTGCCCAGCAGTGTGTTGCTAAGAAAGTCATGTGTACTTGGAAAATGTGCATGCAGTCCTTCGCTGCCCAGAAGAGTGTTGTGCCGGAGAAGGTTGATGAGAGATTACACACAGTGACACAATTCGTCACCACTGCACTCATTAGTGCACAAGTGCACCAATATACGTGGTAAATAAATAGAAATTCAAATTCAAAATAGCAGCAACGCAAGTAAAGGAGTTCAAATTTATTTGAAACAACAGGTCTTTTCTTCAGCTCCTTGTAACAAGTCACGACGTAGATATATCAGTTCGGCCTAATTTCACTTTAACGAACCTATTTCTGGGTTTTATTGAAGTTCGTTCAAGCCAAGTCTCACTGTGTTTCACTCTGTTACAGCTTTAGAGAAACGCGAGCTGATTCCACTCCCTGATATTCAACATCATCGCCGCTGTGACTACGACCATCGCAGTTCAAATGTTTCTATGTTTCCTCAATCAGCCCGGTCCTGTTCTTCAAGTGGTCACGCGATTCCCTTAAATTTCCCAATCTCCCCTGCCCATTCCTGCCTTGTCCTCGGGTGTTTGAATTCTTTTGCAATCCACTGCGTTACTCTTAATGACCTGCGATTACTTTCTCTCAACGTTCTGCTAAATTTACAGGGTATACAGCTCAGCTGTGTTCTCGTGAGTATACAACAACATCATCCATATGGGCCCTAACGCACAGGAGTATCAGAGCGGCCACCTTTGTTCAGGCCATATAGAGTTAGGAAGATCATTCCTACTGCAGTGACAGCATAGATCTCTTCGTCGACAGAACACCCCGTTGCCGCCACTGTCTCGTGGCCGGTTTGTACTTCCCGGGCAGAAAACTATATCGGCGTGCGGTCTTCCCGCACGAGCCGTGCAACGCGCCCCGCGGGCAGCAGCTACGACTGTGTGTATACACTGCCGCGAGCCGGTACACGCTATGGGCGCTTTAAAAGCCATCAGCCGGGCTGTTTTTACGATCCGGGCCAAAAGTTGAATCACGGCTGCTGCTGCTGGTGTTGGCCCCGGAGTGGTGGTGGTGGCTAACAGCTCCCAGAGGTCATTAGGTGGGCCGCGCTAACACGGGACCCATTAACTCGACGGCTTTGACGAAATTAACGGGGGCCCCCGGCCGGTCTTTCGGCCGCTCTGCTCGGCGAGGCAACGGCGACGGGGAGAAGAAGACGGGTTTGCCACTGCTCGGCTCCCCTTTGGTGCCGGCCACGCGTGCCAGGCAATATCTTCGGCCGCGAGATCGAAGCCAGCTGCCGCGCTTTCCCAACAGTGGCGGGGTTCGGACTCCGTGGAGCGGACCGCGTTATTCGAGGACCCGCAGTTGCATGCAGCTGCTAAGGCAGGAATCTCGCTTGGAAGAGCCGACTGGGAAAGAAGGCCGTATATGGAAAACTGAACTGGCTCTTGGATCACTGCAGAGATTGGACTGTGACTGGCACAAACAACGTGCGGACATCTTAGAGCACTGGCGCAGGACAAGCAGAGGTGGAGGGGAGAAGAGGCAGGTTTTCTAAAGTTCGTTGACTTTTGCATGTGTACACACATAGGACCATAAAATGTGCATGATTAAACATTCACCCCCCCCACCCCCCTCCACCCGAAAGTATTTCTGGCTACTCTATACTGTGAAGCTGAATTGCTCAGGCGCACGTTTGTATACACCCGATTATGTCATTCTTTAATATTGCCACCTGGTGTTCTGTGCCAGTGAACAGTGGGTCAGTTCTAAGCCGGTGAACGAGGAAGACGAAGACGAGCAACCCGTGCCAGCGGAGACGTCCTTCTTGGTCTCTGAGATTTTTGACAGTCGCGTTCCTTTATACGTTCCTTCGAGCTCTTAGCACGCGACAATATGATCAAGTGTCTAGCATGTATCTTCCGAATAAGTAATCAGAATGCTGACGAAAAGTTATCGTTTCATTTTTTAGTCGAGCGGACTGAATTAGCTACATCGGCAGAAGCCACATTTTTCGGGGGGGGGGGGGGGGGGGACTTGTTGAAGGCCTTGATTATCGCAGGAAATCACATATATGTATTATTTATTTTTTTGGTAAAGCATCCCCCTCATTAAGAGTTATGAGGAAGGGGAAACAAGCCGATCCCTAGCGCCCCCCCCCCCCTTCCTGGTTACGGGCCTAGGCCGTCCGGTAGATGCGTCTTTCTAGTAAATAATACTATATGCAAAACCCTAACAAAAAGTTTACCATGCTGGAGTTTCTAATCTTTCATTCCCGAAGGTATATGCAAACAGCGGTTGAAAAAAAAGGAGCACATGGACAAGGCCTTCGCACTATATATATGCTCGCCTGTTGATTATGCGCATGGAAATCACCCACAATAACTTCGATGTCGAGAAATTCATGCGCGTATTATGCGGAATCGGTGTAAGTAGGAGTAAATGAATCGTGAGATCGGAATGTATAAATTTCGGATATATGCAACCCGGCCACGTATACGTTCATTAACAAACCACTCATACACGCTAATGTATTTCGAGTCATCTTATATTCCTTTTTTTTAACGCTATCCGTGCAGCTGGTGATGAAAGTTCGTCGCGTAAGCATCCATTTACTGGTGTTTTCGAAGCAATTGAGCCCCGAAGATGGTTGAGAACAATGACATGCTTAAATTCAACCACATGGATATTCGCAATGGTCTACAATATATCCACATACTCTTCCAAACGCGCCCGAAGGAAAATTCCTGAACCTGATGGCAGATAAAGCACCACTATAGGCTGGGGTTTGAAATGAAACATGAGTAAAGAGGAACGTCGATGTCGTTCGCATTTAGACATCTTCTCGAGAGATATGTAGTAAGCACTATATAAGGATCAATTCACCTTTTTTATTACTCTATACCTTTGATCACGTGTGAGCGGCATGATTGCGTCAGCACATGGCTCGAACGCTGATATTTAGATACAGGACTGTGATAAGCCATTGATTCTCATTTTGATTTGTTTTTTCCCTTGCGCTATTCGTCAATGCTGCCAGCGACGCTCTGCACCATTATTGGCCGATATATATAGGTGGTTTTCGGATAGCTAAGCTTTGCGTTGGCTTCTGTCGCCATCACACGGTCCTCTTGGCTACGCATGTTGTAATTTGAAATAGCGCACGCACCCAGGCAACGCCAGAACTATACCCGCCCCATTCTAAAACTGCCTAATAATGCCTTGTCATAATTGTCGATAAGGGAGGAATGGAAGAGAGGAACACTGCACAACACTTCATAGCTTTCAGTATATATAGGTTACTTAAACTGAGATGGGCTGTAACCATAAGGATATTTTTAGAGAACGGCAATGTATAGGGGAATGAGGCGGTCAGTTATGCATTACGTATGATGGTGCGCGTGTACGCGTGCATGTATATGTGCTCATGCAGAACTTTAGCAACTCTAAGGGGAGAGGTCTTGAATCCTTACGCCCCCCCCCCCCCTTCCTAGCTGAACCAGTGCTGATGCCAATGTAAAGAACAGGCCAGCCACCAGAGTCACGTACTACACTGCACGTAACTACCGACCGAAAAGCACAGGCGAGCAGCTCCCACCGCGTGATAGGGAGGTCGGGAGCTCAGGAGTTGACGCACTCGGTGTGGAACCCTTTGGCTCCCACAACGCTGGTCGCTCGTTAGCCGCGGCCGTCTTCCCGGGGCTTATCCGTCGAGCCGACTTGATTCCTCCAGTACCCCCCACACGTCGTGCTTTTCTCCCACCCCGTTCAAGCGCGACGGCGTCAACTGGCACATCCTGCGCCCTTTTCCCTTCCTTCTCTCGTTCCTTGGCGTGCGGTAAAGACAAGCCGGAGGACGCGCCTGCCGTGGATGCTTGGTCGGGGTTGACTTTGGCAGAGATTAATTTTGGGAAAATGAGGCCGTTCGATGGAGGCGACGACGTCAATGTGTTCCTGCCCGACGTTGTGCGGGGTGCGCTCCATTGGCAGCGGCTTAGCGGTGATTGAGAGACTGACAGTGCTCGTCACCTCCTCGCCCTGCGCCGCCTGCTTGCCCTCGCGTCAGCTCGTTCGGAAAAGGGAGTGCTCGAGAAGTTCGGGTAATTGAGATCTCTGCATCAGCGTGGAGCAGAGTGAGAGAAAACGGGGGAAACAACGAGATAAAACCACCGCCTTCACACCCTCTGGAGATGGTCGACCAGGGGCGACCCAGGTCTTTATCACGGTGTTTATCGTGGGTACATTACACCCTGTGAGGATGCATGACCATGCGATCTTTGTACTAAAAGGGTTTGCATGTGGCACGTATACGTCTTTGACCGTAGGCACTTCTTCATATTTAGTGCAACAGCGGTATTATGTGCTTTTCTTCAATTACTACGGTACGTATACGTCTCTCTCTAAGTGATTCTAGTAAGGACAAGAAGGAAAAAGTGCCGCCCGTAACTGTCTATCCTTAGAAAAGAGAACACCGGTACATACATATACTATCGAAATGGTTAACCTGCCAATGGCCATCCGTTTGAACTCTGCAGTACACATGATTGCTCTAAAGCTTTGCTGTAAAACATAGATAAGGTTAACAAAGGTAACTACCCGGTTGACGGGTACTCTACAATGGGAACAGGGATATATAGATCTGACAGAATGAAAAAAAAAACTAAAGCATAATGTAAAAAAAATTATCCACCTAAACACGAGCGGAGAAGTCTCTGGCGGCGTGTATAGAACTCTCAGAGTGCTGCAGGTATTTTTTTTTTAAGAGTACAGAGTTTAATCTATAGTGTGATTGCAACGCGAGCGAATACGTTTTTAAAACGTGCTATTCCAGCGATTAAAGTGACCATCGGCTCGCACTGATACTCAACAATTTAGTTTGTACCTATAAAAGAAACGACAGTCAAGTTCATAGAGTAGAATGGAATCATTGTGGTTTGCGCCGCAATAAAACGAAAACATTCGCATGAAGGACGAAGATTCGCAGTGATACGGACGTTCAGCTTGACAAAGTGAGACAGAGAGGAGACGATATGACATGATATATGAAGCTCACAACTTAATTACCCAAGACTCTGTCAGTACCATTAATTCAGCAGCATAATTTCATGTAATGCGGCTTTGTAACATCAATTATTGATACAATAATAGTTTAGGCCAACGTGTTTTCCACTCTATATAGTAATAGCAGTATACGCATAATGTCAGCTCTAACTTATTCTCAAGTTAATTGAGTTCTGTATTTTAAAGCAACTCTGTGCAAGGTATGACGATGCAAGTTAAGCCCCACAAGGTGCATTATGGCTAACGCTCAGTTCGAACCAGCATTTTATTTGGCTATGAGACCCGATGTCAGGCCAACTTAAAAATATATGTTTGCGTAGTTAGGAACAAGGTTAGACAGATGCTGTCTTTTTTCCGGAGTTCCATGTTAATTTATAAAAGACGCAAGTCATATATAAGCCATGTGCCGCCTCATATGCATGGTCACTATACCGTTCTAAAGCGTCAACTCGCAAAAGGGTTTAAAGGTTATTGAAACTATAAATCAGTTTATCCAGTCAGTTAACTAATAAATCAGACAACGCCTGTTAACAACAAACAGTATACGCTCACCTAACAAAGCAGAAAACTGCTGACAGTATTCGCACGTTTAAGGAGAGATCAAATTGTTTATGTGAGTGGAATATTTAAGAGCTAGGACACGACCATGTATATAGTCTGAACCGGAAGATCAAGTTGCATGTCTTGCACTGCTTTGGTGTGGGCTTCAAAGAACTCGAGTTTGGTTTCTTTTATTTTATGGGCGGATCGGATTGCACGTCGTTCTCGTCGTCATCGAAGTCATCGACTGGAATACCGAGGTGTTCTGGTAGAGTCTCTGCATTATCGTGGCGTGTTTCTTGCGCAAGAGCTTGATGACTAAACTTATTGTCTCCTGTACCAGTTACATACGTGGATATGTCTTTTCAGCAATGGAGCCCACATCCCCCCTTTTCCCTCTTCTATCCTCGCCACTACCTCTTTACCACACCTCTTTATTTACATCTGACTTGAAGAAACGACCTGACTTGAAATCTGTGGAAGTACCTGCAATGTGCCGAGCCATGACTGTTCCGATATCGGTCAACTTCAGCTCACACCGTGTCAGTGGGTTTGGTTTTAATGAAAACATCTAGACCTGTATCGTGTTAAGTTAATCACGTTCTACGCATCCAGTGATGGCGTGTTCTTCCTTCGGTGTGATTAAGACTTCTTCTTCTTCTTGCTGTTTTCCCTTTGTTTTCAGCCTGAGTCAGAAATCTTTCGTAAGCTATATGCACCAACTCTCCCAACGCAGTGCCTCTCCCTTTCGGGCCAGTCTTGTCCACTCAAACTGCACACACGAGTAATGCACGAAGCACGGGAACGCGACGGGAGAACGCTGCCCTGTCCCGCGGGAATGGCTCGACTCGCCATCCCCGGGATCCGCTAACGACCCGAGGCCGGCGCGGTCGCTTCTAACGAAGCCATCGATCGGACAAACAGTCTCGCGCTCGCGCCGGTGTATGTATACACTGTGCGTGCACAGCAGCAAACGTTTATGTATGGGCGCACACTGCAGCGGAACCGTTGACGACCGATGGGCACGGCTCCCCAAGACGAGACCGCAAAGCTTGCCCTCGCGAGCTCTTGCAGTTCATCCACGTATGGTGCCGTGACCCCGAAGGAATCGCCTTCGACAGCGGACATGCCGTTTTCGTGTAAGAGAAGCCGACATGATGCCGTTTCCGAAAGGAGCGACTGCTGGACACGTTCTATATAGTCTTCGTATAGCACTCGTGCGGGACAGCGTTCGCGTTAAGAGCAACTTCTCGAATTCTCCGCGAGTCATGTTAAAGACATTTTGTAATAACAAAATTAAGCATGATTTCTCTGCCCTATGCATACGCGTGAAAAAATTGAGGCACCTGAATTACCCGGAACGTATACATATGGTATTACGTGATATCGCTTAAAGGTATACTTGGAAAGACTGGATGCACCATGCACAACACGAAGCGCGGTTTTTCCTTCGGAACTAATTCACTTTTTCATTCGCCACAAAAAAAAAACAAACAATCGTCCACATGCCTGACACAACGATGACGACAGTTATAGCGCGAGAACAAAACGACGACACAGAGACAAGAAGGACACCGTGTCGTCGTTTTGTTCTCGCGCTATATATAACTATCGTCATGCCATGCCAACTAGCCCAAGCTGCCACACGCCTGACACAAGCCTTGACATACACTGCGTTCAGTTGTAATGTATTTCATCCCTTCCGCTTCGTGGTGTGATTACCCGAGACCGCGTATAACCAACTTCTATACATAGCTTGCACGTGATACGGGCGCAGCTCCTGAACGTTTTAAAACTCCACGATGGTGGCTTTGATGGCAAACATTCAGGTTGTGGTTGACCGGCTTCAGTGTGGTTACTGCGACCCGTCAGGAGCGGCTGCTCCCGTGAATAACGAAGGAACCTGCGTGGTGTATAACACTAATCTGACATCGCAAAACGTTGCGTGCAAGCATGCTTGTGTTCCAGCACGGGTGTTTCAATACCGTCGATGCAAGATATCCGTACGCCAATGGAGCGAGAATCAGCGCGAGGAGATATTCATGGACGGAGGGGTATACACACACGCCCTTGTCCTCTCGCGCTGTCTTTTGTGTCAATATGCATCGAAACAGACCAGCCCACCCCCAAGCGCTAGCTTCATATGCCAGTCACCTTGATTCTAATATCAAGGTTCTATTTCGCTGTTTCTTAATTGGTATATAGAAAAAGAATGTCATTCCGTGTTTTAGTTTTTGTTGTGACGGTTTGTGCACACTGAATACTGGACTGCCGCATCATCGCCGACTCCCTGTCACTGCCAGCAGAAATCTCAGCGATTGTATTAGGAAGTTTTGTCACCCTGTTCCCGTCAGGACATTTACATATGATCATGTTCTTCTTTCTTTCTCTCTCTCCCAACTTTATGATCCCCTTTCCCATTCCGCCTGTGCACCGTGCCAACCAGGCATGTGCCTGGTTGGCACGGTGCACAGCAAACTAGATGGGATGGAGGTCAACCAGGCATGTGCCTGGTTGACCTCCCTGCCATCTCGTTTGCTTGCTTCTTTCCTTCATGTTCTCGTTACGCCTGCACGCTGACTGTACACGATTAAATTAACAATGATAGCAAACCCCATCTCTAATATTTGTTATCTTTCCACCCGCTTTTACAATATTGTTCGCACTTTATGTAACTCGGGCGATTTTATGCTTATGAGGCTTAATAAGGCCCAAACGAGTTCTATTACTTTACTATTTGTAAGCTTAAAATAACAGAAAGATAAAAGCCGTAAGGGAACACGGAGTTGGCACAACTTCGCTTACTTCAAAAGGCCTTTACGGCGGCTTGAAGCAGGACTAATACCAGACTTTACACTTCGTGACAAACTACTGCAGTAGCAGTTCACAGCCTTTTTTTTTTTTCGACGGGAAAGTTGGAGTTTAGCTCTCATTTTTCGTTTGATGATGTCACCAGTACCATGGAGCATCAACAAATGTCCCTGCAGACCCAAAATCGGAACCACGGCGAGCCAACACGCGTACTTCTCCGAAATTGATGCGCTAAAGCACCGCGGATTATCGGCCTTCAAATTCGGCCATCCCGGAAAAACCATTCTTTGGAAATATCGCATCGTGATAAACGTAACAGCGATTAAGAGCATCGTTCGACGGCCTTCTCCGCCTGTCGAACATTCTCTGTAGTGAGTTCGGGGGGGGGAGGTCTAAGTTGGCAGAGTAACCATTGCTGGCTCCGGTGATCTTCGTAAAAAGAGCGGCCGGGTCCGGCGAGCCGCGATCGGGGCGCGCGGTCCGGCCTCATCGGGGCGGAAAGGAGACCGCACCGAGCTGGGCGCTTCTGCTGCTCGGATGCGCCGGCGTCCGTCCGCTCCAGCGGCGCTGTTCGCGCCGTTTCGTAATGAAATTTGACGGCCACTGGCTCGCTCGGCTATGCCGGGCACGCGGATGTTCTCGGACAGGAAGCGATTGACCGTGAAACGAGTCCGGCGCCATTTTTCTCCCCCTGATTACGATCATTACAAGCGCGCGCCTCAGTGACGGACCATCACCGCCACCGCGCACAGCGCTGGTCCTCTTTTTTCAGTGACGACTGCCGAAAATCCCGAGCTTGCTGCTCTCTCGGCGCGCGTTCACGTGCACTGCTTTTGCTCCCGTTTGTTTTTTCGTTTTTATCTTTTCTTTTCGGTTCTTGATCATGGTGGCTCGTTCAAGCAGAGGCCCCTGGCGGGCGTTGCAGTGTAAGGTGAGAACGCGCGAGGCTGGTGATTACGCACTGGCCCTCCGTCGCCGCTGTTGGCACGTGACCAAAACCGAAGCGCGCTTTGTACTCTAAACACTCTGGTCCGGACGGTGGGCGGGCGGCCCTTCGGGCGGGGAGGGAGTGTTCGGGGCGAGTCTCGAGCCCTCGCACCACCCAGTTAGTTGTTGCAGTGTCCGTTTGCCGGAGTTTCACAACGCGTAATGAGTTCTCCACTGCCGTTAGCTCTGTACCTCGGACAGCGAAGTGTAGGTCGACAAAGTCTTGCACGCTTCACCTATCGCTTTCCTGCATGCGCTCCAAATAATAACAGGTGTACGAGTAACGCAGGTGGCCTTCGCGAGAGAGACCGCAAAATCTCTGTAAGCGCAAGATGATAGAAAGTGGAGAAATCGATTAACCATATCGACACACTTCCGGCTTTGTCTATACGCTGGGCTGAAGGAATGGGATAAAGACCCCTGCAAGAGTCGACAGCAGAGGCGTTGAGCCAGACCACAGCGTTGACTGTATGCTATCGCAGTGACGCCACACACGCTCATACGTTGTGAAATCAGCATAGAAATTTCCTGAGAAGAGTCTATAGGTTTATTGGTTTTGCGTTTTCTGAGTACGTGTACCGAGCTTTCGTCTGTCATATACACTTTTTGGATATCTCGCATTACTCCCATGCCAAGAGTTTATTGGAAGCAATATCACGAGTAGTGACGTGTTGTTCGGCTAAATCTGATGCAGAACGAACGACACAAAAGCGAAAAACGCCCAAGTGTAGTGATTCTGCACTTCGGTATCGCAATTGCATCCTATAGAGCGTTAAAACACTGTACTGTAGGCAGACACGGGCTCGATTGAATGACTGAGCCATCCAGCTGTGTGATCCAAGCATGTCTGCCACGCGTGTATGAAGTTGCGAAGTGCACTCGCGGTTGAGAGATGCAGCACATGCGGGGCTGTCCCCGAAGTTGAGAGGGCTGCCTGTTTACCACGACCAAGGCAACCGGTCGGTCGCAACTATTCCCGAATTTTCCCGTCTCTGCCACGGGAGGAATGATGGACGACGACGCGGGAGGGCGCGCGTACACGCCACGCCACCCCGGGTTTGCGCCACGCGAGAAAGTGTAGCGTCTCTCGTCGGCACGATGGACAAGCGCGCTCGCTGGAAGAGACTGTCCGGCCGAGATGGATGGTGATCGCGCTGCGCGCAGCTGACCGTTCGCCGCTGCATCTTCGCGCGTCCGATCGGCTGACGCGCGTCAAGCGCGAGGCGGCAACGTCGACGGCGAGAACGGTCGGCAGCATCGCGGCCCCATAGCTGGCACAGTCTTGCACTCGGGCCGAACTCATTTTCTCGCCGAGCTTTCTCTTCGCGCTCCGGAAAACTGCGCAAGCAGCCACAACGCGCCGTGAAACGGAGGAAACAGAAGAAACGAAGATTTATATGCGACGGCCAATGTTCTCTCACGGTCCACTCAGCGCGGCAGGAGGTGGGTGGGACGTATGCCACCCCCGCAAAGTGTGTTTCGCATCGAGTGCCTGCAGATTGCGCTTCTCGCAGTGTCTTCTTCGGTGCTGTCGACGGAACGCGCATCGTTTTTTTGTTTTTTTTTTTGGCGAACACTGGCGATGACGTGGGCTGGGCGGCTAGAGGAAAGGAAGAAAGAAAGACAGGACAGTACTCTTTTCAGGATGCGGTTTCTTCGCGTCCACGCTTTCCTACGCCTTTCCATCATGCTGCGCTAAAGCGCGATCATGGACATGCACTCCAGCTCATTTACTTCATTAACGCCAACAAGATGACATCCAGTTGGCGTTCTGCAGGCTGAGGCTCTGGTATAGAACCCCCAGGCGCGTGTCGTTTGCCCAGAAGTCAATCCTGGGTTGAGACTCTTCACGGTGTATGTGCCTGGCGTTCGGCTCAGTGTCGATAGAGTTAACCTAATAAAGCCTTATATCCAGTTATGTAAACCTGCGAAACAAGCCGAGAAATGGAGAGATAATATAAGAAAGGGAAGTTAACTAGACTAAGTCCAGCTTGCTACCTTCATGCGGGAAGAGGGGAATAAAGAAGCAAAAGAGAGAAAAGAGAGGAGGAGATGGAAATTTCACACACGCACGCACACACACACACACGCACGCACGCACACGCACACACACGCACACACACACACACACGCACACACACACACACACACACACACACACACACACACACACACACACACACACACACACACGGCAGGCTTCACAGGTGGTCGCTCAGTGATGTTGCCCGCAAGAATTATAGAAAGGCTCGTGTGGCTTTCTGGGCTGATGCCCTTGAAGGCCACGCACCCACGATCTTCCCCAGAGTAAAGGGCCGATCATGGAGTCTCCTCAAGGCACACTGGAGTGTACTGGCGTGATTCTGAGACATCGCAAAAGGCACTTTTTCTGCTTCCTTTGTATGCAATGCTAGCACTCCCCACTTACCAACGTCAGCCAACATGTTTAGAATACCTGCTTTTATTTTAAAGTTTTCGTCGCTGGCCATCAGCAGGCAGCCCCCCTCCCCTCCTGCAATGGAGTGCAATGGAATTCCGACGAGTCAACACAGTTTCACTGAGTTGGCGAACTCTCTGTCCTGCACGCAGCCTAAATCACAGAAATCGCTGTCGGGTTCTTTGGAGACAATTGTTGTTTACGTGCACAACGAGCAGATGGCAGATCTGCCGCTGGTACGGCGTGAATTGCTGTCATTCCGTCACGTCACACTACCATGGCACGTCACGAAGAAGCCGCCCCCTCGATACCGAAACCGAAAGTGTCCTCTTGAGGTAGCGGTATTGTATATATATCACCACAGTACTCTTTTTAGGGTTATAGACATAGACACTAGAGCAACAATCCCAAAATACTTAAACTTCGTGTGAGTACACCTTTAGGACTCGCAACAGACGAACGAACAAACAGCTCACACGGTTTCTCGCACATTCGCCTGAGACGACTTAATATGAAGTGAACGCGATCTGCCTTTCGTTTTCAGTCGATGTATGGATCCTCCGCCACCTACCTCTAAGTTAGGTACTTTCTTCCCCTAACGGGGCTTCTCACTTCCACCAAGATCGAGGACACTGCAACAGGGAAAAAAAGAAGCGAAATTCTGATACGCAAGACAAAGAAAGGACAATAGCGCTATTGTCGTACCTTCTTTGCCGTGTACACTGTTATAATTTTTCGCTGTTTTTGTTTTTCCTGTCACAAGCACGAACTCGTTATATAGCCCAAGCTTCAACCCTGGAAGGTATTGCTACTTTCTGCTCCTCAACAGGTTTTGCACGGCCTACGTGATCGGGCTACCTTTGTCCAAGCTGCGAAGTGATGGTTCGACGTCATCATGTGATGCCACGGTATAATGACGTCCAAAAAGTGTCTTTGAAGATGACTCCATCACATGGTGATTTTTCGCATCACTCGTATGACGCCGCCGACGGTCAATGTTCGGGTTTGTGGAGGCACCCAAAGCTTTCGCGTTAACAAACAAACAAACAAACAAACAAACAA